>FJOG01000069.1:0-161239 GCA_900073065.1 Phialocephala subalpina
AAACTCATAGGCTTTGGCAAACACTTGACTTCGCTCTCATAATTATTCGTCATACGTAGTAGGGCCAGCAAAATGGAGTGGCAGAAGGTTGTTATTGTTTCTCAGAGAGCGGAAAGCTCCTTATGTACTGGAGGGCACGTGGCTAGCACAAACCTCCGAAATTACTACTACAAATAGGGATTTTTGAAGCAGAACAGATCGCCCCGCCACAGTATATAAACGATCCTCTACAGTCTTCAAGTCAATCAAAGCTTCCCATGATCAAGACCAGCACTCTGATGTATAGAATGCCTCTGGGCGGGGTAAGAACCATCTCAGTGCTACTAACTCCTTTCTGGCAAAGTCTTTACCTGCCCGATTAGATCTATCTAAGTTCTCGGGTGTACACGATCGTGCAATTCTTTTTGTCTACCCTTTATTGGTAGCAAACTTGAAGTTGACAGCAGAAAAAATGAAACTCGACTGCAAGGTGCACAACCATTATCACACCCCACAGATCACATCATGGCCATGATCTACCGTTTACATAAACCTGTGAAAAGTTATGGTGAACCAAGAAGGGTCCCCACAGAGCCCCTCGAAAGAGTACCTCCTCGTATTGCAAAATAATGATTTCTTAAGACGGGTAAAATCTTTGATTTATGCCCTTTGAAGGGAGAAAACTATTGATGTTTGCGTGAATTTTCAGCCTTGTGTAAATGAATTGTCGGTATGAGCTGCTCACTAAGTGTAGTTCCCCGCTTTTATTTGCAAGCTACGTCAGATTGGGTCATGTATGCGTGAGTATCCAGCCTTGCGCTTCCCTAATTTTGTATCCTTCTTAGATTTCTCAGTCGGTTATAGCTTCAGACTATAAAGCGAATCGATGACATAGCTTGGAACGATCACAACGAATCCTTTGATAGTCTCCAACAGTATCTCTGTAATCGGGATCCCAGTTTTTGGCTTATGATTGCTTCTATAGGAGATAGCGATGATATCTTGGAGATTGTTTGGGAGGTGCTTGGTGGGAGCGTTTTCGTCTGCTTGTGCTATGGATACAAGATTATTGACAGCAGCGAATAAGTTGATGCCAGCCCTAACATCCGTGGAGTAGGGCGTTGCAGATAATGCAGAGAACGTAATAGAGATCTCAACTAGTCGGTCTAGAAGCCGGTAGTAAGGCCCTGCCCCCTGATTCCGGCCACCTCGCTTAGCGACCACCCACCCTCTTAAAACCTTATTAACTCTCTAACCCTTCAACTTCTATATAATCGTCCGTACCAATAGAATCTCCAGATATAATAGGGTCTTCCTCTTTAATTTCACGGTCTCTTGCTTTAATCTAAGCTTATTTAATTACTTTAATATTTACGAATTTAAAATTTAAATTAGTTTTAATTTTACGTTTTTTCCTCGAAGTTAATTGCTTTAACTTAGTTTCCAACTCTTAGATTCGACGTTCTAATTATACTAAAGTATAATCCTTTTCATTAAACCCTTTAATAATCTTTCTAAAAAATTATTAATAAATTGAAAAATTAATTTCATTTAATCGAATTATTATTTTGGTTTATAAATATAAATCCCTTGATATTTTAAAGGTTTTCCAAGGTATAAATAATATATTCTCACTTTATACTAATTTTGTTCTCTCTTTAATTAAATTCGATAAAATTAATTATATAATCTTATTATTATTTTCCAAGAGTAAATAATTTATAAATAATTTACAAATATTCTTAAATTATAAACTTATAATTCTCTAATTAATTTTAATATTTTATTCTATTAAATTTTATTCTCGAGCTTTCTAATAATTAGTTCAAAAATTTCGCTTTCTAATTAATATAAAATCGATTAAAAGACTTAAATTACTAAGATTTTTATAATAAGTATTTTTTAAAGAAAAGAAAATCGAAAGATTTAAAAGTTATAAAATATACGAAGAATATACTAATAGAAATAAAAAGTATATATTATACTCAAAGTATTTATATATAAATTCTATAGTTTTATAGTTTTTATAATCGTTCAAAATAAGTAATCGAAACTTTCGTAAATTTTCTAATATTATTAAAAGAATAAATATTTTATTAAACTATTTTATAATTATATTATTTATTATCTAATTATTATTAATTATAATAAATTTTTAATATTTAAAAGTATTTAACGTAATAAGAAATTATTATTACTAAATTATCTTTTTCTTTTATATAATTAATAAAAAGAATATAATTCTTATAATTAAAATATATTTAATAAAAAATATTCAAATTTTAAATTTAAATTATTTCCTTCAAATAAAATATTAATTCTCATTTCTAGTAATTAAACCATTAATTCCTTGGCCTTTTATAATATTAATTTCATTTGTATTCTAACGATTTAATAATTTAATAATTTTAATTTTAAGAATTTTTAATTTATTAAATTAAATTTTAATTATATTTATTATAATATCGTTAATACGTATAAAATTAATCTTGAATTACTTTTTAATCTTAAGAATAAAATTCTTTTTCAAAAAGCCTCGCATTTATCGTTTTCCTAACGTAATAATATTCCTTCGAATAATTAATATATATTAATCGAAATTTTTAATTTACGAATAAATAAAATTAAACCCTAAGTTTTCTTAGATTAAAATCCAATCTATTAAGCGCTTCTCTTAAATCGGAGCAAGTTTTTAATAAGGCGTTAAAGTTTCTTGATAGGATATATAGCCATTGAATCGATCTTAGAGAATAAACCTTGGAACTTTATAATCCAAATTAGCTTTCCGTATAAATACCCTATTTGCAATTGCTTCGAGTGCTCGTATAATATCTTCTTTGGTATATTAGCGCTTTATTGTTAATTTAAGATATTAACAAAATTTAAAAGTAATTTATAAAGGCGTTATTGAGAAATAATTATTTAAAGTAGAGAGTGGGAGAGTTGCGGTGAGCTAAGCGAGGTGGCCGGAATCAGGGGGTGGCCGGAATTAGGGGGCACGGATTTATAGCAGCCAGCGAGACTCTGCCAACGAAAACACCATTGTCAGGTGTGTGTCTCATGAGCTGGACATCCCAAATCTTAAGTCCATACCATGAAGGCTGCAGTCTATAGGAGTCATAATAAGCATAACGTTAAATGTACTGTATAGCCTTCCGTCTCAATTGTTTACTTTCACGAGTATGTCAATAAGCGTGAATAATAATTAGGGATGAACTTTTGCATATCATATTTTGTTTTCGTGAATGTCCAGCTTCGTGCACTTTAAATTCGTCGCCTGTTTTTGTATTCACGATTGTCCTAAGCTGCCTTGTCGCTTTTAATGGTACCTAGCAGTATAAAGCAAATCTCTGACAGATGTTGGAACGATCACAACCTCCCGGTCTCAGTCACCCTGGCCTAAGTCTCTGTGTTTGGAAGCCTCGTTCTTAGCTTGTGGTCGCTGCTGTGGGATGCATACACTGAAAATTGCGGGATAGTTTTGGAAGTGCTTGGTTGAGCATGCTTGGTCAATCAAAAGGAGCGTGGCGGGGCTTCGTTTTCGTCTGCTCGTGAAACGATGACACAGGAGCTGGTTTTGGTTGGCAACAGGAATCACGATAAAAGTAATCAGTCACTACAGCATCTTAAAACTGCGATTGAGATTTTGGCTTTGTATGTTACGCAATCTGCCATTTCCCACATTATCAGGACAAAGCAGCGGAGAGCCTGGAGAGACGAGACCCAAGAGGAGCATGCACAACCCCGGTCATAGGGTGATTTTGAAGAGCTCTTGGGATGATTGTTTTTTTGACACGTTCGTGGCCTTGAATTTATATCCTAGAGATCCAATATTTGAATATTCGACTCTCAAGAGCTGGAGGATATCTTCCCAATGCCAAAGGCATTCACTTTTTGGACAGGGGTGGCCCGAGTTCTACATCAGCCCGATCACACGTACCATTGAGGCTCGATTACCATAAACGAATTGGACATTAGAAGTTCTTCACAGCTCATACCTCCCTGGATCAACCAATACCTCCGTTAACCTAATCGTCCAAATCCTCTCCACAGCCAAAATAACCAAAATAACCCCCGCCAACGCAAAATTTGCCTACTCATACTTCTCCCCGCCATCTCTCAACAAGCTCTCGCTGCCGAACAGCCCCATGACCCTCCCATTTATTCCATCTCGTACCACAATCCCCTCATACTCTCCAGTCCAGATCCGTCCCGAATCATCGATATGCAAGCCGTCCGATGCCCCATGTCTCGCGAAGCTAACAAGGCATTTGTTGCTTGGCTACCCCTCCGCATCTAAATCAAAGCTATAAATATCAGGAGACCCAGATTCAGCTGCACCTCCAGCGTTCGGCACAAGTCCTGTGTTTGGGATTATAGGCGTAGCGTCTGTTACATATAGCTTGGTGAAATCCTTGTTTACTCGAATGCCATTCGGAACTAGGATTTCTGCTCGAGTGAATGATAGGCGTGAGCAGTTTTTCAGAAGGTGAGAAGCACCAGACTGCGTCGGGGAGATCGGCTAGAACTGAATACCCGATTGCGTTGGTACGAAAGTTGGGGTCTGTGAAAAACATCACCGGCTCCTTGCCCGCGGCTACGCTGTTTGTGCAACATCATTTATTGGAGGAAGAGGAAGAGGTGGAAGGAATGGAGAACGCGCCCAATGTTACGTCGTTAGGAGAATTGAAGTGGACGCCGAAGTAGGAGTTTACTACTATTTCCGTTTCGTAGGTGTATGGATCCATGGAATAGATTCCTCCTGCGTAAGCCTCGTTCCCTATTGCTGTCAGGTATACCTTGCCGTCAAAATCGTACCCTCCATTTGGGCTTACCAGCGGTTGTGTGAGATTCGGTTGGTAGACCTCAGAGGTGTTGAGGTTCAGAACATAAAGCGTCGAATTCCCAGCCTCGATATTGGATGGGAACCATATCTCATTTTTGGAGGGAACCCAGACCCCGGCTTCGAATGCAACTGAACAGGATCATTTGGTCGTTCGGCAACGAGATAAAGTTGAGCATTGGGACCGAGTAAGGAGGTGAATTCTGAGATCTGTATGAGATGAATGGTGAGGATTTGGCAGAAGTAAAGAGGGGGCTGAGGGTGCTGTTGCTGGTGTTTGTGTCGATGAAGTTAGCAGAGATGTTACTTTAGAAAGTTTGGGGGGAAGAGATACGTTGCTTTGAGGATAGAGATTGTACAGTTGTTGAATACTGAGAGTGTAATGCTTGACTGTGCAGCAACTGCAGCGAAGAACGCAGCCGAAATCAAAGATGGAAACGCCAGAATAGACTTTCAATTTTGAAATACATATAGCTTATGAAGGGAGACTGAGAAGTAATGTTACTTTCCTCCATGGTGCACAAACTTTCGGAGACGCAGAGCATGAAGCGACGTCAAGCTCAAACAGTAGAACAGTGAACAAATTCCAGAAGCAAATGGATCAAGCACTTGCTTGTCTCACTTTGCTGCAAGAAGCGGATTGCATGAGGCGCCGATAGACTGCGATGAATGATCGATGAAAGCTGAGACGATAGGGAGATAGCTAGAAGCCTTTGAGCCTCAATGACGTAGGTTGAAAGGAGATGGAGTCCGCTACGTGACCGTGAATTTGAGAAGGGGGAGTTTTTAACCGAGCAAGAAAGGGGGTAGAACTCATCGAATGTATTGCTTGGAAGCCGTGTTTCTATTGTTGTCTCATCTTGATCTCGTATTATCATATCATATATACATCCTTCCCTTTCCAACCAAACGCCAAGTTCGCCTCCAACCTCCTCCAAGCCATGGTCTTTCCGCCACTTGTCGGCGAGTTGGCAGCTCTTTCCCAAACCAAAAAAACTCACAAACAACAAGCATAACTCCCCGCATCCCCATCATTGAACAAATGCGTCCTCGCCCCCTCATCATCCCAAACCACAAAACTAGATCCTCTATACCTCCCCGTCCTATCCCTCAAATTCGCAATGCTACTCGAAAACGCACTCCCCGTAATCCCCAAAAAGAACTCACTCTTCACCATAATCCCCATATCCACCGCGCCCTGGAAATCAAACGCTAGTCCATTAATCAACCCCAACGTCTCAGGGGATGTCTGGGCGAGAGCCCATTTATGAATTACGTCCCAACCGCGTTCTTTACCTGCTGCGACGAACTTTTCGACTTGTTCTTCGTCGCCGCAGGCGAGGTAGACGAGGGGTTTCGGGGAGGTCGGGTTTCCGTATTTGAGCCAGGCGTTGTCGAGGGCGTCGAGGTCGACGCTTAGTTGGTGGTCGAGGGAGGACCAGATGGTGTCTTTCTCGACCCTGAAATGGACGCCGTAGAATGGGCGATTCATCTGTCCAAGCAGTTGCTTCACGATCTTGCGGGGAACTTCGTTGAAGCGAATCAAATGCCCGAGATCGTTCCAGAGTCGCAAATCGTCGCCGGTGGGATCATCGGTGATGCGGAAGATGAGGAATTGTGATGAGATGGAGATGACTGTGATTCCCTTTTTGGAGTCGTCGCGGTTTGGGTCGAGCTGTTGCATGTTCTCGAGTGCATTGAGCTGTTTCTCAAAAAATTCTTTGAAGGGTCGACCGGCCCAGAAGTAAGAGAAGAATTGCACGTATCCTGGTGCAGAAGCCAGGTCAATTGACCAGCGATTCTTGACCGCGACTCCGTCTTCGGTCGCGGCATCGAGTTGGTTCGGGTGCACGATCTTCATTTGCGGACAAGCAGAGCCCATTTGAGAAATGAGATGTTCGGCATCGAACCATTGGTCGTAGGTAAGGTAGGCATCTCCGTTCAAGAAGTTGAAGTTATCGAGTTGGGTTGAGTCGCGAAGTGGCATTGCCGGGAGCACGATGCCGGTTCCTGCTTCGACGGCCATTTTCAAGCAGACTTTCACCTGGGACATGATGGATGTGAGACCTGCTGCCATGCCACCGCATTGAAGATAGACTTCATCTTCTGGCCACTTCGTACGTTCGCATTGTTGCTTCAAGGCTGAGAAGCCGTACTGAGGAGGTTTCTTCTCGGAAAAAACTTGCTCGAAGTATGCGAGTGCTTCTGGAGCTCGTGCTCCCGAATCGCCTCCTAGAAGTGAATCGGGTTTGCTGATTGCAGGCTTCGTCGGCGCAGCTCCATCTGGAACAGATAATATCGAGCCCGATTGACTCGTTATGGATCTGGAAGTACGGTATATCCCAATAATAAAAACAAAAACAATTGCAGCCAGAATTCCAACGGGACGAGAAATCATCTTAACAACGCCCTTATGAAGCTCTCACCTGACAACAATTTTGGATAAAAGTACAGGATGAATTGCGATCAGGGAGGAATCACAGACATGTGAAGCAGAAGCTCCAGCTTCAGGATGGGGATTTTGTCAAAGTCGATATGGATTGGGCGATCGATGGCAGCGGTCCCCTGTAGAGCACATGTCACGCCGTCCTGAATTTTGGCGGCAGAACGGGAGGGATCGACACGCGTCCCAATGCTGGACGCCACCCTCGGTCGTGAGCCGGGTACCCACTCCAACTAAATGGTCTGTATTTTAGAGCCCGAAGATCACTAAATTACGGTAAGCTTAGTTTGGCTGCTCTACGAGGTACGCTTGTCGAGCAAATGAAGATCCCGATAATAGTTTCCTGTTGAGAAACCTGGAAAGAAGAAGCGCCGAGATAAGGTACCTCCGTACTTGCAATTTATCTTCATGCAGCTTGCTGAGATGGGAGATTCGGATTATGCAAGGCAGATGCAGGAAGTTGCATGTTGAGATTGCGATAGTCTATGTACAGTACAGGATGTCTATGATAAGAAAATAACCAAGTCTAAATTTTTGCGCCACGCATAGTCCTCTGATACAACCATTGTGAAAATGTGACGCTGGGCTCGTCGAAAAGCTTCGTGACGAGTTCTGCAAGCCAGAAAGTGACAGGAAGAAGAATCAAATGTGGCACCAGAAAGCTGACTTCCATACCCAAAGGTCCTGCCTTCGACATTGGCCAAGCGTTGACCCAAGTTGGCAGGTTCAACGCATGAACCTCCCTGAACCATCCTGCGGCTGCGTAGATACGATCGCCGAGCGTCCATAGAACCGGTCCATGAACTAGGTAGAGAGCGAAGCAAATACGACCAAGATACTGATTGAATCGCATCTCGAAGAAGCTCTTGATAAGTGGTATCCGAGGAATGGACATCACGATGAACGTCGCAGCGAAGAAAAGATAGAACCACTTGTAATCGAAGACCGCTTGTGGTTTCAAGTAGGATAGGTAATGCCATCCTTTCGCCTTGCTGAACTCCTCCATCTTTCCGTCGTGGTTGGGAACACCGCCGAGGTAGATTCCTGCTATGAAGAAGTTGACGAAGATGAGTTCTTTGTATTCCCCGAATCGCGTGAAGATCTCGGGAATCTTGTTTCGCTCGGCCAATAAGTCGAGGTCACATAGAAGCATGCCAGCCGTGAACATGGCGCAGTGTGCTCCATCGACGATATACATGAAGTAGAAGGTGAGTCCTGCTTCACACCACAGTCTTGCATTTCTCGTGGCTCGGGAGAAAGCGATGAGAGCCGTATAGATGACAATTGATCCTCTGAACTCGACGGGAATGGACCAAACGTGGAAGTTGTAGCTCAACCATGGCTCTCCCCCACCTGTGAAGATGAAGCTGAAGTTCTTGAATTCAGCGTACCAGTTCCAGAGTTCTTCTCGGTAAGTGCCTTTGTGATCTGAGTCTGTCCAAAGCCCGAAAAGATGCCAGGAGGTCATATAGATGAACGTTGTAGCAATGACTGGGAGATACAGTCGTAACCATCGCCTAAACAGAGCTGAAGAAACGTTATCTCCAAGCTTGCTGTGCTCAGCAGACTGGATGAGAGACAACGGTTTGGTTGAAAGAACATATCCTGAAATGACGAAGAAGATTGAGACCGCGAAGTGACCACCAGTGAAAAAGATCCGGAACCCAGAGAGAGTAGCAAAGGCGTATTTGTTGTCGTATCCAAAAGCACGATTGAGTTGTTCATCGGTATGGTTTCCTTGATGAGCCCAAAGTTGGTGATGGTGCCAATAAACCAAGAGAGCTGCGAATCCTCTCAGACCGTCGAGATATGCCGTTCTTCTAAGCTTCTTGCTTGGATCTCCAGTCTTGCTCATACACAACGGTCTGACGATATCCAACCACCATGTTTTTGATCGTCCTCCTCGTCGTATCGGTGAGAGGGGAGGGGTATCCTGCTTGATCTCATCCCAATTCCCCGTATCTAGGATTCCACCATTCTTCGAAGACATGTCTGGTAGAGTATGTGAACGAGGAAGGAAAGGCATTGTGGTGAAGAAAAGATCGGTTTCACCTCAACTGCTCTCGTGCCCCTGGAAGAAATTGTAGAGGGCAATGTCAGCCAAGGCGGGAACTTTGACGGGAGATGGAGTGCCGATATGCCCAAAGGCGTCTACCAAGGTCGTGAACCGTGCTTTGCTTCCGTCGAGGCGTGTATCGCGCCTTGTGGGACCCGGTATCTTCTGTATCACAAGCTCATAATCAAACTTTGATTCTAGCAGGAATATCACCGAGGCCGGTGCCCACGTTTGAAGTGGAGACTCTAGTAAAGACGGGAGGACAATCGCGATCGCGTCAGCGGCTTCGGCGATTTGTATGGTTGCACTCTCTGGCAGTCGTGTCCCCTCGACTAGGGTTCCATACTTATCACATGTAGCAGTCCTCCCAACAACTGAAATGGTGGCGCTGCTCCGAGGTCCAAAATGTAACGCTGCGGAGAGAAACCGCATGGGCAAGGAAGGAATCCCATGGCGTACCAGTGGGCCGTCCTGCAACAAAAGGTTTGATGCCGCACATTGGGTCGTGATTCGCAGATCCGGGTCCTACTTATCTCTCTTCGGCAGTATGAAACGAATGCATCTGCCAGGTTCTGCCCTGACTAACCTCTCTCAACCTATGACGGTCCTCAATCGCATGCGGAGGCATTACCGGGGAAGGGAAGGATCGCCTTGCACCCCGCATTCTTAGCCCCCTTTTCCCTGCAAGCAAGCGAGTGGTCCGAGGTACTTTAGACTCACGAACCAATCAACCACTGTTGCTTTACTTCATCATTTAACTTAACATCCACAATAATCGAAGACCAGCATCGACGATTCGACAGTTTGACCTTGTCATCAATTAGAACTCCATGCTGGGTTATCAACCAATCTTCTTTATGATCATGTCGCAAAGGTTCCTCAAGATGGTAAGTGCGGGCTTGAAAATTCGATTGGTAGATGGTGGTGATTGATCTCGTGCTTCGGGAAGAGCCATGCACTCAGCACTCAATAATGTATCAACGCGTAATCAAGAAGCTTACACTGCACTTGCAGCTGCTCGTATCGATACGAGATGATAAACATACATGTTGAAGCGTGAAGCTACTGCGAGATGTCCTTCTTATCTGCTACCAAAATGGTTGAACTGCACGTTCCTGCAGTTGACATTTGTCTACTCAGACTGGTCAGAACTTTCACAATCTGTAAATTGGAAGGAGCAGACGGTCTTCAGGCTAGGCGATTATCTTTGCCGGCCCTTGTCGCCTCGTGTCGCTAGAACCCGGAATCTGGCGTAATTGCTCCCAATCAGCCATCCTAACCTAAGATCTCCCCTCGGCGATCAGCAACAATTTCCAGGGACACCCTCGACGCGCTGAAATTTTGAGACGGACATGCAGCCACATGTGTACAACTTTCCACAGATCCAAATTTTGGCCTGCGATCTTCAGACGAAGCACGCAAACACACGTCACTATTCACTAAGCAGACTTGCAGCTTCCTCGAGGTGTGGAAAATAATGCTTGCTCCGAGGCCCACTCTCCCGTTCTCGCAAGAGACCCAACCAAAAGCTAAATAACAAACCCCTAGCACATTGCATAGGGGACCCCGCTGCCGGTAGTCTCAGGGAAGCTGTCACAAGCTCGTAGTAAAAATATCGATAACCATCCCTTTTCCTCTTTCCCATCTTCGTACCTCAACTTCCTGTCGACCCCGGATCATTGCCATGCCCGAGATGAAGATGCAACCCAAACTATCGTATGGAAGCCGTCTTCCTAAACAGATTCGAAGGGCTCTTCCGGTATACATCGCCGTCATCCTCTTCATAACCATCATCTCCAATGCCGACTCTATCGGGTCGTCGATGAAGAGCGCGAGTCCGAAGAACCTGAAGCGGAGTTTTTCAAGTCAGAAGATTTTGTCCTCAGGAACAGGAAAGGGAACGCAGTTCCCCAAGAAGATATGGCAGAGCTGGAAAGTCGATCCATTGAACTTCGACATCAGAGATTCGGATACGGCGAAGACGTGGACATCGAAGAACCCAGGTCACCGATATGAGGTCTTGACAGACAATAACGATCTGTATTATGTTGAAGAGAACTTCGGACCCAATGGATGCAATCGACCCGACATTGTCGAGACGTATCGATCACTCACCGCGAAGATCATCAAAGCTGATCTTCTGCGGTATCTGGTCATGTATGTTGAGGGAGGTGTCTATGCAGACATTGACGTCGAGGCATTGAAGCCCATCAAGCGCTTCATCCCAGATCGATACGACGAAGGCGACATCGACATGGTCATCAGCGTCGAGATTGATCAACCAGACTTCAAGGAGCACGCCATTCTAGGCAAGAAGTCACAGTCTTTCTGCCAATGGACGTTTATGTGCAAGCCTCGACTACCAATGATGTTGAAACTGGTCGACAACATCCTCGCTTGGCTCAACGACCTCTCAAGACAGCAAGGCGTGCCCATCTCTGAGCTGCATCTCGACTTCGACGAAGTCATCAGCGGAACCGGACCCTCAGCTTTCACGGCCGCAGTTCTGGAAGCCATGAGCAAGAAGGAAGGAAAGCCCGTGGATTGGACTCCGTTCCACGACTTGAACGAATCCAAGCTCGTAGGCGGTATCCTCGTCCTCACCGTCGAAGCTTTCGCGGCCGGACAAGGACATTCCGACTCCGGAAATCACAACGCTAGAACAGCGCTCGTCAAGCACCACTACCACGCTTCATCATGGCCATCGAATCACCCACGGTTCAGCCACCCAGTTTATGGAGAGGTTGAGAAGTGCAATTGGGACCCTGAGTGTGTCAAGCTTTGGGATTACAACATTGCTGTCTTCAAGAATCTGCCAGAGGCAGAGCAGAAGGAGCAGATTGCTGTCAAGGAAGCGGCTGAGAAGCAGCTGGCTGATCTCGCGGCACTGGCACCGCCGCCTCAACTTGTTCCCCCTCCTGCGATATGATTTGTGAATTCGCGGGAATGAATACACGATTTGATGATAGCGGGGATAGGACTTTGAGTTTCTTTCTTATCTACAGCCACAGACTACAGTGGACAGGGTTTAGGGTGCAATGGCGTTTGGGATGGGGAAATGGGATTGCTGTAGATAATAGATCGATCGAGACCAAGTTCGACTTGAACTTAGGTATTTGGGTACATACACAAGTCTTGTACTCGAAAACCTTATACCCAACGAATCAATATGGAACAATGCAAACTACTCAAACAAACTTCAAGATCTTCTGCACGACATGTCGTCTGGATGTGCGTATCTGTGCCGTGAGATAAGAAGATTCTTCCGGAGACGATGTCACTGTCCTGTTTAGCCGAGAGGCACAGTCTCCTTCTGGCCAGTAGGAGTATTCTCCGAAGCGGGATGGCGCACGTATGGGAAAAACGTCCGCGAGCCTCAAGCTTCTCAACATTCTGCAACGTCCCGTTGTTCCTGAACTCTATTAGCACGAGCCTGGCAATCTAGAGTTCATCCTAAGGCCGCATCCACTTGAGGTGCCTGAGCCGACAAGCACGGAGACTCGTTTGCCACTGACATTGACGACCTTTACGCTGCAGCTTGCATGCGCAAGAGGAGGCCGAAAAAGCGCACTCACGCCAAGCAGATAGGGCTCGGCGGATCAGAGAAAAGTGGCAATTCTCTCCGCCGCCCCCGATGCTACTTTATATGCCGTCCATTAGACACATCGGAACAATGGCCTCGCGCCACATACTCTTGTTTCAACCGCTCATCCATGGTACGCCAAACAATGGAAAGATCAAACGAACTATCTCAAATCATCGGCAGGATTCGAGCGCGCGGAAAAATGCGCGAACCGTAAAAAGAAGGGAAGATCTGAAGATCTTGATCCGTTATCTTTCGGCTCCGTGGGTCTCGATGCTAGCTTCTATGCTGGTACACTGCTAGTATACATAGGCTGCGTCCCAATTCTCTTCGAAATCCAAACTTCATAAAAATCTTGAATTGAATCCTAGTCTCCACGTCTGTGTCCGTGGCAGTACTCCCAAAACGCCGTGTCCTGTCCCAGGCTGTGATAGCATCGCAACCTGCTGACGGGTGTATCTCATGCAGAAGGCCGCATTTCGCAGACTCGTGTGAAGGGTATGTTATCTGCTCCACTCCATCTGGGAGCAATCGAAGGTATTCGACAAGGCTCTTTTGGTTCTGTGGGTTTCTTAAGTGGCTCGAAAGGTCGGCCAGAGCAGCTTCTGCAAGCTCTGGTGGTGATTTGGTTTTCTGAGCCTTGTGAGAGACAGCATGAAGATAATCGAATGGATGGGGGCGCTTGCGGAAGGACCATAGGCTCACTGATTTCGGCATCTTGAAGAAGGGATTTGGATGCTGTCCAGTCGATGTGTCGAAGCGGGAGAAGGCGTGGTCCCCGAAGACTTGCGTGCGATGTTAAAGGGAACGAACGCGATGCCTCACGCGTTTGCTTGACCCCTGTCGCTCCTAGCGTGGATCCTTTTTCTATATCGCTAGCCTCAAAATACTTCATTTCCTCTCACACATTGCTAACACAGATTCATGGGCTGCACTTGGATTACTTTCATTATGAACTATACAACCTCGAAGTCTTGGAATTGGACATGCCTCTCAGAGTCTGCAGCAGTCCCAGAAGCAAAGATCCCAAAGATTGGCCCTGTGAAATCCAGCGCTGTTATGTCCATCGTATCCAGCATTCCCAAAGTTCTCCATTCTCCCTCGTCCCCGACCTGGAACGAGAATTCATACATCTTCGATGTAGCTCGAATTTTCAACGAAATGGGAAAGTTTGGTTCACTATTCGAAGTGTCTTGGTTGAGCTTCGCTGCGCCTTTCTTCCCTATCACAGAGCTAAAGCAAAGTTTTGAGATGCTTCGATCGTAGTAGATCTCAGTGTGCCGGAAGTTGTCTTTGTATACTGCGAGTCCTGCTTTCCAAGTTCCGTTGTCGTTGTTGGAAGATAGCAATGTAGCAGTCGCGATACAGTCGAGCGATCGTTGGCGCTTGCCAAGAAACGTCGACGTTCCTGTTGTTGCTGAGAGAGTGGTTTCGCTGGGTACGAGAGTGATAGTGTTCTCGGAGAAGTTGTAACTATTTGCCATTTGGCCACGGATGAAGATGTCGTTCACTCTTGCAGAGATCTCCAGTGGCGTTTTGATTGCTGCTTTCTGGCTTGGCGATGCGCGATTGAAAGACATCTTCGGGAGCTCGAACGCTGGCCATCCTTCAGTTGGCCAACTTACAGAAGTGAGAAAAGTTTCTCGCCCCAAAGGATACCTCCCACCGTCATTGCGAACACCCAAGGCCACAGCCCACCACTGACCATTTCCATCCTGAAACAGATCACCATGTCCAGTATTCTGAATCAAACCTTCAGTTCCAAACGCAGTCAGTACAGGATTCATTTCAAAGCTCTCGTATGGTCCCCAAATGTTCTTCGACCTCGCCATCGTGATCATATGATGCTCAAACGTCCCTCCCTCTGCCGTCAACAAATAATACCACCCATCTTTCTTATACACATGCGGACCCTCCGCATCGCTGCCTTTGATCCCCTTCCACAGCTCTTTCGTCTCTGACAACGGTTCACCAGTCGCGATGTCTACTTCAAACTGTCGTATCGAGCATTGAGGATCCCAAACATTTCCCGCTCGCCACGAGCCTTGGATATATGCTCTCCCATCATCATCGAAGAACAGACTGGGGTCGATGCCCTTGAAAGAGAAATGGATAAGGTCACTCCATTTGTCAGACCAGATGTCCGTCGTTGTTACATAGAAGCTGTCGGTATTCAGATCTGTCCCATCGCTGGTTGAGTTGGTGCAGATCACGTAGAAGATTCCGTTATGATATCTGATGGAGGGAGCAAGAAGGCCTTGCACTGCATATAGCATCGCATTTGGTCCAAGTGAGAACTCATCTGTGTTGGCATTGGTGAGGCTGAGCTGCTCGGCTCTATTGATTGCGTTTCCTGAAGGTCGTCAATGACTTGAGTTGCTCTCTTGAGACAGCAGCGCTTACCTATTTGATTCCACAACTGGAGATCTTTGGATGCATATATGGGAAGTCCAGGAAACACATGGAACGACGAGTTCACGAGGTAGAAAGTATCCTCGACAAAGACAACCGAAGGATCTGGTGCGAAGCCAGGTATGATGGGATTGAGATATTCAATTGAAGATGCCATGTTCAACTCGAGCTGAACTCCAGAGAAGGAACCTCAGAAATCCGATTCCATATCCACGATCCTGGAGTCCAAGTATCCTTTTCTTCGTCATATTCGGGTTGACACAGGGCGAGCCGCACCCCTCCATGACTCGTCAGCATCGATAATCGAGGACTTCTCCCCATAGGGAGGCTGACAGCTACGGACCGCATTATGAAGTGGACAAAAAAGAATTCCCGATACCGTGGTTCGGCCTCCTGTTTCTCTCATTGCGATTCGACACCCGTCCCGAAATCTTTGAGAAAGCTCAAGTCGGTCGAAAGAAGCCCGGGGTTATATCCACCTCTTGGCACTATGTCCACTTCAAACTCCTCATTTTCCCGGCTGTGGCGTTCAATTTTTGCTTTGGCGAGCTCCAAATGTCCACCTCAATGCAACGGCAGACAGGGGCCAGGCGCGTCGATACCAGACTTCCCCATTCAAACAATATGACAAGCACCTCTGGGGAAGATGGCGTCTCCGCCATTCCCCATATCTAGACTCGATATGTGAACTCCACACGTCTCAAGACTCTTGACGGCCATTGATTTTTGTCCTTGAGTGGACCTACGACCCATACTTAAGCAAGCTCCAGATGTCCCAGCGTCTAGGAATCCACCATCACCGCTGTTGAACGCGAGTTTGGTTATCGCCGCAAGCATCTGATCAAGATGGCTTCATTCACGAAAGAGACGGAAACTTCTGCGCAGGCTGTGCAGATAGAGAGCTTGGTACCTCATCTCAAATGCCAATATTCGAACGATGTGTTAGCTCAGCGTGGAGCAATTTTGATGGAGGAAGAGATAAGTCTCTCGGTATGGCAGACTGCAAAATTGCATTGGAGGGCACTTCTGATATGTATGCATTCCAATGTCCTTGATACGTTGAATATTCGCTAATAATTTCGTTCAGGTAGTGTGTCCTTCACGGCTGGAATGGTATTTGGTTATGATGTCGTGGTGAACAGTGCCTCCATTTCCATGCCTGCTTTCTTCATCTATTTCGGAGATATTGGTCCCACAGGACCATATCTTCCTTCAAAGGTACGATTCTCAATGATATCCGTCTTCGTATTGTGTTAATTCTAGCAGTGGACATCACTTTGGACTGCCATGTCTGCTCTTTGCCAAGCTCTAGGAGCATGGCTCGTCGGCTTCCTCTTGGATCGATATGGAAGAAAATGGCCTGCATCCTTTGCAGGACTAATAACGCTCGCAGGAAGCGCTGTTCAGTACACCTGTAATAGCCGAGGATCATTGCTTGCGGGAAAGATGGTTGTTGGCTTGGGCATTGGCGCCGCAATGGCAACTGCCACGACTTACGCATCAGAAGTGAGTTCTCAAGCAATTCTTTCTGCGAACTTGCTAATGGGTTACAGGTTGCTCCTCTCAAACTTCGGGCTCCAGTCCAGTCTTCGTTGGTTCTCTTCACTGTGTTCATGCAAGGAGTAGCACTTGGCATCATCCGCTCCTTCGTGCCAAACATCGCTCCTCAAGCGTTCCGCAACGCCTTCGCTATTCAATGGGCCTTCGGTGGACTTGTTGTTCTGGCCTTTGCAGTCACTCCAGAGTATAAGTTCCCACATGGTCGCTCATGAAAGAAGGCTGATATTCTGTCCTAGGTCCCCAATCTACCTCATCAACAATGGCCACCTCGGCCGAGCACATAAAGCCATGACTCGAATATATGGCAGTAAGACCGACGTTGATGCACGACTGGCATACCTCGCCAAGACAATTCGAGAGGAGAAGTCAAAGGACAATCTCGAGCAAGGAACGTACTTCGACTGCTTCAAAGGGAACGATCGGAAACGAACATTGACTGTCATCTTCCTCTACACCGCTGCCAATTGGGCAGGAGCTGCATTTCTAGCTCAGTCTATCTACTTCCTCATCATCGCTGGTCTGCCAGCCATACATGCTTTCGATGTTTCTATCGGCGGCTTTGGTCTGGCATGCATCATTATTGTTTCTAGTTGGTTTTTTATGGACAAGATCTCTCGTCGCATCGGCTTCATAGTGGGTGTCGTGATCAACTTCTTGATCATGCTCACCATTGGTGCTCTCTACTACAAGTCTGGCACCAGTGCAATCTGGGGAATCGCAGTCATCATGTGAGTCTTTCCCTCTATATCCACCATTCTTTCCCCGTACTAATTTGACATTAGGAACGTCCTCATCTCCCTCCAAACCAGCTTGATGCAAGGACTCGGCTGGCCCATCGCCGCAGAACTCTCCAGCTACCGACTCAGAGGAAAAACTATGTCCATCGCAATCATCATGCAGACATTTTCGACATGGCTCACCACCTTCATCGTGCCTTACATCTATAATGTCGACTCCGGAAATCTCGGAGCGCGGACTGGATTCATTTTTGCTGGAACGAGTATTTTGCTCCTAATTGGAGCCTACTTCCTAGTTCCTGAGACGATCAATATGACGATTGAGGAGATCGATATCGCGTATGAGAAGAAGATTCCTGCGCGACATATTAAGAAGGGTGTTGTTACTCTGGATATTGTACATGAGCTGAAGGGCGGGGAGGTTAAGGAGGTGTGAGCGGGGCTGTATTCAAGACTCATGGTACTGTAGCTTGACACGTAACGGATAACAGTCAAATTACATCTGAAATTCCGTTCTCAAGTAACAGTATTGGCATACAAGTATCTAAAATTAAAGTGAAGTCTGGCTTGTCACTGGACAGACATCAGACAGAACACGGGATATGCCTAGGAGTCCTTCCACAACTCATGATGGACGACTGCAGGGAGCAAGGAGTCCCCTTTTTTTTCGCTTCAAAGCCATGTGTTCATCATATCACAGTAACAGCGATACGATCATTGTGAACACACTAATGTCAAGAGAAGCAAAGGCCAGAGGAGTTATTTTCTGAGGATTCTGGTTGGTGCCGGGTAAGTGAGGGGTAGTTCGGCTCCCTGAAAATTAGGGGCATGCGCTGAAATTTTAGCGAGCGGACCCTGAGCAGGACTCCTTCATCAAACTCATGGCTATAACAATGATGGCGTTGCTTTTGCCATTGCAACACGTAACGAACCGTAAGACCCATCTAATGTAATATTCTTGCAGCAACTAATTCAATATTGGTTACAAAAGTCACACTGCATTAAATCCTCTATGGAGCCTAAGATGTTTGTGGGGACTTGGGGCGGGAAAAGCGGTGCATTCCCGCTTCAACACTTCAAATTTTTGACACTTTAAGTTTTGGCTCATTCAATATCACGTCAGGGGTAAAGTCGTGAGTACTTTAAGTTCTTTAATGTGGCTCTAAACTTGAACAATATAAGGGAATTCTCGTCGTATCGTAGCAGCAGCATCCACTGCCAAACGAGCTTGCAAAGCAATCCACTTCACATCCCTCTCGTCCAATCCAATTATCTCAGGTTTCTCTTCGGGTTCTTTTGTGATAGCATCAAGATACTTCAACAAGGCATCTCGTCTTGGATGCGGAACGATAATATCATCCATCCAACTAATGTTGCTGCTCCCGCTCAATGCTTGAATCGTCGCAATCATTTGGGTTCTGCCCGTAAAACGGAAGTTCCTGGCCTCGATCCGTATGCCTTGACTCTCCAACCACTGCTCACCTAAGCAATGATGGTTCCAATAAGAGTCCCATATCTTCTCAAGCAGCATCAAAACTGTCATCGCGACACCATCCCATCCCCTCTGCGCTGCAACGAAGGTCATCGATAGTATCTGCGATATATGACCGATCCTAAACCAGCAATGGACCCAGGCACTCATCTCAGGAGGAGATATCATTGGTTTGTTGAGGAGATAGTCGACAATGCCGCGATCACCTCTGAACAGGTACCAAGTGCTGGCGTTTCTGTGTGCCGCAACGAGCATGCACGCGTCGTGTGTCTCATTGTTGGTAAGAAAGCCAGGCGGTCTCTTGAAGCGGAGGAATCGACATGCAACTCGGGACACGATGCCACATAATACGGCAGCTGTTGTTCCATAGAGGCCAAAGAGACCTAAAAACACATCGCCAATCAAAAGGAGTGTGATCATGAGAATGTCCCATCGAATCGAGGACATCAGTCGGTATAATCTCAGGTGCCAAGAGAAGATTATTGGTGTCCGTCTGAAGTCGAGGATGTGCAGAGTCTGGTAACGGCGGTAGACGCCAATTGGAGTGTCGAAAACTGTTGGGGTGCAAGTTGCGAAGGTTTGAGTCAGGTATGCCTTGCAGATAGGTCCCCAATGCCACCCCTTTCCGTCACAAATCCTTGAAAATGGTAGCTGACTGCTGGAAGTCGATCTTCGGTGTGGTTTCGCGTGCTTCTCGATTCTTCCATCATGGTAGTCATCCAGATCCAATGCCTCCTTAGAATTCCTCAAAGCATAAGCTGCAATTATTGCACTTGCCGCCCCGTTAGCACAAGGAAAGGTGCTCCCCCACATCACATCCCAGACTTCATTCCCAACATTGCCCAACGTGCTCGCCCGATCAAAGAACTCGGTCCCATCTTTGATCAGGCGTGCAACGTTATCCAGAACTCCAAGCTTCGGGAATAAGCCGATGGACAGGCGTCCCGTTATAGCCAGCTCACCTGCAAGCCGATGGCTGTATTGATGGCTTGCAAGGTGGCATGCGAGTGGAATGAGGCTCGTCCACTCGGCCACTATAGTCGGAAGAGGGGCGAGACTCAGGAACGGTCGGATGCCGAGTGAGCCTAGATTGGATTGCCCATTGCTACCAAACTGCGCCATCTCTGTGTTTGCGCCGTACTTCTGAGCTTCAAGTTCACAGAAGTGAGTGATAGCGGATGAGAAGACGAAGTCACAGAGTCGTGGCTGATGCCACATTGTATATGGGCTCCTCGGCATGATTTCCGTGATGAAGCTGCTTGCTGATGGTCCGCAAATGTGGCAGAGCCTTCAAGTTGAAGTTACGATGGATTCAAATCTGGGTTCAAGTGTGGCGTAGTACTCTAGTGTGCCAGGCTGGAGATTGGGCGGACTTGTCTGCAAGATCGGATGCCGAGCTGTGGGTCGGAGCAATTTCTCGTTCGTCAGAGTGGCTCTGGAAGATCTGGAAGTGCTGCTAGCCTGCTAGGTCTATTCCAGTCTGACGTATGGCACCTCAAGAGCATCAATTCGAGAGCCTAACAAGGACGCGGTTCGTATTTGACATGTCCGAATACGAAACAGGATGAGAAACAACTGCACCCAGACCAGCGGTTTCAATGTCCCAGTCTTGCCCATTGGAGACCCGCAAAGGCTGAAATGGGCTAAGATATTTCTTTGGGTTTGGCTTTACTGATCAAGCCAAGGAAAGCCTATTCCCAAGATAGGTGGGCCATGAATGCCCCAGGCCAGGTTAGGAGATTTAAGACGCTGATCCAAAAAAAAAAAAATTCTCGAAATCAGCCTTGACAGCACGCCTTGCTGCCTATCCAGGATATCAGGCTTTGCAGCCTACTCGAGAACGATCTCTTGCTCTTCCAGATCAGGGAGAGGTATCGAGTTATCCCAGTTGTATAAGCCCCGCCATCTCCATACAGAGAGATTGCTGGAGCCAACAACTGCAAACAAAGTTCCGCTATTCCGACCTCTATATCTAGCCGGATTTCCCACGCTATCCATTGTATGCAATAATGCACCCCAGGCGTCATCGCGCAAGAATCTCGCACTAATCAAGCTCAGTCTGACCCGAAGCTCACGGCTTGGCTTATCAAGAACGATGAATTTGGTACGACGGAAGATGCTGTTGCCAGAATTCTGCTCGCTCTTCTTGAAAACATGCATCAGCCAATGTGACATCAGCCCCCACGGTGCTATTATACCCAGGTTCGTGTTCCTTCCATCGAACGACATGTAGCTCTCTTTTGCAAGGCTTGTGTCTGATTCGAGATCACTTAGTGGCAAAGGTGGCAGAGTTGGACAACTGGGTGCCCAAGTCAGGCCTTTGCGTTTGATATCTCGGGGTGCGCTTGACATGAGGAAGCCGGTATAAAGGTGCTTGCCAACCCTCATCCTCCAGAAAGCCTCAGCCAGAGAGCTATTTGGATCCTCATCAAGAGACTCTGCGGTATTCTCTTCGGTGTCATCGTTATTACTATGATGAAGACCAGATAGCGCATCAAACCCAAGATTTGATCTGTAAGGCCGAGGAACCTTATCATTATGGAGGAGACTCCAAATGACAATCTCATCACCCCGTCGCGATGCATGGCGTAGAGACATTAGAGCCGCAGCTTCCTCTACCTTGAAAATGCCGTTATCCTCAGTTTCATTCCTCCACCAGTCTTTATGCACTTTTCTATTTAGGAAAACCCGCTTGGCAGGAAGCAAGTGTTGAGAGGTGAGATACAGGATTGCCAAATCGATGCTGCCTTCCTTCTGGACAGTGTACAACATTTCCCTCAGGGACATTGTCTCGTCGTCAGCGCATAGTATCTGTACGTTCTTTCTCCCTCGCAAGGCTTCCAGCAATGTCCAGGCTCTGACATTCCAATCGCACAAAAGGATGACAGCAAGTATTGACTCTTGAAGCTCGAGGCTTATTTCGGAAATCTCGATACTCATCAGGTCTCGATCACATACAAGTGTCAATTTGCTATTCGCAAACACCGAGTTGATTTGCTCTATTGCTTCACGACGGAGAATAGGGTCTTGTGGGATGCAAGGAGTGTCCATCCAGTAAGAGTCACAACCTTTGCTCTTCGCGATCTTCAAATACCGGTTGTGAAGACAGCTGTTGAGTCCACTCGTGCCAAGTTCAGGCCTGCCACCTTGCCCATGGCTCCACACATGAGATATTGCCATTGTCCGCTCTGAAGCTGTACAATACTGGAGCAAACCATTCTCTTTCTGATCAAGCGATACAGCTCGCGCTCCTTCTGTATTTCGATACGATTCCTCATCCCAATGTAGACTATGGCAATTTCTACCACAATGTTTTGTGTGTGCTGTTTGATCTTCAATCTTCATCCCTACAAATCTATTGCACTTGTATAGACTGCCTCCTTCACACTGTGCCATTCCGTCTTCAAGTTTGATGCATCGTGGTGGCAAGTGTCCAAAAAGCTCTGCATATCGGTAGAATAGCCTCCGGAGGTCAAATGTAACTGAGCCGCGGTCTGTCTGGAGCAATCGCAAAGCCCACTTGCAGACGTACGGCACAGGCTGAGGATGTACTATCTTAATCGTAGATGTTTCAGAGGAGTCATCAGATGTTTGGACCAGACCTGAAGTCATTCTTGAGACTAGAATCCCGCTCGAGCTCTCAGAATGGAAGCCAGCTTGGATTTGGTTGTTTAGAACGAACCATGAGTTGAGCATGACGCATCGTTGCCACTGCGTCCATAGAAAGGCTTTGATCAGGAATAACTTCCAATCAGGTACATGATTTGAATCCTCTGTGGCGTACAAACTGAATTCGAAGAGTTCTGCAACATTCTCGGTGAAGTCATAGATCAAACTGTTGACTGCGGTAAGTGCTCGAGGCATTATAGACCAGCAAAGAGGAACGCGAATGATGTTTCGAGTAACATGCCGAACCAATCGAAGTGTTGACCATTCCCTATCTCGCCCAGCAAGAAAAAATTCGCCCGGGATCAAATCCAAAGGATTCGAAAGTGAGGTATCAGTGATTTCCAACGGGGTCGCTGGAAGCCTGGATAGCAGGGCGCAGACCTGTTCGGAGATTTCCTGAATTGGCCTTGTCGGGCGAAAATGGCATTTGATGAGGCTGGAGAAAGCCTCGTCCATGAGTTCCACATGCCTCGTAGGATCATCGAGGCTGTCAATAAGTCGTGAGCAAAGCGATGCCGCGTGTGCCTTACGCGAGTCTGAGGTCGGAAAACGGTAGAGCAACTTCGTCCCTTTCTGTTCCAAACGAAAGCCAATAGCCTCGACTATAAACTCAATATTCTTATCTGGAAGTTTCGGATCCGCTCGATCTAGGTCGTCTTCCAGAATCTGCTCGACTCTAGCGGTCGTATATGTGAATGGGCTTTCGGAGAGTGAATGAAGCATTGCGCCGTTGCGATCTGCTGCCTTTCCCAGGCTCGCCGGAGTACGCGCAGCGCTTCCAATCTCACAGCCTTACATGCACTTGCTACAGGCTAGGCTGAGCTGTGATACTGCATCAGGCAAAGGGCCATAATCTTTGCCAACTTTCACCCTCGCTGAGATAGAGTAGACCGCCAGTGGATCTTGAATGTCCAGCCAAGGCTAGGTGAATGAAAAAGCTGAGTACGCGAAGGGGCGTAGCCTAGCAAATTCAGATGCGATCAAGGCAGGAAGATGTCGTATATGTTGAAGTCCGAGTTGATTGACCATCAAGAGGCTGCTGAGCCTTATATGAAGGTTGAACATAAAGTCGGGTAGAGACGGCGGATGACGAGGCTGGATTCATGCAATGCAACATGTAAGCGGGATATTGATTCGTGCCGAGGGTGGCCGCATCTATGTTTTCCAGGTCTCGAGACTCGAATAGACAGGTACATTCAAAAGGAGCGCCTTCGGATAGCACCTTTAATCGCATGTCAAATTTAGCAAGTTGAAGCCGCTAAGCGAGCAAGAAGGGGGAAAGAACTTGGCTTGGAAGCAGCAAAATAACGCTAACTCTATAGCAATTTATCACAAAACATAACTCCAGGCTCGATTCTATACAGAATATGTCGCAGGAGAACAAAATCGCTCGTGCTTGGTGATGCGAATGCAAAGTTGCAAATGATGTCATGACAAAGTCCAGCACATGCTATGGTAGTCGAAATGACAGCAAGGAATTATATGTAGTCTTGACCGAGACGAAAAACCGAATCTGGAGACAGAAATACGAACTCAAAAGTATTGAGATTCGGAAAGCAATATTGTGTATCACACCTCATCCTTCCCATAAACATCACCCCCATACGTCAAATACCCCTCCACCTCCGGACTCGGCACCTTCCCCAGCACCTCTGACGAGTTCCCCATCACCCAAACAGCCTGCATCCCCATAATCATATGCTGCAAAATATGGCAATGAATCATCCACACCCCTGGCTGCGTAACTTTCAACCTCCATGCTCTCCAACCCATCTGCGTGCCGTTTCCAGTCGTCAAAGCATATCGGTACAACATCGTCGTATCGCGCTTGACGGGCTGAGCTCCGGCGAGTTTGAGTTCGTTAAGAGTGGAGTTGTAGGTCCCGTTCCCAGAGCCGAGATCCCAATAATGAGCTCCGTGAGCATGGAAGGGGTGTGCGTCAAGACCACCTGCATCGGCGCCTGTATTCTGGATCACGATCTCGAGCACTTCTCCGATTTGAGCGGGGAAGGCACGAGTCACAGGATCGAGACCATTGTTCGCAAGAGCTCGGTCCATGGAGGGAAATCCGATACCATCTGATTTGTAGAGAGACACGAGGTATGGCTCTTGAGGGAAGGTTTCAGTCCAGTTGTAGTTGTTCTCTACCCAGATCGTTGGACCGGTTATACGTTGATGGACGGTCATGGTTATTCGGCGAGTGACGTCTTGGGCGGAGGGGTAGTCGTCTTCGTACATGGGGTGGGGGCGGAGAGCGTAGTCGAGGAAGCCGAGAGTGGTGTTTGGGAGGGTCATGACGGGTTTAGCTGGTGGGTAGAAGATGGATGGTGGTTGAGGGGTGCCGTAGTTGAGGACTGCGAAGCCACGGGTAACGGTGGGACGTTCGCGAGATTCGAGTTGCATGAAGTAGTGAGTATTCTCGGAGGCGGGCTTGGTGGTTAGGAGGACGCTGTAGCGTTGGCCGGTAGCGATCTGGAGGAATGATGTATTGTATGGTTGGGTATAAGCACTGTAGTTTTGGTCAGCCAAGAAGCATGAGTACGAGACATGACATACCCATCAGCTTCAATCACCGTCAATGAGTTGTGGCCTTCGATTGCAAGTGAAGCGAATGTAAGTGCGGTCGCACCAATGAATCGAAACCGGTACGTCTTTCCAGGCTCAATATCCAACGAAGACAAAGTAGAATTGCAAGCTGTTCCGTTTGAACTACCACCTCCTTGGCCGTTGACCAAGATTGCCTGAGCTTCACCAGACCACTTGAGGGGATTGTGGCTAAGTCCAGCTTCAATGGTCGAGTCATTTCCGGTGAAGGTATCCTGGATGAAGATAATCCTCTCCTCGTCATATTTGTACGGAGGGCCGTTGCAGTCATCGACAATCAATGGGCCTGCTGCAGAGACCGCTTGGAAGCCGACATGAGAGTGGTAGAAGTAGGTACCAGCCATTCCAACTTCTGGCTTGATCTCGTAGTCGAAGAAGTGCAAAGGTGGAATAGGCCATTGTGATGCTTGAGGGGTTCCATCGGCGAAAGGAGATACTGCCATGGAAAGGCCATGCCAGTGCTATAATCATCAACCTATGTAACAAAAGAAGTAGCTGGAAGACGAACCATAGTGAGGTTTGCCTCTGGCATATCATTGTAGACTCGAATCCAATAAGTCACACCCTCCACGAGACGAAGTTCGGGTCCTGGCGAGGTTCCATTGACAAGCACTGTCGACTTCGACGGAAGACATGATGTTGTCTGGTTCTGTGCCGTGACCCGTAGTATTGCATCGGGCACAAACGTCTCGTCGTGACACACTGTACCAGCTTTAACCATCCGCCCAGACACTAGTAAAAGCAAAAACGATAAAAAATGAACAAGATGCATCTTCGCGGTCCTTTAAAGACAGGAGTTTGAGAAGATTTGAGAGCCTTTTGACTCCAGGTACCAATGGGTACTTAAATGGAGATGCGCAGGAGCTGCAGATTACTTTGCCGTTCAACCCGGGGTTCCTGTTCCACGGTAACATCACAACGGCAGGCAACGGTCCATTGAACCTATCACAGGCATGGCAAATGCAGATCTTGGAAGCGTAAAGTCAAATCTGACCACCGATTCCAGATTACTCGCTCGAGAACGAATCAGCACTCAGGGAACTTTCCCAATACCAAGCTTGGCCTCACGTCAACAATGAGCCTGTTCGCTGTCATAAGGCTTGAGCTCGCTGGAGGTTGCGGCTGAGCCCCAATTCCATATACCGAATGTCAGCCCTAACAGGTAGCTTATTTGTGACATCCATTCCCAAGACAGCTAGATATGCCGCCGGTCATCCTGCGGCATCATCGCAAATCCTACAGTTGCGCAATAATCGCCTGGCGGCCGCCATCGACGATTGATTGTTCCTTGATTCCGGGCCTCAGTTCGACTCGTACGTATTTCGGAATTAAGCTCAAGATTACCTGCTTTAAGGATTTCGTTTCGCATTGGGTTCGTAAACGGGTACTTCCAAAATGAAGGTAAAGGGGAAGCCAATAGAAATTCGCGCAAATCGACAGCCGACACGGAAGCCTGGAAAATGGTGTTGAAATAAGACGGCGCTCTCGGTGTTGGAACTCTATTGTGCTGGGTTGCTGGATTCTGCTTGGTCGAACTGTGAATGAACTTCCTAGCTTCCCCTTTAAGCTTCCGGTATATGACGGCTGGGTAAATTCAAAACTCTCGGACTTTCGTAGCCTGAACTCAACATATGCAAACGTATCACATGTATCTACCCACTGTCAACGTAGACACTCTCAAAATGCAATGCATATTAGTATCGGGTATCTTTGGCATGCACCATCAATCCTACGCCAGTCTCGCCCCCTATGTCCATGCTGCCTGTCCCAACCACAAGTGTAAACAACGCCAAACCTAGCCCCAAGAATGAATACGTCAAGCCCTTTTGTGTGCCTTTATGCCTTTTCGCTCTCTTTTGTCTCTTCGGTTTCGGCATCGGCATCGACCTTCTCGCCCTCGCCTCCCTCTCCCCATGCGGAGTTTGTGCGGCTCAGCTTTCCGGTTTGAGCGGCTGACAAGTCTCGTGGGCTGGCGAGTGGACTTCCAGGAACTGCTGGACCGCCTATGCTACCACTAATGCTGTCGTTCCGTCCGTGACCCGGTAAGCCACTCTTGATGCTGCTGCCGTCTGCTGCCATCGACTGCTTTCCTGCGTAGTAGCTGTTTCGCTCGCTGGGAAGAGCTGGAGCAACACCTGTCGCAGAATATATACTGGCTCTTTCGTTGAGGCCTCCAACATTCGGACGAGGTTGGTGTGGCGGACCACTTGGATCGATATTGGCACTCAAGACACTCAAAGGAAGACTTTCTCGACTACCACCGAACAAAGAAGAGGGAGCTAATGCGCGGACAGAGGCATCAGTATCCATAGATCTCCTTCTCCTTCTTTTCGACGACGATGCCAAAGTGAGGATCGAAGCGTTGTCGGTAAGAAGGTTATTGGCTGTCGCGGTACTATAGGTTGCCGGATGTCCACCACTTCCTTGGGGAGCAAGATGTGCCGGTAGAGCGTTGGGAGGAGGTGAGGTAGGAAATTGGTGGACAAAGTGTATGCTCTGGGCATTATTCGTGTGGGTATTGTGGGTTCCAATCGCTGCTTGCGGAGCAGCTGATTGTATCGTCGTGAGTGTTGTACTTAGGGATCGAACCGAGTGAGCTGGTGATGAAAATGTACTATCAGCGCCTCTTCCAGAACTAACCCCACATCCTGCTGTAGTATTCGTTCCTTGTCCAGATGATGGTGCGTGCGAAGGTGCAGCATCTGAGTGTGCTGCTTCGTGATCCGTAGACGTTGTAGCTGCCATCGACTTGTTTCCAATGGTTGGAGGAGGCAGACCATCCACGGACGATCGGAAGGAACGTCTGCTTCGGTCTAGAGAGGTTGTGCTCATGGATGTGCCTGTTGGAACCGTCGAGAATGATCGATGGCCGTTCGGCGCAGTGAAGTTGTTGCCATTGAGATGGCCAGACTCGGGATAGGGATTATTGTTCTTCGACGGCGACGGCTTCTTCCCATTCGTCTTCGTCTGGTATGTATTCCGCTTGGTGCCTACAGTATTTCCAGTCTCTGCGGACGATCCGCCTTTGAAGTTGGTAAGCTTCTTCACCCATGATGAGAAGGGACGGCGGCGGCCTGGTCGATCGGTGCGGTCTGGCATCTCAGTCAGTTGTTTGGGAGGAGGTTGGACGTGTTGCAGGTCAGATTTGACACCTTTATCAGCTATGATGAAGGGTGCGAAAGAGCAGCGCGGCATTTTGGTTGGACTCGTACCATGTATTTGTGGTGCTGTCTCAGTAGTAGCCATTGTGAAGGAGTCGAGGTCGTGGACAAGGTGATGTTGCGGATGTCCCGGAACAAAAGGGAGATCGGATGGAAGGGTAATTCGAGGTCTCGATGAGCTGAAGTCGCAAGAAAACGAATGAGCTTGGACTGTCTGAGGTAAATCACAGTGTGATGGTGGAAGGTACGATTTGTTCTGTTTGCGGTCGACGCGGCGAGGCTGTCTCAGCCCAAGCCCGCCCTAAGGTTTTGCTGGCGCAGTCACGTGGCAGGCATCGGATCCAACGACCATCCAGATTTCTTCCTCGAACTTCATGCCAACGACTGTTCTGCAGTGTTACCACGTATACATCTTTATATCTCGTTATCGGGACTCAAAAGGGATGTGTAGTTGACACTGAGCAGCCGATATGATTGACTCGTGGCGCCACTTCTCAGCCTGGGAAGGTGCTGTTCAGCCTGTTGTTGCTATCCTTCTCGCCACGTTCCGAGCCACGACGTCCAAAGCACCTTGATCCTACGCACATGCAGCCAAGATGTCGATACGGCCTTTACCACCAGAGGTTATTGCTCAGATCAAGTCCTCAATCACGATTACCAGCTTGAACGGAGTGATCTGCGAACTGGTCACGAATTCTCTGGATGCTGGTTCGACGAAAATCGATGTCAGAGTTGATTACAGTCGAGGAGGATGTGTTGTGGAGGACGATGGTCTAGGGATCGAGCCCTCCGAATTTGGCGAAAATGGAGGCCTTGGAAAGACGCACCGTGAGTACCCCTTTTCTGGTTGATTTTGCGAGACTTACACGTGATAGATTCATCCAAGTTGAACAGCCAAACTCCAATCCATGGCGGTCGTGGAACCTTTCTTGCTGCGCTCTCAGCTATGGCTTTGATGTCTATCACATCACATCACCATTTGCATCGCTCGCACAACACGATAAACATGCATAAATCAGAAGTGGTGTCACGTCAAATACCTGCTCCACCTCAGCAGTATCTATCACATTCAAATCATGGCACGCGCGTCACAATTCGGGATCTATTTGGAAATATGCCCGTTCGCGTGAAGCAGAGAGCTATTGCAGCTGAGAAGCAGAAAGGAACGAACAAAGACTGGGAGGAGTTGAGACGAGATATTGTCCTGCTTCTTGTTTCGTGGCCAAGGCATGTTGCAATCACTGTTCGAGAAACAGAAATCAACCAAAAACTAGCCATTCGGCTTCCTGTACATTCTGACGAAGCTGGCTCAAACGCAGAAGTCGAGGTATCACGAGTGTGCAGCATTATCGCACAGGCTGTCTTCATCTCGCCTAACGAGAAAGCGTTTTGGGTTCCTGTTGGCATATCAACGCCAAAGTTGGATATCCGTGGCACCATATCTCTTCAGCCAAGCGCAGTCAAGCACATTCAATTCATCTCGTTTGGCGTCCATCCAGTGAAGAATGGTGAAGGACAAAGCACACTTCATGATGAGATCAACCGACTCTTTGTCAACTCCTCATTCGGCAACGAAGAGGATATATCGGATCTTGATGATGCAGAGCGGGCCAGGAGAGCGAAGGACCAACGCTTCAAAGGAGATGGATACACCAACAAGGAATTGAAGGGGGGCAAGAAAGGTGTTGATCGGTGGCCAATGTTTTACATCAACATCCAGCAGCTCGATTTGCAGACTGTCTCAAGGCAGATTGATCCAGACGGCATTTTGGATGATACAAGTAACAAGTTGAGCACCATAACAGAGCTTCTGCAAATCATGATAACGCAGTTTCTAACACTACATCACTTTCGACCAAAGGCTGGCCGTGGGCATCGTTCCAAGAGAAGAAAAGAGGATTCAACGTCCAGTCTTTATAAGGAGTTCCCAAGTCAGGCAACTTCGAGTCCAAAACGACTTCAAATAAGGAAGAAACCGATCCTGAAGAACGCCAAACCCAGTTTCGACCCTCTCGGGACCAATGTCGAGCTTCCGTCATTTCGTCGTGCATCGCTAAAGCCAGAGTCTCCATTCGAAGGTTGGTCCAAAATCAAGAGTGGCGCTACTGCTCCTGCTTTGGAGCCAAAGAGTAGAGTGGCAGCTGGATTGGAGGGAGCCTCGATCTCTAGGCCATCTTCAGCACCACCTCTGCGTGGGACGAGTTCACAGCACTTCACCGTTGAAGTGCCCCCACAGAGACCTCAGACTCCATTGATCGCCAAGAACGGGACACTCCTACGCAAGCCGTTCGATGATGTGACTGTAACAAGACCTCGTCCAAAAGTCCCTTCCGCCCTTGTGCAACCGCCTGAGACGACACGAACAGTTGCCAATGATGAGGATGACTTGGTCCAATGGGTAAATCCTGTCACCAAAGTCATATCCATGGTGAATCGACGAACAGGTCTAACAGTGCCTGCAAAGAACGAGATGCGAGGCGGGAGGTTATCCACAAAGCTTCTTTCCTCAAGCGAACCAACAGCCCCGGCCAAGACAACATCGAAAACCGAGAAGCCGACATGGATCAGCGATATGTTGCAGAAATGGGACAATCCTGTGTTCTCGGTTGTTGAATCAACCGTACCACAAGTATCGCTAGAAGGTCCAGATGAGCACACGCAAAGTATTCTCCATGGACGCCACCACCACTGCTCTCAAATTGACATCGATCGGGCTTTCAAAGAGTCTTCCGCTGGCGTAAGTGGCCGAGTTTCGAAGGCTGCTCTGAGAAACGCCGAAGTCATCTCCCAGGTGGATCGCAAGTTCATCCTCGTCAAGGTGAAAACAAAGCCTAGGTATTCGATATCTGATCATTGCGATGACGGCAGTATTCTAGTTCTCGTTGACCAACATGCAGCCGATGAACGGATTCGCATCGAATCGCTGATGGAAGAGCTTTGCACTCTACCAAAAAACGGCTCTGCTCTGACAGATTCTCCTGTACTCACCATACTGCTCAACAAGCCTCTCATCTTCGAGATCTCTCTCAAAGAGGTACAGGTTTTGAAGGCGCAACTGTCTTACTTTGCCGCTTGGGGTATTCTCTATAAGGTGGCTTCGAGTATGAAAAGTTCCGATCTCGTCAACGAGACATATCACCTCTCCGTCCGGTCTCTTCCTCCAGGCATCATTGAAAGGTGTAGACAGGACCCTCGCCTGTTGATAGAGTTGATTCGAACAGAAGCTTGGAAGGCTCAAGAGTTTGGCAACACAATCGCTCCATCGGACAGACAACAAACTTGGCTGCAGCGTACCCAATGTTGTCCGCAAGGGATCCTGGATATGCTGAACTCAAGAGCCTGTAGAAGTGCGATCATGTTCAATGATGAGTTGAGCAAGGTACAGTGCGAGAAGTTGGTCAGGAAGCTAGCAGATTGCATGTTTCCTTTTCAATGTGCGCATGGCCGACCGAGTCTCGTTCCTCTAGTGGATGTGGGGACGCTGAAAAGCTCCGATGCTGATGAGGAGTTGGTAGTGAGGGAACAGGGGAGTTCAGACTTCTGGAAGAGCTTCAAGAAGTGGAAAGGGGAGCAACAATAACCGTCATGATCAGTTCGGTACCTGGTAGATGAATGGATAATATTCTACACTTCGCAAATGCTGTTATGTGTTACGGGTCATACACAGCCATCTCAGAACACTCCACATGGTCCCAAAACTTTTGATCCTTCTGAGCATCGTTCCCTGTATTCATCCTCTCCTCATACTCCTCGCTCCTAACCGCATAATGATGCAACGCCAATCGATATCTGGTTGGCACACGAAACGCTTCCGTACTCACCACATCTCCATTTCCTCCCACAGTAACGTACGAACCGCGCATAGGTACGGAATTTTGGAGCCTCTCAGCATTACCCCCGTCTGGGTCGTTCGGGTCATAGACACCAGTCTGCCTCTTCTTCTCTCCTTCCTCTTTTCCTTTTTTCACGTCCTTTTCTCCTTTTGTCGTCTCTATCTCATCCATGATGAACTTATGTGCATTCAACGGCCCACTAGCTCTCAACGGCCTCACAATACTCTTAATATACCTATTACCACTCCCCACCTCACTAATATCCAAATTATCAAGAATACACTCCGTAAACGCCTTCCTAGCGCCCTCCTTAGGTCGTTTCAAAAATCCAGCAGAAGTATGCATTCTCCAACTTACAGCCAAAGCGCCGACGTTATCCTTAACTTCGAATTCCTCGAGGATTTGTCGAAAGGTTTCGTTGTGGCTTGTTACTTCGAGGTATTCGTCGGTGTCGATGAAGGCGATCCAGGGGTGGTGGCTGTATTTTGTTAGGCAGGTGGTGTAGGAGGTCATGAGTTGGGATGCGTTTGGGGTCGCCTGGTCTTGGTAGGTGAATGTTAGGGCTGAGCGGGGGATGCCGAGTTCGGAATCTGTCATTGTGGAGATTGGGGGGATGGAACCGTCGTCCATGATGTAGACCAGGGTGACGAGTTAGCGAATTGTGTTGGAAGGGTTGATTTACTGCGAGTGGGCAAACACAATTTGGGGGAAGAGGAACATGGTCAGTTCTGGAGTCGAGAGGGGGGGCAGAAGGATGAAGTAAGGAGTTGAAACTCGAATGTGCTTACATCGTCTGATACCGAGATGATGGTAATGATGGATAAGAAACTCAGGCAAGTCACGGCGTTGATCTTTAATCGCCAGACATATCGCAACGTATTCATCCTCCATGCCTTCTTGCTGCGTACCATTCTGAGCGACTCCAGATGTAGCTAGAGGACTGGGAGGTTTTGATGTCGGTGCCGCAGCTTTGCTGTCCATTTGCAGTTCAAATTCTCCCGGCGCACTTATTTGAGCGATTCCATCCTGGAGACTGGGAGGTGATGTCGATATCCCAGCTTCACCACCCTTCAAAGATTCATGTCCTCGATTTCCTCCTTCCTGTACCGCGACCACTGCACCCGCATCTCCCACTTCATGCGCCACCTCGGGGATAGAATCCACCTCCCAAGGAACATGGTCTTTGATCTCTGCCCAAGTTGGAATGATGTCATTCAATGGTGGAGCAAGAATGATGAATCGATGAAGGAGAAGTAGGCAAAATGCTAGAATGATTAGGAGTCGCCACCGGTTCCGCGAAGATGGCATCGCGAAAGGAGAGGAACCAGGAAAATGAGAAGAACATACAGATGCTGGATGAGATAAGGGATACATCAACTTGGACGCGGCCATTAGTGGCGCAATTGAGGAATGTAGAAGGCGGCTCTGTCTCGATTGGGTCTTTAGAGACAAGAGAGCGTACGATACTGAAATATTTTTGGACCAAATTGAGACTTCTCCATTCTTGAGAAATTGCCAACGGAAGATCGACGAGATTGACGAAAGCAAGTAGGCTACTAAGCCAGCGCCTTTGCCTCGCACGCAGAGAAGATGAACAAAAGACTCTAGCTGCTGTCCATCCTTGAATGAGAGAAACCAACAACGCATCAATTCCCAAAACAATTTAATCCCTTCCCTACTCATTTCTCGCCTCACCCAATTTTTCAAGCAACCTCGTCCAGAAGTACTAGCAGCAACACAATCATTCACCCTTCTCCATATCCGCAAGCTCCTTTTCGGGATTCGGCCAGAAATGCGAAAGGTCGCCAACAGGCAAATTGACTGTTATCCGCATCTCAGCAGCCATCATCACGACTGTGATGTAGTACCCCAGTAAGGCCAACACAAAAAACATTCCACCGCCCGCCTTCTGCAGCTTCAACGCCGTGCCATAATCCCCCGTACTGACTTTCCAATACGCGCCCGAGAAGAGAAAGCTCGAGATGAACGCGCAGAAGAAAATCAGCGCGAAAACAGTGTTGGTTTTCAGCGTGAAGATGAAGGTTGTGAAGAGCCAGAAGCCCCAGACCAGGAGGTACAAAGCGATTCCGGCGTTATATCCTACGCTCGCAGCGCCTTCGGCGGCATTTCCCGTCGCGGAATAGGAGGCTGCTGCTCCGAAAGAAGGAGTTTCGAGGATAGCGAAGCTGAGCCAGAAAACGGCGAACATGCCCATTACCATCATGGAGAAGAAGTTTCCCATTATCCATTCGAAGATTAGGGCGAGGAGAAGGAGGACGGGTCCGGTGAAGTAGAATATACCACTGGAGGGACAATTAGCGCGGGATCAGAGACGAGGAGAATGATGGGGAAGAGAGGAGAGAAAGTTGGGAAGAAAAGGGTTTGACGAACGCTACCCCGGTGAGAGTTGTGCTACCACCCCAACCCATCATGATCATGGCATATGTCAGGGCAGCAATGACGAATCTTGGATGACAGAAAGTCAGTTCGAACGCTGAATAAAATTCCGGTTCTGTTATCTCACCCCATGAGACCCAGCGGTGTCGGATTTGCAAAGCGCTTTCGAAAGTCGCCAACAGGTGCAGTCTTTGGCGTAAGGTAGAGCTAGGTATTGTGTTAGCTTCGATGCTGAGTATATCAGAGCTCGGAAAGTAGCGTTTTACCTTCTCGAAGAGTTCCGGAGAGATTGTCATTTGCCCAGAGGACTTCAACTGGTGCAAGTGGGACCCCATATCCTCAGAAATTTCCTCGTTCAAAGTCTTCCTGTGGCTGATGCCATTGGTTTCCGCCATCTTGACAGTCGATTTGAAGCTATAGAAGCAAAATTGCTACAAAACAATGGTAATGTTCAATCTATACCAACGAGAAATTGGACCAACAGGCAGAATAGATTGCACTCGCGAACCCATCATCCTATATATTCCCACATCCTCGCACCCTCGCATCCTCGCATCCTCCACCAACATCGACGTAGGCATTCGCGGTGCAACAAGAACGCCAAATGCGGGGCCCCTTGCCATTCTGCACCTTCCCCGCAAACAAACCCTGCAGACAGAACAAACTCAGACCACCAGATCAAGAACAAGAACGCGCCTTACCCGAAAGATACGAGTGCGAAGTCCAATTAAGATTGTGTAGCTTCGGGGAGGAGAACGGGAAATGCAAATCTCTGGAGACGAGGCTTCTTTGTCATAGCGGACTCAGCACTGTTGAGTCTGCCAGGTTGGGGTCATGACTTCATGGATTGACGAATCAGAAAGTGTGTTAAAATGTTCGAACAGATAAACCTGCATCTTTGTACTACGGAACAAGTACTTTCAATTGGGCTGCGCCGTCTAAGTGCATGAGGAATGACTTCTTCCGGGGCGGTATTGAGACATAACGGGACTTTCCACGTGTTTGGCGCGGGAAGGATATGAAGTGAGTTCCGTGTGGAGAAGGTCGCTGCATACGCGTATTTATATGTTCTGCATGTCCATGTGGGACGGTAGTTGGGGGAGTTTGGAGACGAAAGGTGGCAGATGTCAGCCTGAAAGCATGTTGGTCGCTCAACGAAGACGAGTCGCCGAGAGTTCAACGCGGGCCGAACCCTGAGCGCTCAAAATACCAGTCCGAAGCCATCGATTTCCGAGTATACGAGCGCTGCTTTGCACTTACTTACTTATAATTTACCCCATCTTAATACGCTTTAGAGCTGCCACAAAATAGAGCATCTCGACTCGTCTTCCACGCATGCTATCCTGTCTCGCCGCAGTCAATCCTCTACGGACGTTGGTTATCATACTGCCGGCACTTGGAGACTCAACAACTTGCGGGCAGCCCGACTTCAAGGAGATTTCATGTCTTCCTCACGCTTCATATCTGTCTATTCAGAATTGATGTCCTTGGCCTCCACTTTGAAACGAACATCTGACCCGTGAACCATGATTTGCCGTCGTAATTCTCTACATTCAAATACTTACTCATCTGCTTGTCTGGAAATCGGATTCAGTACGAGCTGCAAGGTTCGCATCGAGGAACATCGCTTACCGGCCTCTGGAACGGATACCCGAAGTTTCAATACTAGTTCTTTTGACATTTCGTCCAAGTTTGGGGGCACCGGCTCATGAATAGAGAAAAATGGAATTCCCCTGCAAAAGTAATGGAAGTGTGCAAGCAATGTGTTACAAGTATATTCCCTCGAAGTATACCATTCGCTGGCAGGACATTGGCTTTTCTGCGCCCGAGTCAGCATGAGTTTATGCCTTCAGTTCTATTCTTACGTTGGAATGTTTGATGAGACAAGGGCGGTTATGCCGATTCATTTGGAGGTCACAGTTATATAAAATAACGAATATGGTCGAGAATACCGTAGACCAACTGTGTTTGCCTCTTCTCTCGATAGCTTCTCGAAGCCCCATAAGAATTTCCTTCTGATAGTGATTAAGAATCTGAGTTTGCACGATGGCCTCAAGCTGGTAGCGCAGGATCGGTGGCATATAGAGTGGACCGTTAACAACATGGGGCTGGGAGATGTGCCAACCATCTTGTAGGCTACGGGCACCGGTCCAGAGCCTCAACGCATGGAGAGCTAAACTTCTGGCCTAGATAGCTGTAAGCAGAGTATAAAGACCATGAAAGTACAGATTGTCACTTGCCTCGGTGTCCTTGACCCCCTCTCGAGCAGCTTGAAAACAAAGCCTTGCAGTTTGATCGATTGAATCAAGTGTACCTTCGAAATAGGCATCGAGGCATTCGTCAATCCAAGAGGCCGCTGCAGGTGTTGCTTGCTCTAGGCTTTCAATGCCTAAAGTGTTCAAGAGAACGACCTCAGGTCTGACATCTTCGACTTGATCGTCCAGCGTGAGTGCCTGCATTTTGATGCTTAACGGCGGTCCATATGATGTTTTCAAAGCCAACGTCATAGCATATTTGTCGTCTAATGAAGGGATCTGTCTTGAAATCTCGAAACGCTCTTTAGGTCTTAATGAATCCGCCCAGTCTAGCACAGTACATTTGTACTGATTTAACTGGCACTCTGTGATATTGGATCGAAGGCAGGGCAACCTGGGTATGGTAGGTGAGCTAGCTTGGCGTCTTAAACAGCGGCCACCGGGGTCAGAGTCGCTAGTCCTGCACTTTGATGACCTAGATTAGCTCGACAATGGCGACGAGTCACAGCACACATACCACGGTTTTGTATATTTTGCAGTTGATGCAGGCATGGAGTTTCCTTGTTCGCGCTGTTCGCGCTCTTGCTTCGGTTATGAAAGGTCGTCGTCGTTTAGACCTCTTCTGCAGGACCTGTGATGGAACGCATGTCGTCGACGGTATGGAGGTTTCGGCCCCTCGTGCACCTTGACCCATGTCGTTAAATAGACCAGCAGAGAAGTTCAACGAGAATATTTCGTCAATATCACTGGAAGATTCCAGAGCAGGTAACTTGATGCCAATTCCAGAGGAAAGTAATCCATCCTGAGGTGATTCTTCCCACACATGATCAGACCCGAAGGATTCTGTTAACCATGTCATGTTTCCCAAAGGTGTCAAATCGTCCAAAATGTTCACCGGCGTTTCCTCCTGATTCTGCCTGCCGCTAGGGATTGTCTGGGATCCAGGATTATGAGAAGACAGGAGATGAGGGTCAAAATCCTTAGCTGGTATTTGCTCTTTGGGAGTACCCACTGCCTCATAATCCAAGTTGACACCAGATCCTCTATTCCGACGGTTGAGGTAGGCTCGTACAGTCTCGTGAATCAACTTCACCTCCCCATGCGGCGTAGTCTTTGTCTCCACAACTTCAACAAGACCACCAGTCTTGGCTCGAAGCCTGTTTTCAAATGACGCGCAGGAGAACGAGTCATCCAACGATGGTCTTCCTAGAGAGAGTTGGACAACCGTAAAGAATTCCAAAAGCGTGAGAGACCGATATGTGAAATATGCAATCTGTAACATGATAGCTGTTTCCTCACTACTTCCACATGCTAGGACTGTTCTTTTGATGATGCGAGCATAGATCTCCTCGAGCTCGTCGGGTAAAGCTTGCAGCCTTGCCCATATCTCCTCTTCCTCGTCGCCTTCAGCCAGCCCCACGAGGACCTCATCGACAGCAAATCTGGCCCACAAGAATACACCCTGGGATCTTTTCCGGATCAGTTCACCAAATTGTGCCAAGACACTTCTGAAGGAACTCGGGCTATGGGGGTCTTGGGTTACTATCTTGAGCCTGAGATGGATGTAGCTCTTGATTCCATTGTCATTTTGATGCTGGAGCTTGAAACCACAAGAAGAATTGAAAGCAGCGACGATCAAAGGATGCGGTCGACTGGCGATGCAGATTTTGACGCGACGCTCGACGTTGTCAAGACTGGCGAGAGCTTGAAAAAACTCAACCATGTCCAGCATGTTTCTGCCGGTTCCCTCTAGCTCGTCAACCCCGTCTATGAGAATTAGAATATTCGTGGAACATTGTCGCAGAGCGCTCAAAAGGGCTTGCCGAAGGTTGTTGGTGCTCCAGAAAAATTCTTGTTGTGTTTTGGGCTGCAGCATTGCAATCGGATCGTGGCCAAATTCTGCGACATGTGCAGATAACTCAGGAATTTCTAACGTCAGTTGAGTCAGAAACGATCTCAGCAACCCTTCGAAACTATTCGAAATGCCACTACGAGCTCTGAAGTCAAAAAAGAATCGTATAATGATTGAATGCCGGCAATGAGCTCCAGTCAGAAACTTCCTTGTTCGACGATGTTGTTTCAAATAGTTCATCAAGGTCGATTTCCCGCTTCCAGGCTTGCCTTGGATCCAGAAGATTCCTGTGCCATTGGAGAGCCACTGCGAAAAACTGGAAGGACTCGTTGTTAATGACCAAACCCAGTCGAGGGTGTTGACATTGGCGTCAACAAGTTGGGCCTCTCTTGCTAGCATTTCGCCATAGTTCAAGCTGCGCAGCAGGCCTGTAATTGTCAATCAAGTATTCTTGTTCCTAATAGTGCAGATACGTATAATGTATCAACATCCAGACGAACCTTGCCTCGTGTTTTCCTCCGTAAGGACTCCACCTTGTGTCTCGACGCAGAATTCCAAGCCGTCTCGAAATCGACTATATCCACCATCTTCTTTCCCCACAAATCGGCACATGTTCATGTGATTCTTTTCAATATAGTCCTGGTGTTCAAACTTTCGAGAACCGAACGAAGCCGAAGAATCTGGCACAACCTAACAAATGTAAGCGTGGTTTAGAAACTAGAAGAACAAGCTAATAATACCTTGCTATTGAAGATCGGTAGCCCCGTCTTCCCTGCAGACTCAAGCAAGCTGCAGACTTTGAGCTTTCCTTCGTCGGCTATGTCTTGAAAGTCTCTTGCCAGCTTGTCCAGCAGCTCGCTATCAGGCTCCAACGTACGGATGATCTTGTCGTTCGTATCGAATGCAGCACTGGCAATAGACCTGAGAAGTAGACCCCATTTAGCATCATTCGACCCCTTATGTGGAGTGCCGAAGAAGACGACGCCTTGAGTAGACTTGTAAACGTCAATTTTAGGCGAGTCGGGCCCATGTTTCTTAGACTCCACTAGCGCTTCTTTCACCAGAAGACCCCCTAAACTATGTGCCACAAACACAATCGCCCGACCACTGGCTTTGGAGCGGCGACGCTCTCCGACGACTCTGTTCAACAGTCCCTCTCCCAGCTGTGACAGATTCAACTTGTTGGCGGGGCCTTTGAAGTAGTGGCTAACATGCGAGTCGTACCCGTAAGTCAGGATTCGAAGATTCGTGTAGTCGTCGGGTAGAAGGTCTGCGGGCCAGAATATCGCATCTGATGCTTCACCGGACTCGCCGCGTTTCCTCTTCCCTAGGCCAAAGAAAGAAAGCTTTCCAGTGGCCGCATCTGCGTGTGCTTGCCATGTCTTTCGCGGATGTCCTTGCAAGCCGTGCACGAAAATGATATCTGCTACAATTGGCCCTGCCTCCGCTGAGGGCGTGTAAAGGACCGTGATATCGTTGTCTCGAACTTGAACTCGGGTTCGTTGGCAGGATGGTTCGGGGGCCAAGGCTGGTTCTGCCACTGACTCCATAAGATCGAATTCGGACAATAGAGCACTAGGGGTAGTAGCAGAGGAGGCAGTAGTGAGGGGTAGGTAATTCGAAGAAACAACGACGCCAGCACTCACTGGCCTCGTTCCATTAGATGAGTCTCTGGAGCCTTACCACAGTCGGGCGCTGGCTGGGGCTGAATTTAGTTCGTGACTTAGGCCAATTGAAAACATCTATGACGAATCATTCGAAAGGAAGGCGGAGCCTCCTCGATAATCCAAAACCATCGTTTGTACCGCCAGTTGCAATCACCCAAGCTTCTTTTACTTCCATAATACAATACATCTGGAACAATGTCCCTTTGTATGACGACAATTTAGCAATTGGTACAGAATCACTGCGAGGCTCGCTGGAGACCTCCCGAACAAGATAATCTATTGACGGTAGGGGAACTCGATATCGCTTCAAGAGTCGATCGATGAGTCCCGAGACCGTTACACCTTTCAGTTGTTGTGTCGAGAGAGAGGATGGAGATGCAACTTTGATGAAGTCGAGAATTCGAAGATTTCTTTAGGAGATGCGGGTGCTGTGGCTCGTGCAGTCCGAAAGTGGGCCTCCGAAGCGGCACAGCCACTGTTTCCGTAACCCAGAGCCACTTCTCATATCGGATTCTTCTCTTCCCTTTTCCACGCGTTCCAAGAGCTCAGACCTGGATACCCGCTCGTATAATGAGTCCTCGTAAGCAGCCCAGGCCGGCCGGCCGGCCGCGACATAGATTTCGGCGAAAGAAAGGGGGCTCTCCTGAAAAATGAAGATAACGGCCGGATGAACAGGAATCCCGTGATGACCAGAGGAAGTCCATGAATAGACTCAGAAGTTGGAGATATCCTATATCATTTCTTACTCGTCGCTCTTTTACCATTCTAGCATTGAGGAGAAATCCATCAATTGACCTTGATCATGACAGCAACAACAGCAGAAGATGCGCCCTTGAGGCCTACTGGTACTTCCAAGCACCTTTTTTACGAACACTACACTGACAAAATATACAGGTGCCATGGAGAGATTCAATATCATCAGAAACCATCTGAATTTCTACAACAATATCCAAGTCTCAGCAACCTACAGTCTCCCTAGCTCCTTCGTCTCAACTCATGGCCTCCTTCCAATCATCTTTTCAGCCCTCACCGAGAACCTGAAAATGCAACCCATCCTCAACGTCAAGATCGAGGACAGCGGTGTCCGAGAACCAAAATGGATGTGTCTTCCAACGATCGATCTCGGCAAAACAGTCAAGGTCATCGAGCAAGATATCTCAAAGTCACATGATAACTGGATCACCACTGGCCACCTCCAGCGAACGGATCGAGATCCTACGCTGCCATTATGGAGAATCATCGTCGCTGTTCCTCCTTCGTCTGCTCAGAAACCGGAGTCAGAAACAACATCATTCGCGTTAGCATTCTACTGTCATCACGGAATTGCGGATGGTCTCTCAGCAGGAGCATTCCACCTCACCTTCCTCTCCGCTCTCAACAAGCTCATCTCGAATCCATCCTTCATCTCTCCCGATTCAGTTGTTTCGACACCCAAAATTCCGCTAGTACCAAGCCTAGAGCAGAAAACCAACCTCCCAGTCAGCGTCTGGTACGCAACAAAAATGATCTTCGCAGCCTTTGTCTACTCGCCCTCCTCGCCTTTGACATGGTCCGGACCTCCCATCCAAAAAGAACCACCAACCGTCCCACCAACCAGCAGTCTCATCTCGTTCTCCATTCCCAGCAGCGATGTGCAGAAACTGGTAACAAAATGCCGAGAACAAAAAACAACCCTCACATGTCTAGTTTCCGTCCTCGCCGCCCGCCACCTAGCAACCATCCACCCCTCCCACAAACGCTTCACAGGCTCAATCCCCTTTTCCTTCAGAAAGTTCACGGGCCATGCACCTCTAGATATGGGATGTTACACCTCTCTCTGCGCTCCTCAGTACTCATCCGAGACAACAACACCTGCTGGATACATATCCTGCCTATCTTCCTCTAACCCCTTAGTCAAAAAACAAGACGAAGAATTACTTTGGGATAGTGCTAGAAAATGTAGGCAAGTTATCGAAGAGAACACGAAGGAGATTAGGAATCAAGCTGTTAATATGTTGAAATTTGTTCCGGATCTTAGGGGCTTCTTTTTGGGGAAGTTGGGTGGGAAGAGGGAGCATGCTTATGAGGTTACTAATATTGGGGTTCTAGATGGTGGTTTAGGAGCCGGAAAAGAGGGAGGAAAGGGGAAAGCGACGTTTAGTAAGGCGACGTTTAGTAAGGCGACGTTCTCGACGGCTCTTTGTACGTATGGTGATCCGCATTGTGTCTCGATGGTCACGGTCAGGGGCGGGGATATGACGGTTGGGATTAATTGGATTGAGGCAGTCACACCTGGTGAGGAAGCGAGGGGGTTGAAAGATTTCTTGGAGGGGCAATTGAGAGAGATGGCGGAGAACTTTGTTCCTGGACGGAACGTCTATGTTAGCGGTAGGGAGGAATCGCATAGTGCAGGCTCGGGTATGAGAGTGTGGATTGGTGCGGGGTTGGTTGTTGTTGCTGCTGGGGTATGGATGTCGTTGTAGAATGTAGGATGAGACGAGAGTAGTGTTGTCGAGGCTCAGGCTTTTTGGTAGGTTTTCCCACCCAAATTTTCAATCCGCACTTGCTTTATCCGACTGTGAGAAATAGCGAACTCAGGAGGCACACCTAAGCGAGCCGACGATGATATCTCCTCCACATACCGTTCCCCACATTTTCTTCCAGGTCCTCCCCCGCATCACCATCATGGAAAATGTTTTTGCTCACGCTTTTGTTTAACTTGGTGCTCACGTGGTCATCTCAACGCTATGATGCGGGTCGAGAGGAGAGTTCCTGCTGGTTCCTAGATCCACCTCTCTTTCGCGCGAATCATAGTGAGCCGAGAGAGGAGTTCCTAGATCCCCTCTCCTCCGTGCGACATTGTCTATAAACTAATCGTGATTCCCCGTCATGCCCGCTCATCAGCCTGCAGAGAATCCAATCAGTCAGTCAGTCAGTCATCAGCTGAGGGTAAACCCTCAACTGAATGACTGATCACAAAGGGCTCAACTGATTGACTGAAACTGATCAACTGATCAGTCACTGATCAGTTAAAAACGTGATCAAAAAGTCACGTTACACTAACAAAAACTTGAAGATATACTCGCAAAATTTAATAGTTTATCTATTCTTTAAACTCCTCTAAGTATAATAGATCTCTATAGTATAGAAGGGCAATAAATGAGCGCCTAACTGTAGGTTACTTCGTCTTAGCTAGTGAGCTGGACTAATTCGATAATCGTCGCGCAGAGTTAGCTATACGTAGAATAAGCCTGTAAATAGAGTAGGCAAAGATGCTTGATTGTTTTCAGAGAGTAAAGAGCTCCTTATGTACTGGGGAGCACGTGGCTAGCACAAACCCCCGAAACTACCTAATACAAACAAGGATTTTTGAGAAACTCATATGACCCTGCCACAATAGCTATAACTGTAAGCATTGTTAAGGCATTTCGGAACGATTTTCAAGTCTTAAGATCTAGAGATTTGCTCTTAAATTCTTTACTTTTTAGATAACTTTAGCCTTAAAATAGCTACATTTGTACCTAAAAATAGGGTATTCCGAGGCTCACCAACTGATCAGTCACTGATCAGTCGGCCTAATGGCCAGCTGAATGACTGATATAAATTAAAATGGTCAACTGAATGACTGAGACTGATCACTGATCAGTCAGTTGATCAGTCGACTGACTGATTGGACTCTCTGTCAGCCTGTCAATCCTTGTCTTGTTGCTACCCAAGGTTTCGTTATGAAGTTTCTTTGTATTCTTTTCTTCGTGGCATTTCCCGCTCAAGCCTCGACATTGTCTATCAGAAGCAAAGCGCCCCATACCATAAGGGACAGTGATGGATTGCAAAATATCGTACATCCTCTAGGAGTCGCGTTGAATACCAAGAAATTTCCCAACCGTTCAAGCGGCTAACTCTTTCACAGGTGACCTGGGATGAGCACTCCTTGTTCGTACATGGAGAACGTGTCTTCCTGTTCTCCGGAGAATTCCATCCTTTTCGTCTTCCCGTTGCCGGTTTGTATATCGATGTGTTCCAGAAGATCAAGGCTTTGGGCTTTAACGCTGTCTCGTTCTATACATTTTGGCCACTGCTGGAAGGCGAACCAGGCGTCTACCGCGCCGATGGTATCTTTGATCTCCAGCCTTTCTTTGATGCTGCAACGTATGCAGGAATATGGCTTATAGCTCGTCCAGGACCAGTAAATCAATTCACGACAAAATGTGAAGAAAATTACTGACTATTGGCAGTACATTAACTCTGAAGCTACTGGCGGCGGGCTTCCCGGATGGCTTCAACGCATCACAGGGCAATTGAGAACTACGGACCCATCATACTTGAATGCTACCAACAATTATATGGCACACATGGGGGCTACCATAGCGAAAGCGCAAATTACCAATGGGGGTCCAATCATCCTGACAAAAGTTGGGAACGAGTATTCAATCGATCCCGCTATGATTGCGAGCTTGACAGGCCTTCCGCAATCAAATCTTCCAAATCCTAACATTAGTGTCGACGGAGGTTTCCCTGATCTGGCGTATATGGGCTATGTAAAGCAACAGCTCAGAAATGCTGGCGTTGTCGTTCCCCTTACGTTCAATGACGCCGGTATGTAATATTCTCAATTACCTCGAATCCCCGGCTGATCTGTCTCAGTGGCACTTGGTCACTTCGCACCCGGTTTCGCTGTCAATGGATCGACGGCGGGAGACGTCAACATCTACAGTCATGATTCCTACCCACTCGACTACACTTGTGACAACGCGGGTATTTGGTCATATGACTCTGTGCTATCGACACTTTACGAGGTGCATGAGGAGCAAAGCCCGACAACACCATATATGATCAGCGAGTTCGAGGGATCTGCTGGGGATGGCTGGGGAGGTTTCGGTTTCAATGTTTGCGCACAGAAACTCAACCAGGAATTTGAGCGCGTTTATTACAAAAACAACTTCGCAAATGGCATCAAGATCATAAATATATACATGGTTTGTAAGTATAATAATCTCATGGCATTTTATGAGGCTGACAAACGAAGATGGTGGCACAAATTGGGGGAATATAGGTTATCCTGGTAAGTAGTAATTCTGAATCATAGTTCGGGCTTTGCTAATCGATGACAGGTGGCTATACATCGTACGATGAAGGTGCCGCTATAAATGAGAGTCGAGAAATTACACGGGAGAAGTGGTCTGAATTAAAGCTTGAAGCCAACTTCATGAAAGTGACTCCAGCTTATCTGACAGCAACTCCTGGCGTGGGAGTCAATGGAACTTATACCAACAATGATGCCATCTACACGACTCCTCTCTATGGGAATGGATCAGCAACGAACTTCTATATCGTCAGAAGTGCAGATCCGAATAGCACTGACACGAAGACCTATACTCTTCGCTTGCCGACCAGCAAAGGAATTGTTTCTATTCCACAAGGACCACAACTTGGCGGCACATTGACGTTAAGTGCTCGAGACTCCAAGTGGCACGTCACCGACTACGATATTGGCGGCACGACGCTTCTTTACTCCACTGCGGAGATCTTCACGTGGAAGATTGTCGGGAACTATACAAACCTTGTTGTATATGGCGGCCCTGGTGAATTACACGAGCTTTCCATCATTACCGAAAGCGAAGCGGTCATAGTCGAGGGGAGTGATATTACGACCAAGTCCATCAATGGAACAGTGATTCTCAACTAGAAGTCGTCATCAACTCGTCGTGTAATCCAGGTTGGGACGTTATATGTGTACGTCCTTGATAGGAACCGGGCTGACAATTATTGGACTCCCGATTGTTTGAACTCATCTGCGACGTAAGTGGCATTACTCTCTTCTGAACTATTGCTTGCTGACTTGCGAAGTTCAAGCTTGATCCTTGAAGCTGGTTACCTTGTCCGTTCTGCATGTGTACAAGAATCGGCTGTGCACATCGTTGGCGATTTGAACGCTACCGTCCCTTTGAAAGTCATTGGAGCTCCAGCCGGGACCAATGCCTTATACTTCAATGAGCAGCTGATAGATTTTACTACCTGTTCTACAGGAGAGCTATCCTCAACTCTTCAATATTCCAGCTCGAGCATCACTTTGCCCGATCTATCTATCCTTGGTTGGAAATATCTCGATGATCTGCCGGAACTTCAGTCTTCTTACGATGACTCCACGTGGACCCCGGCTGATCATAACACTACAATCAATCCCACACTCTTGCAAACACCAACATCACTCTATAGCTCCGATTATGGGTATCATGCTGGTGTGTTGGTCTATCGCGGCCATTTCGTTGCAAATGGAACCGAAAAATCCTTGTATATCTCAACACAGGGTGGTGCCTCGTTTTCTTCCAGCGTCTGGCTGAATTCGACATTTCTTGGCTCCTGGGTAGGGATTGCCAATGTTGAATATGACAATTCAACCTATGATATGCCGAGTCTTACTGCGGGAGAGCCGTATGTATTCACTGTTGTCGTCGACAATAATGGCCTCGATTACGATGTTTTAGTTGGTTCAGACTTCATGAAGAAGCCACGTGGAATCCTTGACTATGATCTTCCGGGTCATCCCAAGTCAGATGTCACCTGGAAATTGACTGGCAATCTTGGAGGCGAGGAATACATCGACAAAGTCCGCGGACCGTTGAATGAAGGAGGACTGTTTGCAGAGCGACAAGGCTATACGCAACCTTCTCCACCAAGTCAGAATTGGACTGCGGGAAGTCCGACGGAAGGTCTTTCGGAAGCAGGTGTGGCGTTCTATTCTACATCTTTGCAACTGGATCTGCCAAGTGGATACGATATCCCTTTGAACTTCGAATTTGGAAATGCGACAGCTGGCGGGGCGGTACAAAACTATACTGCCTTGCTATGGGTCAATGGGTATCAATTTGGGAAGTACAAGAATATGCTTGGTCCCCAAACCTCGTTCCCTGTTCCCCAGGGTGTGTTGAACTATCAAGGTACCAATTGGTTGGGTGTTGAGTTGTGGGCTCATGATGCCGCTGGGGCAAGTTTGCTAGGCTTTCAACTGACAGCGGGTACACCGGTGCTTACGTCCTTGACAGCTCCTGCAAGTATTCCCCAGCCAGCATGGGTGCAAAGAGCAGGTTCATATTAAGTAAATTTATTAGTTCGGAACAACAGGTATACTTGGGGTGATTGAGGTCGTAGGTTAGCTGGTAATTGGTTAATTGGCCCCAAAGGTAGCAGTATAATATATTACTTAGCAACTATGAAGTCTTTTCCAAGTCTTCCTTCTATATTTCTCAAAATCCGTGGCAAGCAACGGTTTATAGCAACTTCTTTAACCAGGCTTAGCAGATCCGCTTCAATCTCCCGTTCACCCGCGGCGATATCAAATAGTATGTATCGACACCCCACGCTGCAATTTCTAGATCTTCGACCTGGTTTGCGATCGTCAAACATATCAAAAATTTATTCTCTTTTTATATTTATATTTATATTTCAACTGCATGAGAAACACTTCAAATAGTCTCGCGCCAAATATACAATCTTCATGCATTTCTCCCCACGATCACGTGCAGACAAACCGAGAACTTGGAGAGTGTTTTGTTTCTATATATCATCAATTCGTAACACACCAACTAGGTACATATCCAAGGTATCTATCCATCTACATCTAACCCTATATCTGCATCTTTCTAAACCAAACACCAATCCAATAAGAGAAAACATTACCAATTAATGGCAACCGGGTATCAAACTTAAAACGAAAACAAAAACTCAAATCAAAACCTTAACTTCAGCCTCAAAACTTCCCCGCACCTCAACCTCAGCTCACAGCCGCCGCACCAACAATAGCATCCAACGCACTACTCTGCGTCTGGATCGTCGCCGTCCCACTCGGCCCACTCCACACCAACCCCAACTGATTATCAACCTGATCATCCGCCCAAATAGCATTAGCATTAGTTGTAAGGAAGTTAACGAATAATGTCTTCGTAGCCGCTGGGAGGACGGTTGCGCGATTGACGAGGAATTGGATGTTGCGTCCAAAGACACCTTTGAATTGCTCTTCGTCGGCGTCGCATCCTGTTGCTTCGCATGGCTCGTGTAAGATACCGTTCGCGTCGGTGAGAGCGGAGATGGCGGCTGTGGCGATTGTGTTGGCTAGCTCGTTGTATTTTGAGTCTCCGGTTGACCAGGTGAGTTCTGCGAGGCCGGAGAGGAGGATGCCTTGGTTGTAGGAAAAGACGTAGTTGCCGTCATTTTTGCAAGTGGAGAGAACGAGACCGTTGTTGATTGTGTTGTCGGAGTTTATTAATCCGGAGTTGATGAACCAGGTGTAGGCTTTTAGGGCTTCCGCGAAGTAGTATCCTTGACTTGGGGTGGAAGGGCGACGGTTGGCGAGTTTGGCGGCTGCGGTGAGGTAGAGTTCGTTTTCTACTGCGCCGACGCCGGTATGTGCTTTGTCCCACCTGTTTCTCTTGTTAGTATTCGAGTTTATTCACGTGATGAAAGGAGACTTACCAGAGACCACCGCAAGGTGAAGTACCCCAAGCAGATTTCGCGTCCTCAAAAATGGCGGCTGCGGTATCGAGATATGTCTCCTGACCCGTAACATCGTAGACTTGGATCCAAGCCAATGCCCACCATAACTCATCATCGTAGAACCCGTTCAAGAACCCAGCAAAGGTGCTTGGAGCTTTCGCCAATGTGGTTGGAAAGACAGTGGCGGTGACTCCAGTTGCGTAGGAAGGGAAGTATTGTTGGAAGTCGGCGAGCATGGTGATTGCGTTTGCGGAGTCCCACCAGGCGTTTGACCAGAGGCCGTTGGCGGCGCTGTACCAGGTCATCATTTGGTTGATGCCTGCTACTGCGTAGGAAATGTATTGTGTTTGTGTGGCTCGGGAGTGGAGACCGGTTGAAGAAAGTTCTGAGAGTTGGTGCCATGAAGGATTGGGTGAGGTTTCTGGCTGAGCGACTGGGTGAGGTAGAGCATTGGAAATAGCAATAGATGCAGTGAGAACTGCAAGCGTACGAGGTAGTGAGAAGAACATCTTGAATTAATCACGTGCTGATCTAAAAAGAACGGACGAACCTGACAGAACTGATGGAAAATCAACAGACTTCTGGACTACACAAAAAGGAGGCATCATGAAATACTTATACGAAGCCAACAAGACCCAACAACACACCTCACCTCAATCTTACCTGCCTGCAAGCAACGACATGGCATTGTTTTGGGAAATCATCACAATTGGCATGGCCCCTCTAAGATCCAGGGGTGCGGAAGCTCCTCCCATACCACATCGTAATTGGCTGAATTGGGCCAAATCACCAGAAATTGTTCGGTTTCGCATGAAGGACAGGGGAAAACTTCCGAGTAGCGAGGCGCCAGCAGACGTCAAAAACAACTCGTTCGCCCATTCTGCCAGCACCCCCACATAAGACAGGGTAAAGGCGCATAAGATGTCATCTCGTTCGGTCCTCGGCGGGGGCTGACTCTTTTTTAGGAAGCGTTGTGACTTGGTGAGATGTTGTTTCTGGATCTGGACTTCCGGATTTGCAACATCCTTAATTTTTGGAATGGAGAGAGGAATTCCCAAAAGGGGCGGAATGGAGCAGGGCCTGGTGGGCCGTGAATGATCGACGTGTTCCTGCAGGAGTCTGGCCTGGCATTTCAACGGCATATCCAAGTTCGTTGTGGTACGTGCGATGATGTGCAAACATGATCGTGCTGGGCAAAGCGTGGCGGTCTGGATTTCTTGACGATGTTTTTCAAAGATGACATGCGTGGTGATGCGAATAGCTGTCGACTCACAACGTGGTGCCATACACCATACTGCTGATGGCCTATATCTGGCGGCGATATAGATCGCCAAGGTGAGAACATGAAACGCGAAAGAACGAATTGAGGAAAGCCGCCCGTGATGTGGCACGGTTCGTTGGCAACAACCTGCTCAGCCTTATGCTATATTTGGACCATTAAGATCGCGAGGCTAGGTATAGTGATGGAAAAAGTTGGCGGTCTGGAATGAAGCCTTGTTCATGTGATGTTTTCAAGTATTTTGACAACAGATCAATTTTGTTTCTTGAGTTATCAAGATTGATGTTGAATTTGACTTTGCATTTCTGCGCTATGAGGTCGTCTAGGGGATCGCCAGGTTCGGCAAGCGTTCTCGACCTCCCCATGCCGAATCGGGTCGGATCCCACTTTCGTTCGCATTTTGAAGTCTGACATTCACGCCCTGCGAGTGCATCTTCCCTTGTACAAATCCTGAAGTCACTCTGTCACTCTCATTTCACAGCTGCCATCCTCTCAGGCAGACTCAAACGGATCTACTCATCTTCGGAGTCTTGGTTGTTCCAGATCGTACGACACGTGCATCGCCTTCTCTCGAGGAGATTTTTCGTATCGAAGTACCCAGTCACGCTTCTCTCTCATTCACGATGGCAACAAATGGCACCAGCCCGCTCACGGGCCAAACACTAGCAATCATTGGCTGTGGTATGCGAACCTCCCTTATTCCTCCCCTTCATCCCTACCCCGCCTCCGCTCCGCCCCTCTTCACCTCGGAGCCTTTCCGACTTCATCCCATCTCATCCCAAAATACAATTAAACTTCTCACAATTACATCAAGCTTAACTAACATGTCCCAGGGACCATGGCTTCAGCCATCCTCTCAGGCGTTCTCGATGCCTGTGCCGCATCCCAAGCCAAAGGAGACGAGCCTAGAATATCTCGCTTCATTGCAACGGTCAATAGCGAAGGATCGGCTGCGGGTCTCCGAAAACGCTTTGGTGATCGTCTTGAGGTGCTGCAAGGATCTGGAGTTAACGTAAAAGCTATGAAGAAGGCTGATATTGTGCTCTGGGCTTTTAAGCCTTACATGGTTGACTTGGTCCTTCGGAATCCAGGAGTGAAAGATGCCTTGGTGGGAAAGTTGATCATCAGTGTCTTGGTAGGCTCTCCAGTGCACAAGCTCAAGGCTGCCATCTTTGGAGAAGAATATTCAGAGAAGGACTATGGCAGCATTTACATCAAGAGAGCAATGATGAACATAGCCGCCGAATTCGGCGCAAGCATGACAGTCATCGAGACGATACCTGGCATCCCAGAACACTTCAACGAGATTACGGATTGGATATTCCTCCAGTGCGGAAAGATCCAACCCGTCGCACCAGAGCTCTACGACATCGGCGGGGTCATGGCCGGAGCTTCTGGCGCCCTGCTCTCAGTCGCGTTCGACGGGATGCTCGACGGCGCCGTGAAAGAAGGGCTCAAGCGAGCCGATGCGAAAAAAATACTCACTCAAGCTCTTATCAGTCTTGCGACGCTGTTGGAGAATGGGGAACATCCTGCGATGTTGAGGGAGAAGTTCTCGAGTCCGAAGGGAACGACTATTGATGGGTTGGTGTCGTTGGAAGAGGATAGGGCGAGGTGGGCGTTTGGGAGGGCGGTTGGGGCTGCTACGAAGAGGAGTAAGGAGATTGGGGAGCAGAAGTGAGGTTGGAGAGGTAGAACTTGCTTTTTCGTGTTGTGAGTTGCGATAACTTGCGAGTTCATGGCGATAGACATAGAGTTCGGTTTAGCGGGGATAGAGATCCTAGATTCGCAAGTTTGCGAGAAGCATAGAGCTTTGAGAATTATCCACTTCCTCGCTGTTTTTTCCGATATCCTTTGACTACGAAGTTTGTATTGTTCACGTGAAACTTTGTGTTGATGTGCATATGCTAGTTCGGACTTTGGAAACTTTTGTTTGCACGTCTAGCTCTCGCGCTCACCCTCGCTTGTAGCTCATTTCAAACCCTTCCTGATCCCTCTCAGGTTCGGAACAAATTGTTTGTCCAATCTTAATAGAAAGTGATCAGATACTAGCAGGCTATTTTGGATTGCTATCCTAAGCTTTGTGAGGAAGAATAAAGGCTGATGTTGAGGGGATGTTGGTGGTCGCAAGACGTTGCTCTGGGTCACGTGCATTGTGTGACTGCCCCTGAAGAGGTCGAGGACTTGGCAAAGCAAGGAGAACAATAGAATGAAAGCGAATACACATAGATTTCCTGATCTGAGGATAATAATTTCTTGTAGTATTGCCCCATTCTATATTCTCATATCTCCTCTACACCGTACGACTAAACACACCCACCTGATTGACATTCATCAGTAAGAGACTCACAACACCTTCATTCCTGCTTCCCATTCCCACTCTCAAAATAAACCCTAGAATAATTCAAAAAGTTGATATTATGGTGATAATGCGATCCCTTCCCCTTCCCCCCTCCATTTCCTCAATCTTCCTCTTCAAGAGGCAAGTCTTTTGTCTCACCACTAGCTTGGCGGCTTTCTTTCTCATAAATACGTTCTTGCCATACCCACCAGATACGCCATATGAGCATGGTGAGGAGGGTTAGGGGAATGGTTACTGCCCAGTAGATCCAGAACTTGGGTGAGACGATTGGGTCGGATGATGAGGAGGGGGAGGAAGTGGAGGAGGACCAGGTGAACATTAACATGCTGAATAGTGTCTGTGCTGGAATGTGAGCATGCATCGGAACTTGAGAGGCGTCTTATAGAGGAGTGCGGGGTAATGAAAGAGAAGCTTACAGCAACATAAGTTCCAGGCAGAAAGACGGTCGTAATCAGTGCCAACGTCTTCATGGCACTAGAGTCGCGAGCACTCGAAACTGCGATCTTGGCGTTGATCGAGTTGTCGATTTGAGCGATGTAAGAGTAGAGCTGTTGGTTTCAGCATCTCCACACGTCGAGCACAGGGTCAATTTCAACATACCACATTGATTTGCGACTGTACCCTTTCCTTCAATGCCCTCACAAGCCCCTTAAAGTTTTTCGCATCGCTTCTCATAAACTGGATCATCTCCAAGATCTCACTGTCCTTCTCAACTTTCAGCTGGTACAGCTCGTCAGCGACACTCTCCAGCCAATCATTGCAGTCCGAAGTCCATTCCACGACCCGTTCGAAGAAAATGATCTCCGCCATCAGAGTATGCATGTATTTTGTCAAATCCCGAATCTTCTCCCTGGGAATGCTTTCCGGTAGAACGCTCGTCTCTTTCGTCCTCACTGTTCTGCCAGCAAACACAACTCCGGTCTGACGCTCGAGGTCAACGACTTGATCATCCAGATCCCACGCGAAAAGATGCGACCGAATCCGGTAGTTGTAGACAAGGAGAATAGGAAGAAAAAGAGGATGAGTCCACTGCTCAACACAAGATTTCAGATGCGCGATGATCTGAGAGGACTGAGTGATCTCGAAAGGATCATTTGGCAAGCGTAGATGGGCATAATCGAGGTGACGAGCAGTTGGTGTCCGACCCAGTGGTTGATGCCACAATGAGTTTCGCATTGTTGGGAGGACAGTGTGTAAATATGAGCCATGGATGAGCGCCGTTGTGATCTTCGTTACGGGGTCATATGACATGGAGAGGGCGTAGTTGGCGATAGGCATTTTTTGGGCAACTTTCATCGTCAAGCATAGTCGTCGGCCTTCGCTCGAATCATCACTAGCTGGGGTCAGATGCTTGGAGTAGCTTCCTTGATAGCTGAAGATGGATTCTAGGGTCGAGTTTGGGAGATGGAGATCTCTTTCTACAGCGAGGTAGGACTCTTTGCTCATACCAAATCCCGGAGGACGGTAATCTGTTCTGTCACAGAACAGGAGTCTGATGGAACCCTCGAGGACTGCATGAGCAGTCGGTGATGAAAATACTGCGAACTCATCCTGAATTCTTGTCAGCGAGTTGGATATTTTCTGCACCAGATACTGACCTTCTGGTCGAGCCAATCCTGGACTTGCCCATCTTCGATGACGATGTGTCTGAAGTTGGACTCGTCGCACGTATCAACCTAAATTGAACATTAGCGCCGAGATACTCAACCTCGAAAGAGTCCAACATACTCCTTGATATTTCCAGGCCTCCAGCACGTAAATATCGCTAGTCACCGCCTCATTCGCGTAGAACCTCGCGATGTCGAGAAGCTCATCGCGGTGAGCTTTGAACATGCTGAGGGGCTACCGGACGCTGTTCTAATGTTTGCTGCATCGCAAAGGAGAAGCGAGAGGTTCCCAACTGAGAAATGAGGTCCGAATGATACCGCTGAAATGCAAGCCACAGGACAAGGTCCTGAAGCGAGTCGAATCATGCAACTGACAGGGGTTGTCAATATATCTTCACTTCGAGAAAATTGGACTCCGAAACCCTTGCTGTTGAAGGATAACATGTGTCTTGATCTTCAGAAGGCGAAGAAATTATTTCGGGAGGAAATGGCAAGCTTAAAAAAGAGAAGGTGTGCTCAAAAATAACTAATTTCAAGCTCAGTGTCCCACCATGGTCAGGTTCTTGGGCTAGTTGCGCTGACCCGCTGACAGCTGAAATATTCCCCAAACCTACCGGGATCAGATATAACGCATTTAATCCAAGATAAAACAGGTAGGAGCCTACATTCTACCATCTTGTACAGTACAAATGCTTGATGAGATTCGATGAAGCAAAGGAGAGGAGGGTGAAAGGTCGAAGCGGGACAAGTCAACCACAAGCGGGAAAAACCCCGCACTTGCATTTGCTTGAGAGCTCACCTGAGCTTTACCCCACTGACGAGCTTCAAATCCCGAACCCATTCTTCAATCACCTTCTCTCTGTCCTCTTTCTTTCTTCGCACATTAACAGACAATTGAGTGCTTCAGATCAATTGACAAAATGGCACAAACCCTCCGCCTAGCAGTCTCCCAATCCCATACCCTCTCAACAACACCCCTCACCCTCCGAGCCCTCGAATCAACAACCCAAACTGCAGCCACCAAATCAATCGACCTAATCCTCTTCCCCGAAGCCTACCTCGGCGGATACCCACGCACAGCAACCTTCGGCGCCGCAGTCGGGGCTCGAAAGCCTGAAGGTCGAGAGCAATTTCTGCATTATTTCAAAGACGCGGTTGATCTTGGAGATACACCGGAAGGAGCGGGGAAGAAATGGGTTGATGGGGAGTTAGAGGGTGGGAGGAAGAGAGGGGATGGGACGAGAGAGGAACTGGAGAGGGTGGCGAGGGAGACGGGCGTTTTTATCGTGACTGGGCTGGTGGAGAGGTGTGCGGGGACGTTGTATTGTGCTGTGGTTTATGTTTGTCCTAGGCTGGGGGTTGTGGGGAAGAGGAGGAAGGTTATGCCAGTGAGTACAAATGTCAATTGGAGTATGGCAGATAGTTTGGGACATTAGCTGATGATGAAATGTTTGCAGACTGGTAGTGAACGTCTGATCTGGGGTCAAGGCCAGCCTTCCTCTCTGCGAGCGGTTACGACTACGATTAAGGGTGTCAAGCTCACGCTGGCATCTGCAATTTGCTGGGAGAACTATATGCCACTTCTGCGACACTCCTTGTACAGCCAAAACGTCAATCTATACCTGGCACCCACGGCAGATGCGAGGGATACTTGGCTGCCATTGATGAGGACAATTGCTTGCGAAGGACGCTGCGTGGTGTTGAGTGCGAATCAATGCATGACGAAGTCGAATCTGCCAGCTTGGATAACGGGAGAGAAGAGTGATGAACCACATACGAATGGGCACAGCAGCTTTCCTACGAAGCTCAGACGTAAATCGACAATCACGGAGGATGGACATGAGATTGTTCTAGCTTCTCCTCACGAGAAGGAGAATGCTTCTTTGGATGCAATAGAAGAAAAGCCACATGCAGATGAGTTCGTGTGTAGAGGAGGATCTTGTATTATCTCCCCTCTAGGAGAGGTTATTGCTGGACCTCTATGGGATGATGAGAATGGTTTGTTGACAGTGGATATTGATTTTGATGACTGTTTACGAGGGAGGTTGGATTTGGATGTTGGTGGAAGCTATTCGAGGTGAGTCTCGCAATCTCGGGAATTGAAAGTATACTGACTCACTTTTTAGGAATGACTCCTTCAAGCTGACAGTTGAGGGTCTCGATTTAAGTCCTCCGCCGTGAATATACCTGATTGTGTTATTGGTCTTAATTCTGACCCCTCTTATCCCGACAATGTCTGTCTCTCAAAGTGTTATCTAGTCATGGCTTGAAAGTTCCACGCTTAACAAGACATTGGTGATCACCGAGCAAACGCTCGCCTGCTCTTAACAATCACCAAGAACTCACACCCATCCGGCAAGTTTCCGAACGGCCATTTGACGCCCTTACCCTCAAGCAACCTCAGCGCCTCCTCTGGTTCTCCATGATCAACCCAAAATCCCGTGTCAGCACAAGATACAATTCCGGCCTCGGTCTTGCCATCCCCATTCGCGCACCTTTCCCCTGATCTATTCTCCTCTTCAAACAATGTCCCACGCACTTTCGCACATCTGACATACTCCACAGGACAACTTTCCATCATCTTCCTCGCTTGTTCCTTTATGTACATCAAATCATCCTGGACCCTTTCGCGATCCAATCCCTGCCCAAACACCGACAATACAGCGGACAAAGCGAAAGGGTGGGATGAGAGGATTCCCACCCCGCGAATCCCCTCATTCCAGTGAGTGTATTTCACGGTATCTAGCAGTTGTTTCGCAATTCCCTGGCTCCTGTATTCTCGATGAACGCACAGTTGCGTGATCCAGAGATGGGTTTCTAGGTGATTGTCCGAGTCGTCGGAAGAATCGGGATCGAATGCTGTCCAGGTTGTTGCGAAGACGTGGCCGACTAGCTTCCCTGTCTCCTCTTCTATCATTCTCACATAAAGGTTCGCACCTCCAGGTGGTATGATCGCTTCTTTCAGTCTTTTTGGGGACATCTTTACTCTGCTTCCTATTTAAAGGGTCTTCTTAGTGATTGTCCCAAAAGAGGAAGGTGATCCATGTGAGTTACCTGGCGTTTTCCCTATCTTGGAGGTGGCGAGAGGACTCCATATGCCGTAGTTCTGGCTGAAGAATGAGGCTGCCTCGGAGAGCCAGTCATCGTCTACTGGGCCGGGCCCTGTCCATATCTCTGTTCGGAAGTGCGAGGAGGCTGCCATGGCGGAGAGTGTGTGTTTGGATTTGGGAGATTGGGTGGGATGGTGTGGATGATAGCAATATCATTTGGGTGTGCTGGTCTGGGTTGAAATTCAGAAGTGACTCATTGTTCCCGCCTCCCGCAGTGCTTCTTCCTTGAATAGCAGGAGCGAGAGCGCGAGAACAGTGCAGGTAAATGCTTCGATATCCTGGATGACGACTTAGTTATGCCTCACTTTGATCTGAATTAAGAGTCCTGACCAGTGAGGGGACATTGGAGCTCGCTTGATCGTGTTCGATGCCACAGCAATCTTCCAGCAACGACTGAACATTTACATGTGATCTCGAAGCCGTCATACATGTACGAACGGTAGAAATGCTCATAATATCGCTTGATATTCAGTGATACACAGAAACCTCTCCTCGAACTGGAAGGTGGTAGGGGGTCACGTGCATAGATAAATCTTACCTGAGGCCCAGCCACCTTCATTTCTCATCTTCAGGAAATCTCAACCATCAAAAGCTTCAGTGCCGACCCTCATTTGACACACGGGACTCCCGCACCCGACTCCAATTCCACGTGGCCTGTTCAGCTGAAAATTGCAGCTATCAGTTTCTGTTTGCCGAGTCGCGTTCAGATTCAGAAGACCCCTCAAACGCTATTCGCGAATCGGCTCCAGGCCATTGCGCGTCATGTCGATTGCCGATAGTTCTGCAGCTAGAGATGTAGTTGATCAGGATCATCGGTTTTCAAATGTCAGAACAAGGGACTAGAGATCAAGGCACGAGGAAGACTCTGACGTCAAGGGAAAAGTTTCTTAGAGGTTGGGTTTGAGTTTGGGGGGAAAATTGAAGCAGCTGAAGAGAAGGGTCGAGACTCTCGTGCGCCTCACTTGGCTGCTGAAATTTGAAGCTTTCCAACGTCCCAGCCACAGCCACCGAAGCCCTTTGGTTGTCGCAATTCCCCATAGCCGATTTGTCGCTCCAGCGCTTCGACGGCACGTCTGATCAAATCTGGTCAAGTCGTTCTTCAAGTCTCCACAAAGTCCACCAAACGGTCCAACCGCACCCTGAGACGATCTTTAGCCTTCCTGCAAGCCACAGCGGGGATGACGATAGTCTCTTGGTGATCTTCATCTCTACCAACTTTTCGTTTGCGGTGGAAATTACAGCTTGGTTAGCTTCAGCTGCCATGATCTTGCTGTTGTGATAACTTCCTTGTTGATATCTTGATATACATACTCACATGCCCTCCATTGGCATCAGGAAGCGACCGAGTTACATTATATCCCAGGATTTGTAGACGCGTGCTTGAACGCGTCTGTGTCGCACAGTCAAGATGGTATGAGAATACTCACGGTCGCGAAAAGAGCATCACTCACCTCAGATCATAGTCTTCTGGGGCGGGAAGCTCCACGAACTCCACGAAGAATTCCTCGTCCCTCTCTGCGTTTCTGTCAACTCTGATTCCCGTCGGTGTTCAAGCAGCCGCATTCGTCGCCTTGTTCCTGATCTTCAGAACCAAGCTCAAGCGAGTCTATCGACCTCGAACATACCTAGGAACATTATACGATGGGTAAGTCTCATTGATCGCATAGCTGGACTGACGGTACTGATATTGCAATAGCGAGAAGACGGAAGACCCTCCTACTGGAAGGTTTAATTGGGTGAGGCCATGGCGAAGTGTGCCAGACGAATTCGTCCTCAATCATCAATCGCTTGATGGTTATCTATATCTACGATTCTTGAAGATGCTCACAGTAATCTGCTTCGTCGGTTGTTGTATCACCTGGCCAGTTCTGTTTCCAGTAAATGCGACAGCTGGCGGAGGTCAGAAGCAATTTGACCTTCTCTCATTCTCCAATGTTCCGAAGAGTGGGAAGAATAGATATTACGCGCATGTCTTCACTGGATGGATATTCTTCTGTAAGCCGAGAAATGCCACCGGATCTTCAATTTGCTAACACAGCCAGCCTTCGTGATGTACATGATCACTCGAGAGACCATCTACTTTATCAACCTCCGCCACGCTTACCTCCTTTCTCCATTCAACGCCGCGAGAATCTCTTCCCGTACTGTTCTCTTCACCGACGTGCCAGTTGAATACCTCAATCAAGAGAAGCTCCACGGGTTTTTCGGCAACACAATAGCCAGGACATGGCTTGCGACCGACTGCGAGGACCTTGAGGAGAAGGTCGAGGAGCGTGACAAGGATGCATTCAAGCTTGAAGGCGCAGAGATCAAGCTCATCCAAACTGCGAATAAGAGACGCATAAAGCGAGAGAAGAAGGCTGCGAAGAAGGCTGCAAAGGGGGGTGCGAAGGGGGGTGCGAAGGCTAAGGCAACTGCTGATAATGGCGATGCTGAACGTGCAATTCCTGGGTCAGAGTTCATGAAGCCCAAGGATCGCCCAACACACAAACTCGGCAAGATCCCACTTATTGGAAAGAAGGTCGACACAATCGACTGGACTCGATCTGAGCTGAAGAGATTGATTCCCGAGGTCCAGAAAGATCAAACTGCCCATCTGAAATACGAGGGGAAGCTGCTGCCAGCGGTATTTGTCGAATTCATCAATCAACAGTCTGCTCAAGCAGCCTTCCGAAGAATGAGCCCCAAGAAGGCACCAAAGATGTTTCCCCGCGCAATCGATGCCACGCCTAGTGAAATTATCTGGAAGAACCTCAAGATCAAAAAGACGGAAAGAACGGGCAGGAAGTTTGCGACCAACGCGTTCTTGACGCTGATGATTATCTTCTGGGCTATTCCAGTCGCCGTGGTTGGTGCTATCTCGAACATCAATTACCTCACAGACAGTAAGTTCAAAATCTTCTCGCGCCGATTCATGCTAATGCCCTGACCAGAGGTTCCTTTCCTCGGCTTCATCAATCACATCCCATCGGTCATCTTGGGTGTTGTCACTGGTCTGCTCCCAGCAGTTCTTCTTTCTATCCTGATGTCCTTGGTGCCAATCGTCTGCCGATGTGAGTTTCCCTTCCGTTTACTTACAATTTGATGCTAACACAACTAGGGATGTCAAAACTCAGCGGCGAAGTCACTCTTCCCCGGGTCGAACTCCGCTGCCAGTCGTGGTATATGGCCTTCCAAGTCATTCAAGTGTTCTTGATCACCACCTTCTCATCCGGCGCCTCCTCAGCCGTAACATCCATCATCAACGATCCTTCCTCAGCCACCACTCTCCTCGCGCAGAGCCTCCCCAAAGCCTCCAACTTCTATATCTCCTACATCATCGTCCAAGGCATGGGCATTGCGGCCGGAAATCTGCTCAACATCGGATCTTTGGTCATGCTGACTGTCGTAGGAAAATTCCTGGACAAGAGTCCGAGGAAGATGTTTAAGCGCTTTGTGACGCTTGCTGGTCTTGGTTGGGGATCACTCTATCCACAATTCGGGAACATGGGTATCATCGCTATCACATATTCCATCATCGCTCCTCTGGTTATGGGGTTCGCGACAATCGGGTTCGGACTCGTTTATTTGGCTGTGAGGTACAACACTTTCTTCGTCCTCACCAACAACATCAACACTCGAGGCCGTGCCTACGCTCGCGCTCTCCAACAACTCATGACAGGCGTCTACCTCTCCGAAGTATGCCTCATCGGCCTCTTCGCTATCAACACCGCCCCCGGCCCCATCGTCCTCATGGCTGTCTTCCTGGGAGCAACGATCATCTACCACTCTATGATGCGTCATGCACTCAAACCACTCATGGAATTCCTACCTGATAGCATGGATGCTGAATCCACGGAATTGTTTTTACACGCTGACTACAAATCTTACGACGCTTCTAAATCGGCCGGCATTCCTCCTTCTCAAGCCGAGCCTGTACAAGCGAAGAAGTTCTCTGCGAAGAAAGCGAGTTTCTTACAGAAAATGTTTGATCCGAAGAAATTCAAGAGTCATCAGACGGTGAGGAGCTTGGTTCCCACGTGGCCTGCACCTCAGTATTCGGCAGAAGAAGCAGATGCTGCTTATTTCAATCCGTGTGTTACTAGTCATGTTCCGACGTTGTGGATTGCGAGAGATGAGATGGGGATTAGTAGGAAGGAGGTTGCGGATAGTAGTGAGGTTGTTCCGATTACGGATGAGTTTGCTTTCTTTAATGAGAAAAACAAAGTCGTCTGGGACCCTGAGGGCACGAATTTGGTGGAGATGCCGATTTATGAGAAGAGAATTGATTATTAGATCGGGGCAATGAAAAAAGGATGGGAGAGAGGGGGGGAGGCGGGATAATGATGGATTTGATAGGATTTGGGCGTTTGATTTTTGGATGAGGGGGTCGGATGATACCAAAATTTTGAGATTTGTATGCTCATGAATGAGTATAATATAGGTAATGATAGTAGTCTGTTCAACGTTACGCCTTGGTCTCTCTTCAACTTTTCTTCATGGTAGGCATTTCGTACTGTTAGGTTTTCCCAGATGTCTTGTGATACAGTATGTGTTCTCTTTTCCTTCGTCCTCCCTAAAGTCTCGGCCGCGCCGATTTGAGGAGTATCCACGTGGAATATTCAAGGCAAGGCTGAGAACAAGTGTAACCACACATGACAGTGTTCCCCGCTACGAAGCGCGAAAGAAGAGAAGTCTTCCGGTCTATATCAATGGACTAAGGAGCTTCAAAGAGTGGCTTGTTCTCGTCGAATTCTCTCACCTGATAAGAGTAGCCTCTTCACTACCGGCACCATGAGTTTCGCATCATCCATTCTCGTCCTCTTCCTCATCTCCCTCCTCATCTCAACCACCTCGTCCGTATCCTTCAGCCTCAACATCTCCGATCCAGACTGGGACTTCACCTCCTCCGACCTCGCAAACACCACATCTCTCTCCTGCAAGCTCGGCTACAGCGCCCCCATATCCTGCGACATCACGCTCCTCGGCCTCATAGCTTCCATGCGACCCTCGTTTAAACCCTCACCTTTGGATCTCGATTATACATGCACTTGTACCTGTTGGTCTTCCCTAGCGATTTATGTGGATGGAGTGAAGAGTGCTTGTACGGGAGACGGAGACAGGGCGCAGGAAAGTCAGGGCGGCGGCTCAACAGATATATTACTTGATCCTATGGAGGTGGTGGGGGGGGATCTTTCAGTATACTTCGATTAGAGATTGTGCTAAGGATTTGTAAATCTTCCCAATCCTACCCATCCCCCCTCTCTCATCCCGAGAAGCAAATTATTGATTTGATAGGAAAGGCACATATTGCTACGGCCAACCCTTCGCGGACGCGGCTTCCTTTCGCTGTGACGATGAATGCTCGATCCAGCTGTATCAAGCTGCTCATGATCGGTCTGTCTCGGACAAGCAGTTCAATTATTATTGGTTGGTTGGGGTGACGAGATGGTGGGTTGATGAGTTTGCTGTTAGGTGGGATAGGGTGGTTGAATGTGGGAAGGCGAAGACGTCGTGTCGTCGATTGTTGCTTCGACAGCTGTAGCGAGCGACTTCGTCTGAAGATATCACGAGTACAGAACGCGCGGTACCGATGAGCTTGAGTTCTAGTGATGAGGAGAGCGCGACAACGACGGGGATGGTGGAGGCTTCGACATCGGGGTCAAATGCTGCGAATACGGCTCGAGTTGGTACAGTCGTTTGCAAAACCGGCTTCCCCTTAGTGTGCAACTGGAACTTTTTATGCTCTTGGCCAGGGTCTCTAGAGCAATCTAACCAAATATAGTTAAGCGTAAAGTACTCAATCCTGTCATTTAATTTTTAACCGATTTAAACATTAACTAATGAAGAGCCTGCCACCCTCGGGTTCTATCAACGATTCCGCTGTTATTAAACCTAATACAATGAATGGACTTTGAACATATTAAAAAATTCCAATTCACGAGATCCTTCTTTCCTGGCTCTTTATATTTCGAGCTCTCAACTGCAGCCCAAATGACTGGTCGAAGCCTCGCTTGCAAGTTTGACGTGGCTCCATGCAAGTGTGCCTAGAAAATCTGCCTGAGAGGCGTCAAGCCAGCCTCGTGAGGCTGAACCCAGAAAGAAGACATTGACCTTCTTCTATCTCTTTCCTTCACAGGTTAATATCCGCATTGAGGGCATATTGATACTTTGAACAACCCACATAGGTGCCACTTTCTCCCCGTTGTCACCGGAGCTAGCCAGCGAAGTCGATAGGATGGACGGACTCAGCCTTGCCGCCAGCATCATCGCTGTCATTCAACTCGCCGGGTCATGTCTGAAGCTATCCAGAAGATGGATCGGGCCATCTGAATTCGGTTCGTCCGACCTAGCCAGTATAACGACAGCTCTATACGAGTTCAATGGAGCGATGAAAAATTTCCAAACACACCTAGAAATCCATGAAGACGATGAAGCGCGACTCAGCAGTCTGGATTATCTCAAACCTGCTTTTGAGCGGTGTAAAGAAGCGCTAGATATCATCAAATACTTCATGGAGCACACCGGCTTTATTGGCAAGCACTTGATAGGGCCTAAGTTCGACCGCAGGCTAAAGCCATCACTGAAGGCTTTAGATGGAGCAAAGGAGCTATTGATGCTGGCCTTGCATGCCGACCAACAGTGAGTTACTACTATATATACACTTTACTTGTTTCTAATTATCTTCTCGCCAGAACGATTCTCTGCGGAGTAGAACGATATATTCGTAATATAGCTGAAGACCTTCGAGATATCCACGATGTCGTTAAGAACAACGGAACAAAGCTAGACGGGTTGAGTAAAGAGCAGAGCGAACATTTCAAACAAGCTAGTGGCTGGCAGGAGGAGGCTACTACTGATTTGAAAAGACTGCGCGAAGACGGAGATTCAACGTATCAAGAGGTGAAGAGAGTGAGAAGAGAACAAGAAGATTGCCAGCGTCAAACTATCCTCGACTGGATCACCCCGATTGGTTATGCTCATCAGCAGAGCGACTTCATTGCTCGACGACAAGCGGGAACCGGGCAGTGGCTTCTGGACTCTACGGAGTACCAAACATGGGTAGAGACGGATAAGCAAACGTTGTTTTGTCCAGGAATTCCTGGGGCGGGGAAGACGATTCTCACCTCAATTGTGGTAGAAGATCTCACTACTCGCTTTCAAAATGATAAGAGTATAGGGATTGCATACCTCTATTGCAACTTCCGGCGCCAACACGAGCAGAAGGTTGGAGATCTAGTCGCAAGTCTACTGAAGCAGCTAACTCAGGGTCGCTCCTCTCTGCCAAATACTATCAAATCTCTCTACGATAGCTACAAGGATAGGCAGACACGACTACCATTCGATGACATCTTGAGAGCTCTCCAGTCAATAGTTACTATGTACTCGAGAGTTTTTATTGTCATCGATGCGCTTGATGAGTGCCAAGTATCTCATAGCTGCCAAAAGGCATTCCTATCAGAGTTACTCAGCCTTCAGGCCAAGTGCCAAGTGAATCTCTTCGCAACTTCGAGATTTATACCAGAAATCACCGGAAAGTTCCAGGGAAGTATATCATTGGAGATACGAGCTAGCGAGCATGATGTGCGGAGATATGTGGACGGTCACATGTCACATCTGCCATCATTTGTCGAACGTAACCCAGATTTGCAAGAGGAAATCAAGACTGAGATCGTAAAGGCTGTTGACGGCATGTATGTGGCTCTTATAGTCTTCATCTATACAAACACTAACTTTGCTTAGGTTTTTACTTGCGCAGCTTCATCTAGATTCCTTGGTCGGAAAAAGATCACCAAAAGCTGTTCGGGCTGCCTTTAAAATTTTACCTTCTGGGTCAAATGCGTATGATAGCGCGTATAAGGATGCAATGATTCGAATCGAAGGACAAGCAGCCGACCAAGAGGAGCTTGCTAAGGAGGTCCTATCATGGATCACCTGTGCAAAGAGACCACTCACTACATTAGAACTCCAGCATGCACTTGCTGTGGAAGTGGGCGAGTCTGAATTAGACGAAGGCAATTTCTCTGAAGTCGAAGACATGGTTTCCGTGTGCGCTGGATTAGTTACTATTGACGAGGAGAGTAATATTATCCGCTTGGTCCACTACACGACTCAGGAATACTTCGAACGAACGCAAAGCGACTGGTTCCCGGATGTAGAGACTAATATCACGATAACCTGCATTAACTATCTCTCATTTAATGTCTTCGAGCGCGGTTTTTGTCAAACGGACGATGAGTTTGAGAAGCGATTGCAGTCAAATCCATTCTTCGAGTACGCCGCACGATGCTGGGGCTACCATGCTCGCAAAGCTTCGACTTTAAGCCAAGCGTTAAGCCAGGCGGTTGTAAGCTTTCTCGTGAGCGAAGCTAAGGTTGATGCATCGAGCCAAGGGTTATTGGCCATCAAGCAACATTCATCGCACCTAAATTACAGCCAAAAAGTACCGAGGTGGATGACAGGGCTGCATTTGACAGTATACTTCGGTGTTGAGCCTGTCGTTAAGCTGTTGCTCGATATAAGCAAAGTCGATGCTAATTCGAAGGATTATGATGGTCGGACGCCGCTGTCATGGGCTGCTGAGAATGGGCACGAGGCTATTGTTAAGCTGCTCCTCGATACAGGCAAAGTCGATGCTGAGTCGAAAGATAATTATGGTCGGACGCCGCTATCATGGGCTACTACGAGCGGGCACGGGGCTATTGTTAAGCTGCTCCTCGACACGGGCAAAGTCGATGCTAACTCGAAAGATGTTCTTGGTTGGACACCGCTATCGTGGGCTGCTGAAAGCGGGCACGAGGCTATTACTAAGCTACTGCTCGATACAAGCAAAGTCGATGCTAACTCGAAAGATAATATTGGTTGGACACCGCTATCGCGGGCTGTTAGGGCCGGGCACGAGGCTATTGTTAAGCTGCTCCTCGATACAAGCAAAGTCAATGCTGACTCGAAAGATAATTATAGTCGGACACCACTATTATGGGCCACTAAGAGCGGGCACGGGGCTATTATTAAGCTGCTCCTCGATACAGGCAAGGTCGATGCTAACTCGAAAGATGATCTTGGTTGGACACCGCTATCATGGGCTGCTGAGAGCGGCTATGAGGCTATTGTTAAGCTACTACTAAAGAAGGGCGTAGAAGTAGGGAAGGAGAATAGAGGCGAAGAGATTGCTTTATAGTTAACTACACTCAATAGATATAAAAGGGTAGGATAGCTCTTGGTGATACATAGGTCATTTGAGCTAAAAGAACTTTTTAAGCTTCAAGAATTGTTTTTAGCAAAGTAATTCATATTATATATTTTTTTATAACTTTGATAGAGAGGGGCTCGGGGCGGCTGGAGTTTATATATTATACTTCAAATATTAAAATGCTATTATTAAATGATTTATAAAGATATTAGATAAATTAACTTAGAATATCCTAGAAAATTCAGGACTCTTACTCGACAGGAATAAAGAAAATTTCCAAGTGCGTGTAGAAGGGAAGCCGGTTTTGCAAGCGACTATATTTTTGTTGGTAAGTCGTAGGAATCGGGTTGACCGGCGTATACCATGCTTGCTTTTTTCATGGGACGAATTTGTGCATGGTAACAAGTTCCGCGTGCTCGAGACCTTTGCGTTGCTGTCTTTTGTTCTCGTTGAAGTCGTTTGTGTGATGATATGTGCCCGCGTGGTCAGGAAGCGAAGGGGTCATTGGCGCTACTCCGCTTGCACCTCCATATCAGTTTCAAAACTCTTGATCTTTCTTCCCGCCCTTTTCTGTCGTCACTCATACGAATCAATACCTCGCTATGGCCAAACTATCCATCAGTCAAAACCCGGCCAACACCAAATGTCGCGAACACAATTCAAGTTCGGCGTGCAACAAGAAGACGAAGCTGAAGGCGGTGGACCTACGAATGGAAATTCGAAGCGAGATCAAGGACTTGCAAAAAGCTTTCGATGCCCAGAAACAACTTCTCGAGACGCTGACGAAGGCGAAGAAACACTGCCACGACGATTCCGATTCGAGCGATTCCTCCCTATCCTCACCCTCATCATCCTCTGCTTCGTGCTCTTCCTCGTTCTCTCCATCACCGTCTTTCTCTTCTTCACCCGAAGTCGAATCCGACTACGGCCACATCCCAGCGAAACGTCCTCCTTACCTCAAAGGTGAAAGTCGTTCAGAGCCCGACCACTGATACAGCTGCTGCAAGAATTATTTATACGGAAGACGGAAGACGTACAAGGGAAGCGACCGAAACAATCTTTTGTTTGCGTAATCCATGTTGGGAGATGCTCTCCTGCATGTTTGGTTTGACGAAAAGGAGGAGCGGAAACGGAAGGGGAAGAAAACGTCGTGGAAGAGGTTCATACGCTGGCTGAAGCTGCAACTGCCTGCTGTTGAGAGGGGACAAGAATGAAGGTCGGTATGCTTGGACCTGGAGTTCCGAGTCTCTCGTTCATCTCTGACGGGAGGAACAGAGCGCGGATACAATACAAGCTTTCCATCGCTCGACGAACAAAGCGCGGATACAACTCAAGCTTTCTGTCACTCGACTTCCAAGACTTCCAATCGCAACCTTTCCCCAAACAAAGACGACAGCGTAGTCCCCGTGTTCTCTCACCGCGACTCAAATCCCGGGTGCCCAGACCTGCCAAACCCTGAAGATCTTTCCCTCATTGCTCGCATTCGTCGTCTTCGCGTTACACAATATCCTGTTTCCCGTCGTTTCGACCTCAAAAAAATCCCTCAAAGTATATGACAGGTGACGACCTCGACCTTCCACGAACGCCTTCAGCCTGCAAAACCAACGGTTTCATACGCTGCACCCCACCTCCGTCCCGGGAGCATCGTGGTCGCCACGTTTGAATCTCGGATGGAAGCGGAGGCTGAACACCTCCGAACCTCTTCGAACCCAGTTCCTTTCCTCCATCCATGACTTGCCTCGTGACGCCGGTTGGGATTCGTTGAAAATTTCCATGTGGAGGTCCGATCTGAGGGTGATCCTTGCTTCCCCAAGGTTTCGGTTAGCCTAAAGGATATCGAATTTGCGGGTTGTGGTGTGACTTTGCGAGCGTTTGCGAGGAAAGTGGTGTGATGTTGATGAATGTGGCTTAGAGAAAAATGTTGGGTAATAACTTTAATGGTTCTGGTGCAGCGACTTCGCTGGGTAGCGCAAGGTTTATAGTGGGATGTGGGAGTTGAGTAAGAGCCAAGAGTGAGAGAAGAGAAATAGACTCCTGTCAGATCTGTCATTCTTCTTGGCTTTTGAGCGATAAAGACATTTGTTTTGCTTCGTGGGATTGAGACAAGATATCCAAATTGGCCAATTTCTCTGCAAGATGACGTTCGATTTCCTCGCCACGGTTAAGAAACAGTACAGCACTGTGCCTGTCGACAGAGATTTCATCCGCAGATCGAAGTCGGGGAGAGAGCAGATATTATGGGTGGGATGTAGCGACAGTTCGGTCGAGGAAACAGACGCACTGGGTGTGCCGAGAGAAGAAATATTCGTGCATAGGAACTTGGGGAATATTGTGAGCAATGGAGATTTGAGCAGCGAGAGTGCCGTTGAGTGGTGTTTGAATCTGCTGAAGGTATTTCCTTTCTTGGATTGCAGGAACGGTGTTAACTATCGAGCAGGTTAAGCACATAATCGTATGCGGACACTACGACTGCTCCCTCATAGACAAGGGAGATGGAAGTGTACTTGGAGGCTGGTACAAGTGAGTTATCCCTCCATGCATACGAGCGATGACTGACAGAATGAAGGAATGTGACGAAGCTCCATGCGCTGAACGAAGACTATCTCCGAAAATCAGACTCCTCGCTCGACTACGAATGCCGACATCGAAAGCTGGAAGAGGTATACGTGCTGGCGGAAATGGATTGGTTGAAGAGACAGGAGAATGTGCGGAAAGCGATAGAGGAGGATGGATTGCAGATACACGCGTTTGTGTATGATAAGCACACGAATGAGTGCTTCAGACTCGTGGAAGAGTAGAGGATTGTTTGAGCAAATGTAAGAATATATCCGAAGAAAAGAAGGTCCCAGTGATGGTGGCCGGATCTGCCGGAGCTGACAACGGCACCAGAGGAAGTGAGGGTATGTTGCATTGTTTGAAAAGGGAACAGGGATCCGAAAATGGAATCGTTTCCTGAAGAAAACATTCAACTTCATGTACAGTACAAACTTCCTAGGTTCTCCTAATCATTGATGATAATCGAGGCTGGCCACTCGGAAGTCCCTGTGCTGACAGCATGAAGCGCCACGAAGCGATTGATTCGATTGTGTGAAAGTTCGAAAACTCCAAGAACATCATCCAATGCGACCAGTCCTTCACTTGATCAGAAAACTCGACAATATATCCTCAAGTACACTGCACATTCAAAACAAGTGATAGTAGTTTGTTTCAGTGGGGTCTTCAAACGGTCGCAACCACGAGCTCGCTAAAGCACACTGGCCTCACCAACCTGGGCCTGGGCCTGAAGCGTCACTCCACGATTCGACATTCACACCCTACAAGATGTCCCTCCACCACCAAGACATCAGGAAACCTCCTTAACAGTCAATTGACAACGAGTCTATTCAAGCAATTAATTCGCAGATACCACCACACAATAGCGCAGCTTAAGAAACCCTCGCAATGCTATACGGAATTCTCGACCAGCCTCTAGGCCGTGGCTTAAAGTACGACCCAGACACCGAGATTCCAGATCTCAATGGCAAGATTATAATCGTCACTGGAGGCACGTACAGTCATCGATCTGCGAGATCAGGCTGACAGCTTGGCAGGCAACGTCGGCCTCGGAAAGGAAACGATCCTTCGACTCTCCAAGCACAGCCCAAAGCAAATCTACCTCCTCGCACGAACGCAATCGAAAGCCGAAGCTGCGATCAAAGACCTACAATCTGCCGTCCCGAAAGCACCAATATCGTTCATACAATGCGACCTTACAGACCTCAAGAGCGTGGAAGCAGCAGCGAAGGACTTCACAAGCAAGGAGAAGAAGTTGGATATCCTCTACCTCAACGCTGGAATTATGGCTACACCTCCAGGACTCACGAAAGACGGATACGAGATTCAATTCGGTACGAATCATGTCGGACACGCTCTTTTGACAAAGCTGTTACTCCCTACATTGGAGAAGACGGCGGAGCAAGCTGCAGATGTTAGGGTCATTGCCGTGAGCTCAGTTGGGCATGTTGGCGCGCCCTGGAGTGGAATCTGTTTTGACAAGTTGAAGACAGAGATGAGCTGGACACCGACTATGGTTCGATACGGACAGTCAAAGCTTGCCAATATTCTTTTCGCGAGGGAACTTGCGAAACGATATCCCAAGATCTTGGCTGTGTCGATCCATCCTGGAGCAGTCAATACAGAGCTATACCGGAGCGTGTTCAATGGGTGGTTGAGTCCATTGAATAGAATCAGGGGTGGCTTTGATACTGTTGAGACCGGTGCGAAGAACCAACTTTGGGCAGGGACGGTGAAGAGAGAGGATGTCACGAATGGGGAATATTATACTCCTGTTGCGATGAGTGGGCAGGGGAGCTGGAATAGTCAGGACATGGCTCTTGCAGCGAAGTTGTGGGAGTGGACTGAGAATGAGTTGGCGGGGTACGAACCTCCGAAGGCACATCCGTAATTTCACAGCATTGGATTGTGGTTCAGAAGACGCTATGTACCTCGAATTTCTTCCTCGAGACCAGGTGTCGGCAACATGCATTTCAGGTCGATTGGGGAGAGCCTTTCCAGTGCAGGCCGCATATATGGAGTGGTGCAGTGCCTCAAGCAATTTCTTGACCGGTTGTGTTCCCAATCCGGCTGCTAGTGCAGTGAAACGATGCCAACTGGAATGTCATGATGACTTACAGTCTCCATAAAGAAATCGTTTCCCAATCTTACTCGAACGGCAAGCTGCGATCATGTACCACGGCATACTCAAAAGGTCGACGACTGCCAAAGCTGCAAGTGCAAGCTCCGTGCCCCGTACTCCGTACTCATTTCTTCCTGCATTGGATTTTGCCATCAAACTTTCGTCTGATCTCCGTTTCATCGTCTGCTCTTGGCAGAACAAGAAGATGGCTACCTTAGCAAGAGGCCAAACATCCTCTACAATAATTCTCATGGAGTTTTCAGTATCTTAAGAGGTGCCAGGGGTGCTCGACGCGGGTTTCCCGCCCCGTCTCTATCGACGCCGCCAACCCATTAGCCAAGCTACAACTCTGTGTCAAAGATCGATGCAGCTTCCCTTGTTTGTCCTCAATCACACAGCATTGAGACGGCCCCTCTCTGAGGTGCGGAAGTTTCTTCTCTTCTCTCGCGGAACCAATGTGGTTTCCTTGGGCTGAGATTGATGGCCTCGTTCACAAGATATCTTTCATTTCTCCACCATGATACTGCCTGTAATCGAGAGGTACCATGCATGGGCTTCATAGAGCACCTCAAATAACTTCTCTGTCCTCGTTTTCGTCCTCGGCCGGACCGGCAGGAGTACAGCAGCTTGTGTACTGTGCACTCTGCCAGACATACCTGACTGTTTATATCCCATGATGGCGGCTTTTTGATGCTCTCTTGCCCTTCCTTTTCTTCTTCTCCCTCAGTCGTTATCAAAATGCTGTCTTTCGGAGTATTAGTTATCTTTCTAGGCTCAGAGTTGCTACCATCAGTCCTAGGAGCTCTCGACCCAGATGGCGTCCCCCACCCCAACGATACGATCGTTCTACAGCACCTAGTTGATCAAGCACAATTGAAAAACTACGAACATAAGCAGCGCAATGGTAAGATACTCCGCTCAAAAAAGAGCCATTCAAACTCACATGACCACATATTACTGGTTCAGACAATCGCTTTCCCCCGTTCGCTTACACCCAACCGAATGAAAGGGCTGGATTCCATTCGTGACGGTCAGCCCTGCATGGGCGAACGTGTCGCCAAAGGATGCACTAGAAAGTTTGCCGCCCTACAATTCAGGCAAGCAATATCTCGTGAATTCCCCCGGTCGGAGCCTTGTTCCTGACGATTGTATTAACCTTTATTTATAGTAGGCCCATGACTTTCGACTACAGTCTCCTACAATACCATTTGAAAGGTCTGGTTCATTCACGCGACCATATCGACAAACGCCGTTGGTTAGATCGTGTCAACTCTTCAGCCGCACCGATCATCAGAGCCAGAGCTGTCGCCATCTCTGCAGACACTCACAGTCTCCAGATTTTGACATGCGATAGGGACCTATCTCATGCTATACGTTCGAGCTAATCACCTACCACGGTCTATCGAATCATGGTTCTCACCGTCCTCTATCCTCCCGTTGGAGTCGACGCAGCCTTAGCGCCGACTGTCGAGTAAGTATGACCACGCCAGCTGCCACCATCTGCCATTCTATGCCACCCATAAGCTGACTCCTTCGTTTCGCAGTATCGTTATTATCCATGGTCTCAACGGAGATGCGACTGAATCCTGGACGAATCCTGAAACGAAGGCATTCTGGCCGAAAGATTTCCTCCCATGCGATATTCCCGAAGCGCGGGTGCTTACTTTTGGGTACAATGCCGATGCTGCATTTGGCAATACAACGGCAGACATCGTGGATCATGCCAAAGACCTGCTTGGTAGTCTGGTCGATAAACGAGAAGAAGAGGACGAAAAGCTGCGACCGATCATATTCATCGCTCACTCTCTCGGGGGTATTGTGGTGAAGCAAGTACGGAATAGCACTTAGATTCGGCATTGATCAAATTGCTAATGGATTTAGGCTCTGTTCTTAGCTCGGATCGAATCTCAATACTCTCCTATCTGCGAACATACCGTTGGGATCATCTTCTTTGGGACGCCACATCGTGGAAGTGATAAAGCAGCATACGGGAAGATTCTCGCAAATGTCGCTTCGACTGTGATACACAAGCCAAGCTCGAAACTTCTCAGCGCGTTGCAGAGCAACAGTGATACGCTGGCTCGACTTACGTCCGATTTCAGACATCAACTGCCACAATATCAGATTATCAGCTTCTATGAGACAAAGCCGTTGGGAATATTCAAAAAGGAGGTGAGCTTGCCAATTAGCCACGGTCTCTACACACTACTCACCGCCCTTTTAGATTGTTGAGAAACAGTCGGCGTTGTTGGACGTTTCTGGAGAAGACCAGATACCGGTTGATGCGAACCATCGAGACATGTGTAAGTTTTCGGGACGGGATGATGGAGATTATGAGAAGCTTTTCAAGAGAATACGTAGGATTCTTAAGGCGAAGAGTGATATGAAGCAAAGTGTTAGCCGTACGTGATGACTACTCTTGAGGATGGCATTACTACTGTTGCTAAAACATTATTATAGACTTCTGCAATGAACACTACATAGTCCCGCACAATGTCAGTGCAGTATTCACCGGGCGGAATGACGTGTGTAAGCAGCTCCAGAAAAGCTGCCTATCTCCCAGAGCCTCCAAAATGCAACGCCGCTTTGTCCTGTACGGATTAGGGGGGTCTGGAAAGACCCAAGTCTCATTGAAGTTTGCACAGGACAATCAGGAGAGGTATTTGCCCAGCGCTTTCTAAGTATACAAGCTAACGATATTTAGTTTCTGGGGCATATTCTGGATCGATTGCAGCACCAACCAGACAATCAAGCAAGGATTCTCAAAAATCGCTCAAAGATGCAAGATCGAAGATGAATTACAGTCGATTCGAACTTGGCTCTCAAATATCTCTGACCAGTGGCTTTTAATCTTTGACAACGCAGATGATCCCTTAATCGATATCTCTCGCTACTTTCCTGTTGGCTCACGGGGAACCATTCTGATAACTACCCGTAATCCCGACTGCAAAGCTCACCAAACGGTTGGATCCTACGAATTTGCTGGAATGGGAGTTGAAGATGCCGCAGACCTGCTTCTCAAGACTATCGGGATGGACGATCTAGAGACGTCCCGAGGAACGGCTAGGAACATCGTGACAACACTGGGAAGCCTAGCTTTGGCAATTGTTCAAGCTGGTGCTGCCATTAGACAAAAGTTTTGTCGGACAGAAGAGTACTGCGATATATATCAACTTCATCGACGAGAGCTATTAAAGCGCGCACCTATCCAAGCCAGCTCTGATTACAAGTTCACTGTTTATACAACTTGGAAAATCTCCGTTGATATGATTCAAGAAATGAACACTGATGTTGCGAATCATGCGCTTGATCTGCTCCGGCTCTTCTCTTTCATGCACTTTGACGGGATTTCTGAAGAAATCTTTAGACAGGCTTGGGAAAACGCGAAGAGTGAGCCAAGTTCAGACTGGACAGCCTCAAATCGAGTCGGTTGGCTTCACAAAGATGCCTCTTCTGAATGGAACCCTTTCCTTATCAGAGATCCGGCGATTCTGCTTCATTCTTTCTCTCTGATAAAGATTGACGGTTCGAATAACAATATCTCAATGCACCCACTCGTTCATACTTGGGCTCGAGACAGTTTAAATGAAGCAGAGGAAAGGAAATGGTTAGTTACAACGGCCTCGATCTTAGCAGCCTCTGTGTCTTGGGGAAATGGTATTTTTGATTATCGTTTCAGAAGATCATTAGTGTCTCATGTTGTAACCTGTCTAAAATCCTTTAGTATAGAGATTTTATTTGCTGTTGGCAGCGGCGAGGAAGAACGGCTCGCGGTGGCTCGCAAGTTCAGTAAAGTTTTTGTCGAAAATGGCCAATGGCAGGAGGCTCTGAAGCTTGATGAGAAAGTGCTCGAAGCGAGGAAGAGAACGCTAGGTGAAGAACACCCTAATACTCTTATATCGATGAGCAACCTTGCGAGCAGCTATAGCAACCTCGGTCGGCCACAAGACGCTATACAGCTTGAAGAAAAAGTAGTCGAAGCGAGTAAAAGAACGCTAGGCGAGGAACACCTTAGTACTCTTTTATCGATGAGCAACCTTGCGAGTAGCTATAGCGACCTCGGTCGGCAGCAAGAAGCAGTAGAGCTTAAGGAGAAAGTACTCGAGGCGAAAAAGAGAAGGCTAGGCGAGGAACACTTTGATACCCTCCTTTCGATGAGCAACCTTGCGTGCAGCTATAGCGCCCTCGGTCGGCAGCAAGAAGCAGTAGAGCTTGAGGAGAAGGTACTCGAAGCGAAGAAGAGAACGTTAGGCGAGGAACACCTTGACACTCTTATTTCGATGGGCAACCTTGCGTGCAGCTATAGCGACCTCGGTCGGCTACAAGACGCTATAGAGCTTAAAGAGAGAGTACTCGAAGCGATGAAGAGAACGTTAGGCGAAGAACACTTTGACACTCTTATTTCGATGGGCAACCTTGCGCGCAGCTATAGTGACCTTGGTCGACTACAAGACGCTATACAGCTTGAAGAGAAAGTGCTCGAAGCGAAGAAGAGAACACTAAGCGAGGAACACCCTTCTACCCTCCTTTCGATGGGCAACCTTGCGCGTAGCTATAGTGACCTTGGTCGACTACAAGACGCTATACAGCTTGAAGAGAAAGTACTCGAAGCGAAGAAGAGAACGCTAGGCGAGGAACACCCTTCTACCCTCCTTTCGATGGGCAACCTTGCGAGTAGCTATAGCGACCTTAGTCGGCCACAAGACGCTGTGACGCTTGAGGAGAAAGTGCTCGAAGCAAAGAAGAGAACGCTAGGCGAGGAACACCCTGATACTCTTATATCAATGGGCAACCTTGCGAGTAGCTATAGCGACCTCGGTCGGCCACAAGACGCTGTGACGCTTGAGGAGAAAGTGCTCGAAGCAAGGAAGAGAACGCTAAGCGAGGAACACCCTGATACTCTTATATCGATGGGCAACCTTGCGAGTAGCTATAGCGACCTCGGTCGGCCACAAGACGCTATAAAACTTGAAGAGAAAGTGCTCGAAGCGAGGAAGAGAACGCTAGGCGAGGAACACCCTCACACTCTTCTGTCGATAAACAACCTCGAGGTCTACCTTACCAATTTATCTAAGCAGACTCACCTTCAAAATTTTGCCCTTCCTCCAGCCTTACACCCTGAACAGCAAGTGGAAGGGAAAACAAGAAGTCATTGGAGCTTGAGGTCTTGGATCAAAAGGAGTCATCGATGAAATGAGCAGGATGTCAAATTTGGAGGAATGATCTTAGTGGGCAGTACTGGACGTGAGTGCACACCAGACGATGTCCTATCAGACTTTAATTAATTATTTCTAGATTTCCGCCCTTTAATCCACTACCCTCATACTTGTTCGACCGCTCACAGCCCTCGCTTTCTGAGATTAGACTAGGCTATCCCCTTCAGCGAAAGCATTCACAGAGCCGCGGCCAGACTTGACTCCAAGACCGCACTCGCGTCCTCGAATGCGCTAGTTATACATCGATGCCTACATTGGTCCAAGTTTGAAGAAGATCTCTGTGTTGTTTAACAGTGAATCTAAATGTTTTCGAAGTATCGTCCTACACCATGGACGTAGTTGGGAGTGGGAAGGAAATGCAAAGCAGCTACTCGGCTTGTTCGTGAAGGAATCAGTGAATCACAAGGCTGAGATTCCGAGTCTTCGCGCTGTAATGGCCATAGTTGAGTCACCGGTGCCTTGAAGATGGCGCCTACCTGAGCCTGCCTGGAAAGATCACTTTGGTTGTGTGCTGTTTTTTTGCAATGCGGCTCGTGTGGTCCGTGTCGCATGGATCTCGCGTCTGGAAGAAATCATCATCAGCATCAACTTAAAAGACAACACCGGCATACCTACACGCTCCATTTGGAGTTTTGACCGTCGTTTGCCTAGACCTTGCCTTTCTCTTCATCGTTCCTCAAAATTCACCAGGTCGAAGGCCGGCGCCATCCCACGAAATTCTTGCACCTTTCTCTGTCGCCAAATATCAAGTAGCGTCTTGTCTCTTATATTCTGCAGCAGCTCCCACGTGGACTGGTCTTCGGTATAACCATCCCAAAGAACCAGGTAGTACGTTCTCCCATCTTCTTGCTTCTCTGCCAGTATACGATCAACAGAATAAATGTTATCATCTGAGCTTTGACGGGAGACTGTATCCTCCCAGACTTCATCCTCACTCATCGTCTCGTCTCCTGTGGCAGAGTCAATGGACTCATAAGTGCTTGCCAATTCACCAAGCTCGCATTCCCAGTCTCCGCAGCCGTTGGTAACTCTTCAACCACTGGAGCCTCCCCTCCCGTCGGAACATGCCCTCCCGCTACAAAATCCGTCTCGGCCTCGGTTGCAGGTGCAGGATCGGGAACCTCGTTCAGACCCCCAAGAGACTTCCCCAGACCCACTGGGAATGTAATGGTGGTGAAATATTGTATCTGCCATCGTTGAGACTATTGGTGAGCAAGAAAGAAGAAAGAAAAGAAGTTCTCCGCGTCGAGATGTTACGAAGGATTGAGGTAGAGCGTGTTTCAACGCGTACAAGGACAGCGAAACATGTGACAAGGCGAAAAGGCAGATCCACCTACTTGATAACAACCCGATGTCCCCGCTGGGAGAATTAACATTCGCATGAGCCGAGGATTGAAAAGACATCTATTGAAGAAGAGCTGAAGTACTCGTACAGATTGCTTCTTCATAAGACAACGATGATCTCTTGTCATGTGGAGCTCTCTTTATTCTCTTCCTCGCAGTAATCAACCATCCAGCTCTCCGCGTGTGTTGAATCTTCCCCAATTATCATCACTCTGACATGTATATCACAATTCCTCGTCATACTCAACCCTGCTTCGTGACCTCCCAAACACTTCATTTCCCCCAATATTCCAGACAAAATGTACTCCGTCAATGTTTGTTGCATCACTGTTCTCGTTATAGCTCTCGTATGTTGTGTATGCTCGAGCAATCATATACTTGTTGATGACTTCAATAGCCCTCCTCGTGCTTGACATACATGTCATTCTCTGAGTTTGGTTCTCTTCCATGCTGGCCTCGAGGCGTCATTCCAGGTCTTCGGGGTGCTCGAGGCTTTCTTCGATGGTGACCGTCGTCGGTGTTGGCACCCTCGATACCCTCCTCGCGTTTGATGAAAGTGCCATCCTCCAACTTGATTCTCTTTCCAGAAGCACCAGGCTCATCCATCTTACCCATGACTCCTGCGGTCGCAACACCCTCCTCGCGCTTGATGTACGTGCCATCTTCCAACTTGATCTTCTTTCGAGGTTGTTCGGATCCACACGGAGATCCTTGGGCGGCACAATTGTCCTTGCGTCCCTCCTTACGCTTGACGATGGCAGAGGGACTCGAGCGTTGCGAACTGGCTTGCCTGAGGCCTGGTCCTCCGATGTTCGTTGTATCCGTCTTGACCGTGCTTACATTGACAGAACTCGGTCCCATGATCGCCTCTAGGTCATCTCTTGCTGCCCCCATAATCAATTTCTTTGCGATTGATACAGCTTCGGCTACGGAATATTGCTCTGCGGCTAATTCATCAACAGAGTAGTCTGCGTATGTGAACAGATTCCTAGACCGCTGACGCTTGCCGGTGCCTGCTGCTTCAGCTGCTCGCCTCTGAGCAGACTTGAAGAGCTTGCTTTCCTCTAAAGGCAGCCTGTGGCTACCATCCCCACTCTTCCCAGACACGGCCGTCGGGTGTTGTGCCGGTTTGATCTGGCATCCTCCCCTATGTGAAAGGGTATAGCTGTCATGTTGTTGAGGTGTGATACGGGCATCGTTTGTCGGGAGCGTGTGATATGTGCTGAAGCATCCGCCATAGTTAAGTGGTCGTTTGCAGCAGGCCCAAAAGAACCCGGAGGCGAAGCGGGGGTCAGACATAAGGCTCTCGGGTTTGCCCCAGGTGTTTTCATCGTGACCGGCCCAGACTGCAGCAGTTCTGTCGATGGTCTTACGGCGGCCTAGAAACTGTTAACAATAATGCTTACACGAATGGAGGGATGTCTTGCTTTGGTGGTAGCGACACGAGTCTTTCCTATTTGATCCGATACGGAAGGACATGTCGCAGTTCTGGCATTGGAAGACTGTCCCGCTTAAAGGGTTCAGCACATCCTCGTCGTCCTCCCACTTGACTCCGTCGCTTCGACTGTCCTCTGGCCTCAGTGGTTCACTTTTACCTATAAAGCCATTGCGTCCCTCGCCGGTAGCAGTTTGCGCGTAATGCGTTGCAGAGTTTCCTCCACGACTCAAAAGCATTCTCTCGACGAAGGATCTTGACTGTGGATTGCTGGCGCATAGATCGAGGACGATATTCTGCAGCCTGTAAGGATCTGCATCTCTGATGGCTTGACGCAAGGCTAAGACTGAGCTTGCCATGGTGGTGTCTTGGCCGAGAGGGGCGAGTTGTCGTGAATTGTTTGAAGCGATGCGCGAGAAGCGTTGACATCGATATGCCTCTTGCGCAGAGGCGGTCGTTGACTCGATCTACCTGGGGTTGAGTCGGACTCAAGGTTGGTAAATATTTGGGAAAGTTGAGGCTGAAGGGAGACGCGACTCGACGCGAGGTCGGAAAGGCGAGCAAGGCTCATGTAATTGAAGAGGGTGAATGTCTGTCAACTTAGCGAAATGTCTTCTTAATTTCGTCATCTCTCAACGCCCATTCCGAGCAAAGCCTAAAGACCTACGGCCTAGAAAGCCTGGAACATCAGAACTTAAGACTTGTGCTTCTTCGTCGAGTGAATAGAAGGATCTACCACGTGTTGATTGTACGTGCAGTTCTCTACATTTCCATTTTCGCCGCAACACGGCCAAATGAATCCTTCTGCATATCCGGGGTCGTCTTTTAGATCTTCTGGTCTGCCGTATCTATCCTCGTCATGATACAGCCACGGAACCCAGTCTTCATCAACTTCTTGCTCTTCCATATGCATGGTACAATCCCCAACTTTATTTGTGGTCGTGTCGAAGTCGTCGCCGCAATTCTCGCAGATTGCAATCTGGGAGGCTCTTCAAGTTCAACGTTTGCTTCTGTCGCTTTCCGCTTCCTCGTCGAAGCTGGCTCGCCGTCTTGTAGCTCGAGATTCGATGAAGTTTCTGGCAGGAAGCCCGAAACCTGCATTACCGCGGTGCAGAGCATTGCATAGCAGAGGGCGATTCGACAGAAGGACGCCAGCCTTCAGGCACCTTACGTTTGCTGATTTGGCACCCCATATTTGCAATTGGCTCTTCGCAGCATGCCCACATGAATCCAGACTGATATTGCGGGTTGTTCTCAAAGCTCTCATATGTCCCATGGCAATCTTCGTCGTGGTCGGCCCAGATTCTGCTTCTTCGTTGACTATTTTCTGCCAGTCTGTGCCTTGTTAGATTTTGTTGTGTATGCAGAAAGGGAAGGATGCTTTACCTTCATACCAAACACATGTGCCGTCGATGTTGGCGTTTGGATTGAACGCCATGCTACAATTCTCGCAAACCGGGAAGTTGTAGTTCTCTGAAGAAAGCCAGATGGCGGAATCCTCGGCGTTCTCGAAATTTTCTCTATTGTGTACATCTTCGTCCTCGTTATTGCTGGCCTCATTTCCATCGTGTTGAGCATTCTTAGAGCACTCCCGGTCGTTGGTAAAGATAATGCTTCCTTCCTCAGAGGAAGAATCTGCATATTGCAGTACCACTTCCTCCACTAGTGGTAAAGGCCGGTCCTCGACAAGGTATCTTGACACTGCATTTAATTTGCACAACGCTATTAGGATACCGCGCAACTTCTCGGGCTCAGCGATATTGATCGCCTGGTACAATTCTGTACCGAGGGGCTCTCTCGGGGCTTCTAGGTCGGTGACAATGGCGTTGTTCTCGATAGCATTAAGTGGTGTTCGAGGTGAGGTTTGTGTCGCAGCATCCTTTGTGGTTTCCGTGCTTTGTCGGGGTGGTGTTCGACGTGAGGTCTGTAGTACAGCGTCTTTTGTGGCTCTTTCAGTTGGTCGAGGCGGTCGAGGCGGTGTCTGAAGCGGATTGTGATTTGCAGCATCCCTGGCGGCTCTCTGATACGCTCCAGGTGCCCATGGTGGAAAGTCTGGCATGGGACCTATGGGAATGTCGATACGAAATTTTCGATATGGGTACTAGTCATATGAAATTATATGAAATTCGTTCTCGAAACCACCAAGGTCCCTCACCATCGAGGACCTTGTACAACACGCTACGTATCTGATCAGAATCGTACCCGCTACTCACGTCGGCTGAACCCCAGCTTGTGTCTTCTCCTGAATCCCATCCTGCCATGGTCGTTGATGGAAGCTGTGTGCTGTGTGCTGTGCTCGTGGACTTCAATTGGGGTTGACTTGTCGAGTTTCCAGAGGGAGACGCGACTTGATGTGACGCGTGCAGGGGTACATGAAAAGAGAGAGGCGCTGTCGTGTGATAGATGAAATGACTGCCAACTGATGACCTCTCTTCATCGCTCATCTCATCTCATTGTTTAGAATCCAGAGCACCTTGAGGATTGAACATTGTTCTGCTCGTCCAAGAATCCCCTCCAAGGCTCCCCATCCTCGTGGCCGACTCATCGGCCAACTCGTGACAGAATAGTTCGCCAAGGAGCCATCTTCAGTACTTCCGGGACTTGGACCCCGGTTCATTGTCGTCAATTCAGCAGAGCACATTGAAGATAGATGTAGGAGCGGAAGAGCGTGGTCATTCTGCTCTGATCAATGTTCGTCCGAAGTTCGATGTCGTTGAAGAGGTCAATGGTTGCACACCCGCAAGATCGTGTTATTCGCACCCTTGACCCACAACTGCTATCACCACCAATCATCTCCGCCGTTCAGCCTTATCCACATGGCAATTCCCAATCCGGCAAGCGCTTGAATGACCTCAACCTCAGCAGCTGCAGCTCCCCCGTGACCCATGACCATGAATCGTCTCGAGATCAAACTTCGCGCCCAAATCCTTCGAGCTCAAACTGTGCATCAGTGCCTTCGACACTTCCCACGAACCTCACACCTCTTCATAAAAGCTTCCCGTGCATACCAGACTCGACTGCGGACCCCCACCTTTCAACGTAAAGACTGGCTTGACGATTTAATCTGGTTCTCCTGGCCTTTCATCTTTGCGGATTGGAAAGGTGCGAGGAGAATCATTGTAGATGGGTAAGTGGGTTTAGATGTTTTGAGAAGTGGTTCTGACCTTATCAGGTTCGATTGCAAGGACTATCATAGGAGTCTTGAGAGGAAGCTTCTTGCTTAGTCTGATAAGGGTATCTGCTGCTTGGACAGAGGGAACAGATAGTCTTGGTGCGGTCTCAAGTGAAAGCAAGTTATGTAGTGAGATTGGGATAGAGCTTTTGAAGCGGGGGGTGAGTTGTGTTCCCTTCATCGCTTTGATAGAGACTGATCACATGACTAGGGAAATGCAGCAGATGCTTTGGTAGGAACGACATTGTGCGTCGGCGCCGTTGGTCAGTATTGCGGTCAAATTCATGAAGTTATACTGAGTTTCTTCAGGTGTGCAGCATAGCGGTATAGGAGGAGGTGGATTTATGCTCGTCAGAAGTGCAGATGGAGAATACGAATCTATTGGTGGGTTCCAAGCACGACATGTCAGGGGTAGACTGACGCATCTAGATTTCCGGGAAACGGCTCCTGCTGCGGCTCATCGGGACATGTACCAGGGTAATATGCTGGGGAGTGTGTGGAGTGGGTTAGCAAGTGGGGTACCTGGCGATTTGAGGGGTTTGGAGTATCTTCACAATAAGTATGGAGTGAGTGAGCACGAGGCTACTCTCATTGACACTGCTAACAGCTCAAGTCATTGCCATGGAGATCAGTATGCAATCCCGCTGTTCATGTTGCGAGATATGGATTTCCAGGTAAGTCTGAACTTCTGATCAAACTTGCAAGTGCTGACTTTCTTCAGTCACCGAGGACTTGGTTTACTACATGAAAGCCGCCATGTCATTCGGCAACGGCACCAACAAATTCCTGATCGAGGACCCACAATGGGCAGTGGACTTCGCTCCGAATGGTACTCTGAAAGGACTCGGCGAAACCCTGACCAGGAAACGCTACGCAAAGTACATCTGTTGCACACCATCCTCACACATTTCATCCCTCTAACACCCAACAGTACCCTCGAAAAGATCGCCAAACATGGCGCCAGAGTATTCTACGAAGGCGAAATGGGTATGTCCCTTTGTTTGCTTTGACGACCAAAACTGACCTTCCCTCCCAGCAAACTACACTGTCGCAGCCATCCAAGCCAAAAACGGAACCATGACCTTAGAAGACATGAAGAACTACCAAGTCTCCCTCCGCCCCACCGTAAACATCTCCTACAAAGGCTACCGCCTCCACTCGACCGGTGTCCCCTCCGGCGGCGCTGTCGGCCTCGCTATTCTAAAAATCATGGAAGGCTACAACAGTAGCTCTTCCTCATCCATAGAAGATATCGGACTTGAAGTTCATCGATTTGATGAGGCGATGAGATATTCCTACGCTGCCCGCAACGAACTTGGTGACCCCGATTATTTCAGCTACATGGAAGGTCTTGAAGCAGAGATGCTTAAGCCTACGACTGCTGAGAAGATCAGGGAGATGATCCTCGACGACAGGACGAGAAACGTGAGTGATTATCGACCGAATTCAAATCAACAACAGCAGTATTTCTTGCCCGATAACGGCGGAACATCTCACGTCGTCGCTACAGACGCATCGGGGCTGTCCATAACTTCAACCTCTACCGTCAACCTACTATTTGGGTCACAGTTGGTGGTTCCCGAGACTGGTCAGCCTCTATTTCCTCCCATGTCACCGCATCCCTTTATTTTCCTTCTGATCTGAATCCGAGCTAACGAACCTAGGTGTCGTAATGAACAATGAAATGAACGACTTCTCCATCCCCGGCACCCCCAACGCATTCGGTTTCGTCCCCTCACCAATAAACTACATCGCTCCCGGAAAACGCCCCTTATCCTCCATTACACCAATCATTGTCGAACATCCGAATGGGACGCTGTATTTGAGTATTGGTGCTGCTGGTACGTGCTTTTCCACTTAAGGTTGACTCATTGCCTTGTCACCTTGAACTCGAGGCACCAAGAAGGAGGCGCAGGAGGTGTAGAGCTACCCTTCTCGTCCCTCTCCACTTAACACAAAGTACTCTTGAGATGCGGGGAGGTTTGACTAACAAGCATCACAGGAGGTTCAAGAATCATCACCAGCACCGCACAATCAATCTGGCACATCCTAGACCACGGCATGACGGTACCGGAAGCGTTAGCTGCGCCTCGTCTTCACGACCAACTCCTCCCCGCCTACACAACCTTCGAACTCGGGTTCAACAAAGAGATCATAAAGAGCATGGTAGAAAGAGGTCATAATGTCTCTTGGGCCGGTCTGCATAATAGTGCCGTGCAAGGCGTTCGACGGTTATGGAATGGGAGTTTCGAGGCGGGGAGTGAGCCTAGGCAGGTTAATAGTGGGGGTTTGGCTGTGTAGATACTTGGTATGGACGGGAATGACTCAGAATTTGAATAAGTAGGGTCGGTATACTTGGTAGAGGGAGGAAAGATTGGATAGAGCACGATAGAGTTTGAACATATTTTTATTTTTCGAATACACTTGTCGAGATTCACCTCCTCGATATTATCACAAAGGCACGAAGTGGAAGGCGCGAAATGTTCCATCATGAAATCTCTTCCACATTTGCTATACAGCTATCGAACCATCTCCCATCTTTCCCCCTCAGCCCCAGTCATGCTCATCTCTCATTCATCTTCGTCGTTTACCACCCACGCACTCGCTCATCAATGCTTGCTTGCTTGATCAAGATAAAACTATGCTACAATTATGCCTCCTTCCCAATTGCCTGAGAAACCATGTTTGGGCTATCCGATCCCATTCGATCCGATCCATACCTACAACGCCGTCGCTTGTTTGATTTACCCTGCCTGATTGCCATTCGATTGAGAAGAAAATCCGCCTGTGTTTCCTGACGAGTTCCGCCCATCATTGCCCATTCCCACCGTTCCTTGCCATCCGAGTATTGCATCACTTCGTCCCGTCATTGTCCCTCATACCCATGATCATTTTTCCACCCATGCAGTGCCATACCATGCATGCATGTCTTCACCATTAAAACATCGCTAACCACCCAATGCCTCATATCTCACTCGGAAAGTGAAGTGAAGTGAATGTCCAATCACCCCTCGTTCATCACAACCTTCTTCGCCGTCTCGGTGCTGCCAACAGATGCATTCGTGCCTCTCCTCTCCAGCTTGTTTCTCTCCAATTTCACTTCTACCGGCGACGGAGGATTTTGAATCTTCGGTTTCCGTCGGGACATTGTAAGACCCTCATCAGAATCAGAGTCATCGTCATCATCTGCTGTAAAAGTGGTGTCCTTGTCGCCATTATACCCTTCATCATCCTCGTCTGGTGATAGCAAGACGAGCTCGTCTGATGATAGCACGACGAGGTCATTTGAATGTGCCACTGGGATTGGGACTTCGGTTTCTGTGTCTATAGAAGTTTGCTTGGATAGTGCTGGGGGAGTGAGAGAGTCGGGGGTACTGTAGGTAGTGATTCCATGCTCACTATGTCGTATCGAGCCGGGACACTGGAGCATCTCACCTTCAGTATCCGCAGAAACCGAAGATGCGCCGGATATCAAAGCCGGAAGGGAAGGAACAGACGGATAAAACTGATCCGTAGACCCGAGGTTATCTGACGAAATGGGAGAGGTGATGTCTGAAGGTGAGGTAATGGAGTTGGAGTTGACCGAACTGTATGAGTGTGCACGATTGGCATCTGCAGTTTGCGTGTATGTAAGGTCATCTGGTGACGGGGGACATTGAGCTTGGAGCTCAGCTCGCTGTAGTGCCTCGTTCGTCAATTGTTGACGCTTCATTTCGGCGTGCTCTTCTAAGCGACGTCTCCTTTCCAGTGTTTCTTGAGCTCTTTGGAAGGATTCGGGTGTGCTAGCACCGTAGATCCGTGGTGCCGGTGTCTTGCCTTCAGGAGTCCGATTTGCCGTAGCAGGCCTATTGTCCAGGTTTGATGCCGCAAGCGCAGCATGGGGGACATCTGGAGTTGACTGAGATGAATGTGCTTGGTGAGCTTGGAGAATGTGGTGCTGGAAAAATAGTGGAGATGCGAGGGGTTTATCCAGATTGGTAGGGCTGACATCGTTGGATCGGGAGATAGGTCGTGGATGGTGAAGCATAAGGGGATGCTGGAACAGTCCTGGTGCGGTAGCAGTACTCATCGCAACGCTTGGTTCGCTATGCTTGTTTTCCGATTCGAAAAAACTGCGGTCGACGGATCGGGCTCGAGAAGGTGATTCTTCAATGTCCGGCATACCTTGGGTCATTGAACCGTCCCTCCCTCGGCCATTCCAAAGATGCCCACCGAACAGGGCTTCCATAAAATCGGGCGAGTGTCGAGGCGATCGTTTTCCATTGTCCGACGCTGGCCCGTTCATTGACCTTGAATACGAATGGCCGCGGTGGACAATCGTTTGAACAGACGCCGCCGCCGAGACGGTACGATCCGGCGGGCCTGGTCTAGTATCAGGATCTCCCGAGGAGGAAGGTGCTTTTTCATGTTTTGGGGTGGCTCCTACCGAAAGGGATTGCTGTTGGGCAGCAAAATCCGTTGCGAAAGGGTCTGCGTCATGGACCGACGAGATCGGGGAGGCCGTTACGGATTGAGAAAGTGGGTGACCTAAATGTCCCACAGCTTCCGGGACATGATGGAGATCGGCGAGGCTTCCGAAGTACGAAGAGGATTCGTCCCCTCTCAGGCTGGCTCGTCGGCTATCCCGAAGAACGGGGGTTAGAGGAGAGTGATGTTGAGTGTCCGTCCCAGAGCTGGTAGCATTGCTTACAGCTCTCCGCCGTGATCCCTCGCCTCTCGTCTCGCTTCTCGTTACACCAATCACCTTACCAACAGCTTTCTTGACAGCCGATCGAGCACGTTCTAGGAAGGTAATGGGCACGACAGCACGTTCCAATTCGTTCTTGTCGACCTGGATCCGTCTGCCTGCAGTCCTCCTTGCTGGGTCTGTGTCGTCTAACCATCCAATAACACTCGCAGGTTCAATACCCTTGAGCACCCATGGATGACGTTTGACCTCTCGTAGCTTCATCCGGTCTTGGGGGTCCTTGATCAGCATCCTCTTCAGTAGATCATATAGCTCCTTGTCGATATCCTCGAACGCGAGTTCTCCGTCTTCTCTGTACGGACCAGTCGATGGACCGGTACGTTTTATAGGGTTTGTTTGTGGTGTAGTACAGTTGGGATCAACAGCCTTGAGGCGTCGTCTAGGAATGTATACATCTTCTTTCGCGATAGCGCGGAAAAGTTGGTATTCATCGTCGGCAAGGAAGGGGATGCGAGCGAATATGAGACAGTACAGGGTGATGCCGAGGGACCAGACATCTATTTGTTCGGTGATTTTAGGTTGTTCCTTGTCGAGATCGGTGTAGCAGAGTTCAGGAGCGAAGAAGGCTGGAGTTCCGACTGTCTTCGCAAGTTCGAGATCGTCATCGAAATCCGCTGCATCAGCCTCGGAGATATTCTCCTCCGTCTCGCCATCTCTGATGGGCCGTCCAAAGTATGAGACACCGAAGTCGGAGATCTTGACACGATGATCCTTGGTCCAGAGAAGGTTGGCAGGCTTGATATCTCTATGTACAATGCCTTCGTAGTGGAGATACTCAAGACCAAGAACGGTATCTCGGAAAGTTGACCTCGCCTGTTCGATGGTGAAGCATGGAACATAGGAGAAATCATCCTCGAATGCGTCATGGATAGTACCATCGACGGATGACATGTGGGAGATGATGCTGTCCGCCATACTTGGAGACCGTCCTCGGTAAGGCGGATCATCCGGATATGAGCCATAATACGTTCCTTCCAGGGCGGATGCTGAGCCGTGTTGAGAACCAATAGAGGGGAGAGGACCAGGATTCTCTTCTTCGTTGTCACTGTCGATGGCAGGAATGTCGAATTCTGTAGGGAGAGGTGTGTGTGCTCTAGAGCTGGTGCGTGAGGGTGCTCGGGATGGTGGTCGGGAAGGACGACGAGAGCCGGGATTCGACGTCGCCGATTTGTATGAGTGGGAGAGATTTTGCGAAGAGTCGTGAGTGTTCGACCGCGTTAGCTCACCTTCCGTCTCACCTTCCTCTTCGCCGTGCTCAAGACTCCAATGATCGACTTGTCCAAGTTGTAGGGACGAAACCTTTGCCCTTTGTGCTTCTTTCCGAAGTCGACGCCGTTCCAGCATCTTGAAATATTTCTCATCATCACCAGTCTCCTTCTCTCCTCTTTGCTCCCTCTCTATCCTTCGACGCTCGAAATAACATACCTGCTTGTCGCCCTTCTTGCGCCATACAATCTCTCCGAGCTCAACATGTTCCAACACCATGTAGATCTTCTTCAACTCGGGATCGTCGATGACTTCCAGCAGGCCGACAACGTTCGGGTGTCTGATCTTCTTCAGAATAGCAATCTCCCTTTTGGTCTTGTCTTCTGGTGAGACGGTGACTCGTCCAAGCTTGCGCTTCTTGGAGAAGCGTTGTATGATCTTGATAGCCACATAGTCGCCCGTCTCGAGACTGCGTGCCAACTTGACCTTGCCATGAACACCTCTGCCAATCTCGTTGATGATCTCGTACTGGTTTATGAGCTTTCGGCCAGTAATGAAATCTTGTTCGACTTGAGCTTTGTGGGTTCTGATGTGCGCATGTTAGTAAGAGCAATGACGTTATGGTTTAAAAATAGGGGGTTCGAGGGCGGCGACAGCAATGAAAATGCTCCGGGACGTAGAAAGCAGTAGCAGAGACAGTTATCGAGTCCATGCATGCGTCGTACAAGAGAGCAGAGGTTGATGGTGGTGCAAAGGCTGGCAGAAGACCAAAGAAGCGACTCACTCTCGAACTTTATGCATCTGCAGCGGGTGCAAATATGGACTCGAATGCGGAGTTCCGTCTGATAGCGGAGGAAGATGTGTGCGGATCGGGGCGAGTGTAGGAGAGAAGAGTCCTGGACTCGAGGACGCAGAGGGCGTGTTGCTCGCGGTCTTCGTTGTTGAGGGCTCCATCATGCGGAGAGACCATATTTAGCGTACTGAGTCCCCGAAGCAGACGGATTGAAGACTGTCAGCAAACGATATACATTTGATTGATCGAACTGTTGATCCAGGAAGTGTAATTGAGTGTGCGCGGTGTGTGGAGGTGGCAATGTTACGCGGTTGTGGTGGTGGAAGATGGAAGTGGTGGCGATCGTTTTTAATGTTGAAGTTCTCGGGAGCAGTGCAATAAGGTGTTGTGGTGGGGAGGCTGCGACTGTTTGGCTTGGGGTCTTTCTCGGATGTTGGTGGTACGGTACGGTAGGCGAAGTGGCTCAGGCGCTGTCATAAATAAAAGGGCTTAGCGCAATCGAGTATGGCGCTTGATTGCGAGAGGAGAGGACCACCAAAATAAAGAACAGGCCAGGCCATAGACTGCAGAGTGGAAAGTGCGTCTCGGGACGATATCTAGGTGGGCAAGCGAGAAGGCGAAGAGGACGAGAAGGGTTAGAGTGATGACCAGGAGACCAGGTAAAGCGAGACAGAGAAAGGATGAGTGAGGTGTGAGGCCTGGGAGCGGTGCGAGCGATCGGTATCGATGTCTGTAATCGTGAGATTCCACCCGCCAAGATCCTTCGCCAACCCAAAAACAGCCGAGTTTTGGAGGGGTGAGAAAGGAGGCGAGAGGGAGCGAAAGTGTAAGCAAAAGCGTCGATGGCCAGGCCAAAACAGGAACTGCACTCTTTGCACAGGATAATTGGCGACCTAGAAACAGCGATGACCCGATTGATGATCAACCTGGACCGAGGACCTTTCTCCGGATACTACTCCACCAATTCTGACCAAGTTGACCCAGAATTCAACACCACCGCACCTTGGGCTGCAAAATGATATCGCTGCCGCTGCACCCCAGATCTGACGCTGATGATGAGGATAGCCCACACCAGATGCAGTGATGCAGAGCACTTGGAGTTGCAGTGGCGCACCTCGACTTTCTAGGCTTCACCAGGCTCGCGATAGTGTTGAAAGCTCCTTCAACAGTTCGCCCCATTCACCAATCGCAAGCTGCCCACCACTGCTGATCTGCCCCAAAATAAATCCCGTTCGGCTGGGAAGGAATGGCCTGCTCCTGCTCTCAACACCACCGCAACACCGATCAACGATGAGGCAGAGCCTTGGCGATGGAGCGGGAAAGGCGAGGGGAAGGGGAGGGAGGCAGTTACCGCACACGACAGCTGCAACAGGATGCAAGTGGGCGTGAAGGAGCGTGGGTGCGTATGTCTGCGTATGCCATCAATTCTCCGTTCGGGTGAGGATATCTCAGCATGAGATTTGGGTAGGTATGATAGGGTTAAAGAAGGTAGGGTTAGGCAAGGATAGGAGGACGGTCTGGTCTGGTCAAAGGGGAGAAAAGGAGGCGTGCTGATTGTCTGCTTATAAGTGAGACTTTCAGGAAACACAGTCTCTCAAATCTTTCCACTACGACGATGCAATGCCACGGCACCCCGCCGTAGTTGCCAGTAGTGGTGCTCTCTAACCCTCGATCACCAGATAGCTTTCAGTGACCCTTCAGATGGGCGAGGTCGAATCAAATTGATGGATAGCCGCTGTACGCTGCGACAAAGATTTAAAGTATGGCAACGGGCATGGACCGGACATGGCATGGCATGGCATGGCTGCATCTTTTGATACTCTTCTGGGGCTAGTATGGAGCAATATGGCTGGTTATGGCTTGGGCTGGCCGCTTGGTTTCTCCGGTAGCCCCTCTGAGTGGTGGACCCTGGATTTTTGCATGGGCATTTGTCTGGAGAGAGAGGTTTCCCCTCACCCACCTCACCCAACGACGACGACATCCTCCTATTCCGTACATGCTGTGAGACTAGCACCCATGGAAAACGCGGAGAAGTATGAATCCCTCACATATATTTCTGAATCCCAATCCCATATCCTGCATGCTGCAAAGTGAAGTCCTTTCTGTCGCAATGCCCAAGTCAGGGATCCCATCAAGTTCTTCCTCTCCAGTCAATAAATATACTTTTGATGCTTCACTCCCAGCCAAGAACATTCCACATTTTGAATGTCCACCGGAGAGAAATAGCTCATGCATGCGATTTGCAGCGCGGACTTCATCAGCCATGGTTTCTTTAAGTGGAGGATGCAGAGGATGCAGAGTGCATTCAGCCACATCGGTTCTTTCGGCATGGGACGAAAATATTTCTTTCTGAAAAAACTTTTAGAGTTTGAGCCTTCAAGTCATGGAGATGCACTAGTGCTGAAGATGAGAGCAGATCGTCAATTGAATTTCAAGAAGACCCGTGATACTCGAGCAAGAAACTCTTTCCCCTGTTTCTCCCTCAAGTTTACCCCTGTAAGATTCACATGGAGGGGTAAAAGTTCACGATATCAATTGGACCTCTAATCGACCGTGCTCAGAATTACTTCAAATCAGAAACCTACATCCCTACAATCTCGTCCTCTCTCCGTGATCCGCGATATCGAAGGAACCTGGATGGCCAACATGAGGTCCGGGTTTACCCATCTTTGATACCAATGCCCCTCATAAACTTCCCGTACCTTGCACCGACATCAACCTCATCGTCACCAGCTCCAGTATCGCATTCCCTGCCTTGCACCCGAACGACATATCATCATAACGGAGAAACGACGACATCAAATCCCTCACCAAAAAAAAACGACAAAGATAAAAATAAGGCCATCTCATCCCAACTCACCCCCAAAGTTTCACGCTCATCCCCCCACATAAACACCATGAACCTAGATATAGTGAAAAGCTTCATTTCATTCCCATTCATCCATACAAGCAGTTCACGCCCCCCACACGACGTATCACTTTCCCCATTCCCATCCGAAGCCATACAATCGTCTGTCCCACGCTCCGACGCGCGATATTTTTTCATGTCGCGTTGAAGATCGCTTCAATGATCGCGTGCGGATTTTCCCAGGAAGAGAAAAAAAGAGAAGATTTTGTGAAGCAGGACTCGATCTCACGATGCCACATCTCTCCAATCACTTCCCTTCCGTCCACGAGCTCTCTGGGCATCACTGCATTCCCCTAAACTTCACCCTCGTTCTCTTCACGGTGCATGGAGCTCTAGATGCCCTGGCCTTTTCGCTCGTTGTACTTGTCCAGCTGTGATGGATTGTACGCCGCGCCCGCGGACTTCCACCTCCTCACGCAGTCACGATGGGGTCATCCAATATCCGGCGTGCTACCTGACCAGTGGTGCGGGTGCGGCAGCTAGGGTTACCCAATATCAGGTCACCCGCCGTCAAAACGCACTCTTCCTGCATATTTGCTAGGGTTAAACAAGAAAAGCTTTCCTGCCCTGTCGTATCGCGGGGTGCTCAGTGGTGGATGCACGTGAACCCTTTTTCAAATCTGGGTGCATGGACCGTGATGGGTGTGCATGTTCTGTCTCAAGCCCGGTATGAGAGCTATGAGCTGAGCGCTGAAGGTGTATTTCGAATTGCGAAAGGGAAGTGGATGAACGTGGCAAACTCACGGCGGGAGGAGGTCACTATGGGGAGCGTTTTTGACTTCACGGACTATTTTTCCGTCGCGACGGCAACTTCTTGATAGGATATCTCGGATCATGCATCTCCATCCTAGCTTTGCCGTCGTTCAACCTTCTTTCCCTTCCCGCTTTAAAGTTCAAAACCAAACCTAAAGCTGAACTCCCTTCTTCACCCGATCGAGAAAAGCAAAGAAAAAGGCCTGGAGAAACAGCGGGACGATCCGCTGCCTGCTGCAAGGATCTTTTGCTGGCTCTAGCGCACTCGATCGTAGTTATCGTTACATCGGGCCAGTATCCCGATTCGCCATCACCATTGTCTCAATTCGTTCCGGAGCCTGCTCGCTTTTGGATTTGATGGCCGGATGGAGTACTGCTCGATTATGTTGTGCATTGCCAGGCTGATTTCTCAAACAAGTTGTAGGTAGGCAGGACCGGACAGGGTATGGTAGGGTCTTGATACGAGATCCTGTTTTGACAGTTGAGGTTCACGATGTTGCGGTGCCGTTCGTTCCAGAGATCGAGCGAGCGAGCAAGCGAGTCACTGAAAAGAGGAAGCGGCGTTCCGTCGCCGCCACCCGGTTTCTTTTCAAATGTTTTGGCAGATGGATGGAGTTGCATCTTCACACCCTCTTCTTTCTTGCGATTCCATATTTCAATTCCAGGCCGGTGAGAGTTACTCAAGTTTCGTAACTTATTCATCGATGCAGCAACAGCTCAGCCACGGGTCCAGTGTGCCGTGCAGTATGTTGACTAGGGTATTTCTGGGGTTGGATGGAGGGTGAGACATTTCACATGAATGGATGGAGATGGGCTTGTGTGACCTAAGATAAGATATCGATTTCGATCTTCCTTTCCCATCTGCCTGCTTTTCAGCCTGTTTTCCTTTCTTGAATTCTTGGCAGCAAGCGATGTTGGGAAGTCTTTTGATTTGTGGAACTGAGACAGGACAGACACCATCGGGGTTTGGTTGATTAATCATCATATCGCGGGTGGTATTGAGAGTTGTTGAGAATCGCATCCGCTTTTTTTTGAAAGTGCATGTTGGAAGTACCACTGGATGAAGATGGGGAAGGTTGCATGCAGCTCGGGTAAGATCGATGAGATGATGACTTGCATTATCGAAAGGGCGGGATAGCTTCGTTGTTCCTTGTTAGACTTGGACCTCTCATGTTGTGGATGGTCAGACAGAGATAGGGTTGCGGCGAGGTTGAGATCAGTTCGTTTTCATCCTCAAGGTTGGATCTTCAAGGTTCAGCGCGAGACCTGCATCCAATCTCAGTTTAGCATCAGCTGCATCTTGAGAGCTTGAATCAACATCATTTATCTCGAACACATGTGGTGTCGTTGTCAAAGTCCAAGTTATGTACCAAGCAATATGAAAGTTCAAAACAATGTCTCACATGATCGCTTTCCTCCGTGACTTAGGTGACCTCTATAGGGTTATCTCATATCAGCACCATCCCAAGTCACGATTCTTCGGAATATTTTCCCCTCTTCAATCCTCATCATCTTGCTTGACCCCACTAGGGTTATCAAGCATCTCTCTCTTCTGGACGTAGTCAAGTCAGGCTCAAACAATTATGCGCTTTATGTCTCTCACCTCGTATACAAATCAAGGCCAATCCCCACCACCTCATCTACTAGTCATCCATTCTCAGCCTCCCCTGCATCCCAACCTTCATGCCAAACTCTCAACACATCAGACTCAGACACTCGGAAAAAACAGGAAGCAGACTCGAAACGAGGCTTACTCAGAGTCTCGGAGTGCATCCAAAAACAGGCTGAACAGAAACCAATATTCCATTTTCGGGATCAAGGTTCAAGCCACAATCAGCCGAGAGCCAGATCAAGGAAATCTGGGGAAGTGCAGATTCGAGATTCCGCAGCTGTGTTTTTCAACGGCTGTCTCGGGTTACGCGGGTATGGAGAAACATCGCCAACTAATCTACATTTTTGGATGGTGAGAGATTGCGATCAGCATGAGATTTGTCTGAGCATCTGAAGACTTCAGGCGCGGGAGCCTGTGATAGCTTCAGAAGAGTGCTTCGGAGGATTCTCCGGACGGAAAAACTGAGGATAGAGTTGTGAAGATGATGGCTTGGTTGTCCCGTCTCTTGGCTGGGTTTGAGATCAGATCGACGATCATGGATGCTTATCCAGAGGTACAGTCCCGCATCTTCTCAATAGAGACTGATGCCAGCCTCGGACGCCATGTCGTATCTTCAATCTATCTCAGTATCGAAACAGGAACCACAACAGCTGCCGCTGTCCGAACTTTGAGAGCGATGACTTCCTTACCTCACATTCTCACCTGAGAACTAGGCGCAATGGCACGCAAGACGCACAATCCAAATCCCGAAGTTGCAGTGCTGGAAGAATTGAGACTCATCAATCTCGGAAGTCCGACGCATGCACTTGCTCCTCGTCCATCTCCCTCACCATCAACATCCACACCCCTATCTCAAACCCCAAGATCGCGATTTGGAAGCATCCTCCCCTTTCGCGAACAGGCTCAAACCAACCTGCGTGTGGCAAGCCACATCACATGGGCCCACCAATCACCCCTCCCTTTGATTCCTCGAAAATCCGGGGTAAGCGGCCATAATCAACTGTCTCGTAACGCCCATCACATCTCACTCTCACGCGTCGTCACCTGTTCCTTCTACCTCTTCCTACTCGCTCCTAAGCCGACGTCAACCTCTCTTATCCAGTCAATCTTCGTCTTCCATGGTAGCCTTCCAGCGAAGGTGAGGTGATACTGAAGCCATAATGAAACAGCTCTGGAATGATCGAAAATAACGTGCTTCGGACCGTTTGATCAATAAGCTGTCGTGCATAAGAATACAGCGAACACGCGGTCCAAGCTCCTATCTTGCTTGCAAGGTGTGTTTGCCATCGGAAGAGGCCGATGATGCGAGCGAATGCAAGGACACAAGGTTATCAGCAGCCGCAGGTCTCACCGGAACGTGTTCCTGCTTGGCTTGGCCACCTTGGCGACTCATGCATTGCGACGTTCGGGACACTTCGGGCTGGGCTGAGTGGAGATCAGCAGGTTGTTGGGACCGTATGCGGAGCATGAAGCATGGTGGCGGTGAGGAACGATGAAGCCGTGCCGAGCTTGTGCCGTTTCAATAAAGATTGTTGATATCGGGAGAGCAGGTAATATCGGTCGGGCGACACAGCATACTCGGTCTGCGATGTAACACCGGGCTGACGGGTTGGCTACCCGTATCCGGTTGCATGCCGCATGGAAGAAAATAGGAATGCAGGGAACAGAAGCAGGGACTTTCTAGTGTAGAGCCTCAATAGGTGTTGAAGATTCGTTTCCATGGTTGCGGTGAGAAATTCTAACCTTTAGGACAAAATTCGATATACTGTTCCACCTTCCAATGCAACTCTGACCTGACCCGGCTGACGACTGAGGCCGCGCCGCTCGGCATCTCTCCCTGTACTACTCGGGATCACCAAACAGGTTGCTGACCACCAGAATTGTGCCCGAATACGGATTGTCAAGCAGGAATGGGACAGGAGAATACCACTTTGGGTTTTTTTGATGCCGAGGCTGGACTGAACAAGCATTGAAGTTTCAGGAACGAGCTCTGTCAGCGATGTTCCAATTTTGGGACTTGAGATGAGGAGGTGATTCGTGGAAGTACCACCAGCCATAAGCCTTTGAGATTGAGCCCGAGGCCGAAAGCAGCGGTTGGATGAAGTCTTTGTCTCTCGTGGTGAGAATTGAGGAGATCATGCAGAAGGGAAGTTGTTCGACAGGAGGAAGGAGCTCGAAGCAAAAGCTCAACCTGGAAGCGGGGTGTTTCACGTGACGGAACTTGTTCCAGGCTGCTTTTTGCATCATCAGCTTCATCTCAATCATTGTCAGCTCCCTGCCTTTGAACTTCTCCTGTCGCTCTTTTCAAGATCCAAGAGTAGCACCTGGGTATCGTGAGTGTTGTAAAGCTGCAACATGATTGAGGTCGTTCCTTCTGTCCTTGCTCGTACCATCCCACTTTTCAAATCGTCTTCCTGCAAGGTCCTTCCTCTTGCATCTTGTCTAAACATGCAAAGCTCAATTCCCAGAATCTATTGACCAATTGATCTATACCCACAATGATCCCTTTCTCGGTTTCAGTGGGAAAGACCTTATCCTGGTTGTTCCTGGAGCCTCTTCTCTTCATCAATCTCTTGGATGTACACCACTCACTGTAGTGGAAACTTTCCCCGAATATGAACCCCACTCCTCCAGTTCCATCCAAACTACCCACACGATCGCGCAAGGCAACTCAGGGACGCAGAGCACCGCTTGCGTGTGAGTCCTGCAGGTCAGAAACCCATTTCCCTCGCCAGAATTGACGAAATCTAATGAGATGAAAGACAACGAAAAGTCAAGTGTTCGGGAGAATGGCCTGTATGCCGGTCTTGCAAGCAGCGTGGGACCGCCTGCGTATACTCAGACAACCACATACCTCTGAGGGAGTCAAATGCACTCGATGTTACTGCTTCGTGAGTGCTCCATTCTATGCCAATGTCTCCACTAATATTTCATAGACTTCCAAGCCAGAGCATATTACAGAAAGCTAACAATGGATTCTTCGATCATTTTGGTGACTCTGTATTCTGCTTTCTGCGGAAACATTCCTTCCTGGAGGACTTCGATCATGGGCGCATTCCAGTCTCCTTGCAACTTTGTATCCTCGCTGTTATGGCACGATTCGTTGAGCCTTGCTACAAAATTTATGGTGGCACGGTCGAGGCAAGTGAGCACTTCGCCAGTCTCGCACGTTCCTCAATCCTACCAACTTACGACGACATCAATCTCACGAACATGCAATGTCATCTCCTGCTCTGCATCCATGGCATTGGTCACGGGAATGAGCATCAAGCATGGATGCAGCTTGGTGTTGCTACCAGGATTGCTCAAGCCTTGAGACTCTTTGACGAGAAGTCGTATCGTGGAGTTACTGTTGTCTACGGGGAGACGAAACGAAGGATCTTTTGGTGCTGTTTCGCCCTCGATCGACTACTTGCCAACGGAAACGACAGGCCTCTCACTTTTTCTGCATCCTCTGTTACCACTCTGCTTCCAACCACAACGCAAGACTTCTACCTGGGTCGAAAGTCGAGTACAGGACTACTGAGAGAGTCAGGCAATCTCGAATCTGACTCCCTGTTTGCATCGACGATTCGAATAGTAGATATCCTTGGCCGGATCGTCGATTGGTGTGGAGCTGGTGGCAGACATGAGGATGCTCGATGTCCATGGGTTCCTGGGATGCCAATCACAGAATTCGGGCGAGAGTTGCAGCAGTGGAAAGACTCGCTTCCAAGTCACATGCAGCTGGAAGATGCGAACTTCTCTGCTCATGTTGCAAATTCCGAGGGAACAGCGTTTGCATTCATCCATCTCATGTATTTCAACGCTCTGTGCCATCTATACCGCGAATATCTACCACTGGCTCCTCCACCCTCTTGGGATCCTTCGAACGGTCCTTGCGATGGTCCGGATCTCTTATCGCCTGACAAAGAGAATCCAGAGTGGTGGAGGCTGTCCATTTGTCAAGGTATTTTTGCTGCCAGAGAGATCTCTCGCATCTACACTGCTTTAGTCCAGTCAGGAACCAATGCTTCCGTTCAGCCGCTGCTAGGATACTGCTTGATGACATCGAGTACCTTTCACATCTTCTGCTTCATTCATCGCTGGAAGAGTTGCGAGGAATGTGTGGGAGAACCAGCAAGGGCAGTGCTTCTGTCTGATCTCAGTCACTTGGCTGTTCTGCAGGAGAGCTGGCCAGTTGCAGCACACTGGGTGAGTTCTTTCCTGCCAACTATTTGACATGACTGACACTCCAAGATTAAAATCCTCCGACGATTCTTCGAGAAAGTCAGTTCCGTCAAGAAGAAAGGAGTCGTCGATCCCGCCGTCAAAGACCCTGACATCAGTCTCATCAGAGCCAAAGTCTATCATTTTGATCGCTCCGACAAAGATCCCGATGGCTGGCCACAGAACCAACCTTCAGCCGCGAACGACATGTTCTCATTGCTTGACCCTGAGACCCAGACGGAGGCTCCAGATGACCAGCAGGAAACGAATCAGCTCACCGGATTCGACGTCAGCAGCGATACGTTACTGGACGAGTTATGGGGACCCTGTACCATTTCTCCATCATATTTCAACATGATGTCAAGCCTAACTGGTTGGCCGCAAGCCTGAACGCCCATGTAAACACGGTCCTTCCAACGATCGACGCTCCGTTCGGCTCCGTGTAGCTCATCATCTAGGCAACACTCAAAAGCAAACTTCCCCCTGCACAAAGCCGCCAAATTCTGCAGGGACAGTCCATTCTTTGATAAACTCGTTCAATCTTCGATTTCTGGGCATTAATGTTGCCATCCGTCTCAAGCTAAGCCCCCTTCCGAGCGAAAGTTGGCCGTTCTCGATTTCGCCGACACCCTCGCGCTTTCCTTCACCATAATCATACACAACTACTTCACATGTGTCTTTCGACTTTGGCTTCTCAACTTCAATCTTTAGTCTTCACCTCCAGCGTCTCCAGAATGTCGGCTTCTTTGCAGAAGCGTCCACACCAGAATGAATCTCCTCCGCCTCCAATACAGGGTCGAGTCGACGGGTTCTCAACCTGGCCAAAGCGGCCCCATTGCCTCAGATGTCTTGAACTTCTCGTGATAAATCCGACTCATGCTCGTATCACCGAAGGTCCCAGCAATTGCAACTATTATACCGAAGTGAACAAGTCTTGCCGCAAAGTATGTTCGTCCCCAACCATTTCCTACAACTTCTCTCGTACTGACACGCAACATGTTCCTCAATAGCTTCATGAGGACTCTCTAATATTTGAGGATCCTGCCGATGGCTTAGCTCTCATCCTCAAGACCTTATGGTGATGCACGAAAAGGCTATCAATAACGAGAACAAGAAATGGGAAACTCAGGAAGAACGGGAAGATGCCTATCCAGTCGAGGGACACGACTTCCATCCTTGTTTTCTGATTCGGCACATATGCTAGAATTTCGAGACGTTCAAGAAACGTGCCAATTTTTGACTCCAGAAAATTCTATTCCTGAAAATCGTTTGATTGGCACATTCCCTACCGTCCCTAGGGCAAGTCAACTCCCTACCCTACTTCGATGTCGCATTCTGACGGGGAATAGGAATTCATCAAGCTACACAAACATTCTCGAGAGTTCAAGGCCAAGGTGGTAGCGGCTGAGAAAGCAAATGAGCCGAAGCAGGCTCCTCCTCAGGAGAACACACTACACTCACTTCTTGGTGAATTGATCAACGAAGTTCGAGGGCTCAAGGAAGTCTACATGCTCACAGTAGGTTACTTCTGAATTTCTGTCGTTTGAATCATATTCATAATTGACTTTGAAATAGCACAATATCGTCGAATCAGAGGTCGATGGTGCAGGTGAAGTACCGGAAGGTGTCTCGGTAGAGGTTCGTCGTCACTTTACGACTTCTTCCTTTTGATGATTTGATCTGGGGCTCGGGCTCGGGCTCGGGCCATTCGGATTCTAGTGTTGAGACGCCTGATGTGTTGAGGAGCTGGGAAGCGGAAAGGCAAACAGAGCAATGGCATCTCGAGTCCATGTTCATAATCATTGTGTAACTTGTGCAGAGGACGTAACTGCCACACTCTTTCCTTCGCCGCGAAACCAAAAAGCACTCACTTCACAGGCCAAACGTCCCCGCCCATCTGTATCAGGCTTTCTTTCACACGAACGCTCAAATTCCCGTCAGCGCCTCGAAGTGATTGCTCTACAGAGAGAGAAATTACCAAGTACCGACTTCCAAATCCCGGGATTCTTTCAGAACAATATACATACAAAACGTCAAACGTCAAACGAGAAGAAAATGGATGGCCTCCTTCTAAACGAAAATCAACTCTATGCTACTATAGCAGCAAAAGAAAGAAGATAAACTTCTACGCCGAAGGTCTATGTCCGACCGACGCTACATCTGCCAAATCGACGACCTAACTAACTCTTAGCGGAACGTGAAAGTTGTAAAGCATATTTATTGCATCCGTATAGACAAGCCCAATTTTGCACCGTGGATGAAAGTTAAGTGCAGGTTGAATTGAAGGAAGTGCTCTGGGTAGAGAGCGGTTGTGAGGACGGGAGGAACTGGCGAGGATGATGTTGGCTGGGGAGGATGTTGGCTGGGGATACGTGTGTCTAAGCGGAAGTAAGTATGGGAGATAATGAATTCTTAGGATGTGTTGGCTTATTGGCAGGATGGTGTTGACTTGGATCTGGCAGAGATGAAGACGTGGGAGGGAGGTTGGGAGAACGCATCTGTGTTGAAGAGCCTGCATTGACCGGCATCCTTCAGTAAGACTCTAGTAAAGTGGTCATTGCAGTGCGTTGATACAGGTTCGGGTTGCGTATTTTCACTAAACTAATCGGACCCAGTTGAGCAAGCCTACGAACAAATTGCACAGAACAATGAGGAATCTCTTAAAGCAGCTTATCTGGATGGTAAAGCAAGATCCATGAAGAAATTGAAACCAAGTAATCGACGAAACCAACTCAAGTAACGTCCCTCCCTAGGTGGCGAGAAACCTACCGTGCCGGGAAAAATGATAAGTACTTTGACTTTAAGTATCTTAAACTTTGTACACATATCAATATCTCTAATTTTTTTTGTACAAGTCGTGTTCCGTAGCCACTCTTAAACACTCTAAACTCCTGTTACTAGAAAATTATTTTCGCATCGTCGCCTTTGCGCCTAATTTGCGGAAAGTCCCCCTTTATAGCATAATAGAGCTCCTTTACTATAGCTCTACCATCGAGCTCTTATTACTCCCGATACTTATAAAAGGGTCTTATCTAAGCTTTAAAGCCTTATTACTATACTAGAATCGTTATTAGCAGTGTGGCTACTATGGCGCGCAAATTCATACGCGGGTCGGTACCTCGAATCAAAGCGACGAACGATTTTTGGTTAGTGTAAAACGACCCCGCACGTCCTATAAAATGCCCACAACTGTCGCTTTCATTGATATACGGGTTATTTTCTCGTTGTTCTGCTCGAAAGGTAACATGTTTTCATCTAAGAGAATCGCTCGCTCAGTAAAAGCATTCTCGGCGACGTCTGTTATCTTCTGGATGCTTAATTTAGTGTAGGTATCAACTACTTCTTGCCGTGCGAGGCTCATTTCAACGCTTTTGCGCAGAACTACTAAGTTTTCGAAGTTTGTTGGAACCTTCGGGGTCTCGAGATGATGGAGCATATTATCGCCTTTACTATTGACGACCAGTGCGCTACAGTACTTCACCTCCGGCTTCTGGATTTCTTTTAGCACTCGCTCTGGATTGAACGGGCGAAGTCTGGTCTTCGACCAGCCTGAGATAATATTTCGAGAATTTATTGCTTTACGTCGTGCGCGATCGTACAAAAGAGTGAAATGCTGCTTTTTGTATTCTACTCCGAAGCACGCTTACAACGAGCGCTAACTATTATGTGAAGGAAAGAAACGAAATAGGTGGGCCATCATGGTACTCTACACTCAGTTACTTTTTGTCTTATCTAAAATAAGAATAGAAGTTCCATCCGTTTTTCTGCCTTCGGGAAAGGAGTGAGTTCTAGGGGGAGCGTGCGTGCCTACAAGCTCAACCTCTTTAGCCAGCTCTCGTTTTCGCATACGTCTATAATAAAGAAACCTGTCCGGAACATTCCCCTTTTTACTCGTGGGTAGGGCTTGAACCAACTCTATTTCTTCGTCCAAGGCGGCGTATTCGAGTTCCCCATCATCATCCTCCCACTGTGAGCGCAATTCTTCAAATGCACTCTCCCCTTCGTCTGAAGACTCACTTGCTCTAGGAAATCTGGCCCTTAGATGTGCCTCGTCGAGACCGAAGAACGCGAGGGTCTCTATCCTGGTTTCATTTTGAATGCCCGGGATGTACATCCTGCCCGGAAAATTCACGATGTAAGAAGGATGCTTCCGGACCCATGCCTCGTAGGCGTCGTCATTTGGATCACAAAGTTTTTCATAGCTCCTCCAGAGTTCCCATGACAACCCCGCATTTCCAATTTGTCGACGGTGCAAGGGCCAATACTTGGCGGCATAATCAAAGAACCCGAGATCTGCAAGTTGTTCTTCCAATTCTTCAGGGTCGAGATTCGGGTCCTTCCTTCGAAGCCCTGCAATCTTGGCTCCAACGATGCGAATATACTTCACACAGATATTCAAAAGAAAGAATTGTGCCTTATTCAGAAGATGCTATATCAGTTAGCATTCGTTGATTTGAATAAGCAATCTCTTGATTATCATGGGTCGCTTATTTGGAGCATGTACAACGTATTTTCGGAGCGCACGCTGGGTAAAGATGTTGAGTCGGAGTCACGTGCTTTGCCTTTGCGCATCACGTGTAAGAACGTCCCTTCAGAATTCGCCCTTTCCGTAACATCCATCCTCAGCTCGACCGGGCCATTGGGAAACTTTGTAGCATGGCAGATTCAAAGGCGTTCTTCGTCGCGTGGGCAGCATGTCATTGTGGCTAAGTCCCACCTACAACGACCTGCATGAGCGCACAGCCTGACAGCTCAGAGCTTCAGCCATTTTCGATCAAAACTCCAAATCCTCCCATCATCAACGAGGTTTAACCTTCACGGCTGCTTACTATCCGTTTCCACCAACCTGTCTCATGAGCATGCCTAGCAATGTCGTTTGGCTGGTCCGCTGGCGACATCGTTGCAGCCTTGAAATTGCTGCATCAGATTAGCAGCGCTGTCAGAGATTCAGGCGGAGCCTCGTCTGAATTCCAAGATACCCTTTCATTCCTCTACACATTGTCACGAACTCTACAACACCTCAATGCGCTGCAAGCAACACCTTTGGATCCAGATCTAGCCAACAATTTGCAAGAACAATGTGATCACATTCGGGTGCCGTTGACAGCCTTTCTCGACGATGTTGGACGAAGGTTCGGCCCTGCTCTTAGTATGAATAGTCGAAGGAAGAGGATATTTGCTGTTCCGCGGATGATACAATGGACAGTTTCGGACTCGAAGAAGACTAAGGGACTTAAAGACCGGATAGCTGTTCCTATGGCTGCAGTTGGCCTAATGCTCAGTCAACAGATTATGTGAGTGTTTAATGGGTAGTTTTATTTAACGTGTTGTTGCTGATCTTTCCAAGTCAGACCACTTTGGCAATGCCTGAGAACATTCAAGATCGAATGTCTCACCTTATTGATACAGCTGTCGATACTACGATAATACCTGCCACGCAACAGGTCGACAATAAACTCACGACTCTTTCGATAACACAGGCATCTTCTGCCGACACGATTACACGAAGCTTGAAGGAGATTGGAACAACGACAGATATAATACATACCAAGTCTCTCGAAGGCCGCGAGGCTACGACAAGACTGGAAAGCTACCTTGAACGGATAGTTATATCACAAGAGTCATTTTCCAAGGCGAACGCAGGCCTGTGTAACAAGCTTGGAGATATCTCAATTGCGCAGTCGGCGTCCACCGATATTGTTATGCAAACCGCACGACAAGCAGGCAAGAAGACTGAAAATGCCATTCAAATGCACGCTCTCGAGACCCGCGCCCAGTCATCAAGTCTTCATAAGAAGCTTGAAGAAGTTGATACCTCAGTCAGCGCTATGCACAGTCTCTTACGTGATCTTTCTATCTCCGAGATTCATTCGAATTCAGATTTATCCAACATTGAGGTTGAACGAGCTATTCAAAATATTCTTGGGGGCATTTGGGTGCTCTTATCAAGACTTCAACTTCTAATTCGCGAACTTCTGTAAGCATTACTTCATCGGCATACCGTGTTTACTGATAAGAGCAGGATGCTGCTTGCTCCGTACCTCATTGCTTTCTACCGTATTAAAGTCCAAGGCTCCCTACAATATGATGACCATTTCATGTTTGAAGATGCCATTGGTCGAATCAAACGGCTCCCCTGTGCCCAGTTTCAACATTGGACTGTGAGTACCTTTTCCTCCTGCATCAGAACTCTCTTCTAACGCGCATACAGGAATTTTATGACTTCCTTCTCGAAAGCTTCAAAGATGCGCCAGGGTTATCACTAGTTCTCGACGAAAGATTCAGAGTCATGAATAGGTATAACGACTATTCCATTAGCAAAGAAGCTTGGCGAGCCGTCATCCAACCTAAATCCAAGATTACAATGGCAATGATCTTGGATACCAAGGTTGTTACGCAAGGACGATGCATAGACCTCTTATGCTCAGGCCGAGTCTCATTTCCAACCACTGGAACCACTTCTATCTGGTGATTTTAATCTTTCTCACGTGCTTGCCGATTGCTGATTGAGACGTACAGCCCGGTCTGTGGCAAAAACCTTTCTCTTTTACCCTCCGATGACATGAGCCCAAGCCCTAATTCTGCGATAAACGAAATACTTCGGCCATATCGAGCAAAAGCCAAGAAGGAAGCCTACCCTGTGACTTCAGCCAAAGATATTGTGTCAAAAATGGGCTCAAAGAATCCCCAACCTGGCAATCCGGAAAACAGCAACCTGACACCATCATATGACTCAGAGGAGGAGATTGCTGCTTTCAAGCGAGTGATGTTGCGAAGGACATCTGAAGAAATCACGCTGAGCGAGCTGGTTCCCCCGCAAGCGAAGTGTATGACTGGAGCTCAACGAAGTACAGTCAAGGCCGCCCTGAACGCCGCATTGGAAGAGGGAAAAAACTTTGGATCTGCTAAGGCCGTTAACGACTTTCTCAAGGATCTTATTTCTGAAGAATTGCTTTCTAACTCAAGCATAGAAATATTTGATTGCTATCTCAGCCTCCAGGAGGATCGAACCAGACAGCTCCTATCTCCTACATACACGAATCGGTCGTTGTCGAATATATCCGAGACAAGCCTGGATGGGGAGGATACATCGGAGAAGAGCGATCTTGTAACTCCTGTATTCGAGTCAGAAGTAAGTTGCATTTCCAGCTGCAGGTACATATACTCTCGCTGACGGGTGGTAATCCCCAGGACCGATTCCCAATCAGCTTCTACCGCTCCCGCTTTGATGATTTTCAAGTCCTTACCGCGAGACGCTGCAAAGGTGCAGTTAGTTATATCTCAGAAGCGGCTGTGCGCAGACACCATTTGAAGGTGCGGAGGGACAGGACAATACTCGCTTGGTCCTATACAGGAAAGCAGGCATACACTAGCTGCGAAATTGTGAGCGCAGACCTAACACCCTTATGCGAGGTCGCCTTGGCCGAGGAGTGTAGGAAAGAAGATACGGAAGAGATTGACGAGAAGGAGGAAAGTGCAGTCCTCAGACTCGGGGGTACGCTCCACGCCGCTTCTTATGAGATCGATGTCTACCAGACGACCCTTGCCACCACTGTCGACAACTTCAAGAACGTTGAATCAATTCGCAGAACAACGCTGTGTTCAAGGGACAAAGGTGTTAAGTTGGACAGACAACTGCAAGAGATTCGGGATGCGTTGCAGCAAGCGGGAAAGGCCGTAAATTGGATTCCACGCGATATGAACGGCAACTTTCATCTTGGACCAAGGGAGCTCGTAGCGTGGATACTCACTTGGAAGAAAGTCGCATATGCGCATGAGGAGTTATTGGGAATGTGTAGTGTTGAATTAGCGGAACTGAAAGTTGAGATGGCTAAGTTGAGTGACGCCAGTAAACGATATCATCCCGAAATCTTTTTCTTCGAGCACGTGCGATAATAGATATAAATAATACTAAGCGATAAAGCGAAAAAGAATACAAAACTCTATATAGGGCCAAGAGATTAATTATCTCAATTAATTACTAATACTATTATAAGTTTCGGGATTAGCTTTTTTATATTGCGCTAAATACGCTTTTTTCCTCCGAATAAAAAGATATAAACTAATATTTTCTTTGAAAATAGTTCGCATTTTAAAAAGGTTTTAAGCTCTATTTATATGGATCGATACTAAAACGAGACTAGAGAGTGAATTGCGTTTGCATTTCAAGGAGTTTAAATTATATATACAAATTATAAATTTTAACGGTATTAAGTATCGCGTGGAATGATTATATCGACTTGCATTATAGCCTGGGTGATCTAGCCACCCTTTTTACGACTATTTACCTCTATGTACTGTACTTTACTCGTAACGCGCGCTCCGCACGTAAAAGGGGTGAAGGAGAAAACACGTGATGTGAAGAGCTGGTCACGTGTAGATCACACGACACAGTCAAACTCCTCCGTCTGGGGAAATGTGAGCGCGACCAATGATGTTCGAAGAGGAGTGCCTTTGCCAAGAGAAAGAATCCTCGCTATCGGTGACATTGTCTGGGTGAGGATCGAAGATCTCGTTGCATTGCGTCTTGCACGGCCGCTGGAAATTTGCGGAAGAAAACGAGAGAGCAATGTGTCATCGGTGTTCTGTGTGGCAGAAGCTGGTGTCATTTGCTTATCTCAGCGAGCCAATGGTATTATGGCTCCCCGCTGCGAGACGCTAGCTCGAACAGGCGCAAAACGTTGGTCAGCGGAGGCCATCAACTTCGTAGAAGCTGCTTCTTCGGCTTCTCCACATGAGCTCTCTGATGTGAGAATTGATCAAATCGCTGTGAATCATTGCTCATCAGTTTCTAGCATATATTCATAGCTCGTTCAAGTGACCCGAAGATATTGACGGCTCTTTGTTTCATTAGTAATCTTATCATAGACCAAGAACTTTACCTGTTGAAGGAGTTTTGGAAGATGTGGGAGGGACCGCCAGAATGCCGCCAAAGAATGTCACCGAGAAGTTACTAGCAATATAAGAAATTCAATAATACTCAATAACGAAAATGAGTTAAATTATTCTATTCATAAGTAATTTACATGTTACTCTTATTCTATTTAATAATAATTATTATTATTCAATAAATTATTAAATAAAATTATATACAAAGAAATAATTTTATTTAATTAATTAAATATACGAAAAAACTTAAGGAGTAAACCTAATTAAGTAAAGTAATTCGCTTATTTAAATTTCGAACGTTTCGCTAATATCGAAAACTAATAATTCTCCGAATTAAAATTTAAAAAATTTATTTAATAATAAATCGAATAAATTATTTAAAATTATTTCCTTTGGAATATAAATTTATTCGGATATTAAAAATAAATTCCGAAAATTTGAAAATCGAAATATTATTCGATTAATTAAATAATTTATATAATTCGATAATTTTCTCGAAAATTATTTTTATTTTTAATATAAATAATTTAATAATAAATTATATAATATTTTTTCGAGATTTTTTTTATTTTAAAATATTTTCTTAAATTAATAATATTATTAATTAGTTTCAAAATATTATCGAATTTAAATTTAAATTTATTAAATTTCAAAATATATTTTTCAAGAAATTTTATTTTAAAAAAGAAATTTAAAAAAAATTAATTTAATTCGAATAATTTATATATAATTATTATATTTTATTTTAATTATTTTTAATTTTGAAATAATTAATAATATTTATAAGAAAAAATAAAATAAATAAATTATTAATTAATTTATTAATAATTATAAATTATATTTGAAATATTTTTATAAAGTTTTTTTATTTCAAATTTATAAATTTTAAAAATATTAATAAATTCTTTTATTATAATATTCTTTTAATATTTATAAAATATTTATTAATTTTTCTTTAAAATAATTTTTTTAATATATTTAATTCTTAATAAAATATTACGAATATTATAATTTTTTATAAGAATTAGAAAATATTTTAAAATATTAAAATTCGATAAAAATTTATTTTGGAAATTATTATTAAATTTTCTTATATTTAATAATATATTTTTTTCGAATATTTTCTAATATAATTTTTAAAATATTAATTGAATATTTTAATTTATTAATATATATTTTCGTTTATATTAATATTAATTAATTTTTTAATAAGAATATTTTTAAAAAGAAATTAAACTTTTTATTTATTAATAAATTAAATAAAATTAAATTCAAATTATAAAAATATGTGAAGTGTAGAATAGAAGGAGGCAATAATAAGTCAGATTAATATTAGATTAATCTCTACCCTTTGGCCAGAGATTCAAAGGGCCCTTATATACAGAATAATAACCTAAGAATAATAACTGTATAACCCCCGTAAAACCTCCTACGCTACGCGTAAGTTTACGCGAACCCTACGTAGGTTATAAAGGCTACGCAGCCTTAGGTAATAATTGTAAACCAGCCAGAAGTTGCGCCAGTAGAACATCCAATCCAACACGTGACAAAATAAATTAATTTAAAGAAAAATTTCTTTTTAATTTTAAATATTTAAATTATTATTAATTAAAATTCTTATTTTAAAATTATTATATAAATATATTTTTTTTAAATAATTAAAATATATTTATTAATATTTAAATTATTTATAAAAAATATATTAAAATATATATAAATTAAATATTATATAATATATTAAAAAGTTTTAAAATCCAAGATAATATAATAAAATAAAATAAAATTAATAATTTATTTATTTTTTCAAAAAATTATAATATTAATTATTATTAATAATAATATAAAAAATAATATTTTTAATTAAAATATTTACGAAATATTATTTTATGAAAATTAAAATTTTTAAAAGAAATATTTATTATTCAAAAGATATTAAAAAATATTATCAAAAGAAATTATACTCTTCTTAATAATAGAAATATTTATATAGCTAAGATTTTAGTATGGAAGAGGTAGATGCGGGGTAAGAAAGGTGCTATACGAGTGTTTATTTCAGGGACTAAAGCCTAGAGCTTTAGCGATAAGTGCCCTGAAACTCCAGCACGACTCCCTGAAAGCCAGAGAAAGACGCCTGAAGCCCTTTGAAGTAGAAGCCACTCGTAACCTCCTCGACTTGAGCCATTGAGAAAAGGCTTTGCAATGAATCCTTTCGACAAGGTACAAGGCAGAATAGATGGAAGCACTGTTCAGGTTGAAGTAGGTGAGAGGTGCAGTCAAGCGTGACATTGAACGATCAGGAAGAAATGAATCGAACTCAGACTTGCTGCTTGCAGAATTGCCTGCCTCTTATCGTTCTCCTCAGTTCTGCGAGCATGGATTTGGAACGTTGGAGGTGAATATGGCCATGGAAGTATATCATCATAAGTCGGAAGGAAGCTGGAGACTTCTCCAATCCTCTTCCTCATGTCAACGCTACACCCAGAACAGACAAGAATTTTCTCTCGTCAAAGCACATTCACTGATTACTCAACATCAACGTCCAAGCTCCCAATTATTGGAAGATCATCTCGACGATCTTGGTGGGGCTCAAACTATCGAACCACCAGCCCGGTTCGGCATTTCACTTCTTTCTACATACCGTAAGGCTCGAGTTGCCGCTTCTTGGACCCTTCGGCTCGTTGCCGATTTGTATGCAAGGTGATGTGATGAGTAGGATCAAAGCACTGGAGGTGAGCTTCAGCATTCATCCTCAAGTTCCCCCGTGCACCTTGAGATGGACTAACGTTGAAGAGGAGTAGTGGAGGAAAGGTTATGTATCCGGCCCGAAAGATTGCGCCGGTGGCTGCGTTGGTTTTATGCGGCTCTCGGTCACTGGAAGTGACTTGGCTCTCGGTGAAACACTGAGGTTGAAGAGTGAGGCCTCGTCACCCGCCTCGTGGTGCCAGCAAAATAGTGTCTCGGACCACGAGCGATGAGGATGTGAGGTTGAATTGAAAGAGCCTTACGTGGACGGGGCGGGGAAGGGAAGATCTTTATCTCAAAACTGACCCTCGATCCTGATTTTGGGAGCTGTCAGATCGAATGCGGGAGCAGGGACTTGGACCCGTGATGCATGAACTGTGAAGCTTGCACTGAGCTTGGATAGCTTTCGGTGTTTTGAATCATTGATCAACCGGATTGAAGTAAGCAGTCGCCGACTGGAAAGTTCTTACGAGGTGAACTTTTGATCGATGAGGGGTTTACGAGCCGTGCGTGAAACATTCCATTTGTGGCTTGAAAAGGAAGCGGTGAACTGAATTGTCTCATTCATTCTGAGAATCTCGAGGCCGGCGGGTGGCTGAAGAATCTTCAATATCAAGTCCGAAAAAATGCAAGTGAGAGACAATAGAAATCTCATCATGAAGTTAAACTTGAGTCTCAATTGCCTCATTGACATCATCGCCAAGCCTCACGACCCGCTCAAACATTTCGCTCACCGTCTTCGAGCTCACCATGATCCCGATTTTCAAATCTGCTGTGCCTCCTCGCTCATCGCAAATCGAGCAAACCACGAGTAACGTGCCAACGCAGCACGCTGTGGGGAGCCGAGAAGTCACCACTCGGAACGAAATCAAGGTTCCACGACACCAAGCTCGTATGTCTCGGGAGCTTGCATCGTCATTCATCTCTTCCTTAAATTTCGTTCCATCATCCTAAAAAGTTCTCACCCGATCCGACGTCTTCAAAGGACTCTGAACCGCAATTCCCCCGATCTGTTTCAGATATTCAAGGCTCTTCTCATTTTTCGATCTTTCGGTCCGTCTCGAACCATTCTAGAAATTGAGATTGGAGAACAAGAGTGAGGGGTATCGCCACAGCTGATGTGGCTCATGCAATCGCCAATCGCCAATCGCCAATCTTCGTTCTCGGCGACACTCAGATCCCTGTCCCGCTGAACATGTGGCTGATGAGGTGCCGGGTGAAGATCTAGAACTTCGAGTCGGTTACTGCTCGGTTGGTTGGGGTGGCTTTGGTGACAACCGCAGGTTCGAAAGAGGAGAGGTTAGGTTAGGTTAGCGGTGCCATGCATGAAATGAGAGATCAGCACTTTAATTTGATGGCGGGATCATAGGTGAGGAGGTTGGTTTGCGCTCTGTCGTTCGTACTTTCTCTTTTCTCTATCGATATTCTTGAGATGAAGTTTCAAGAATGGCAGGGAAAAAAGAAGGGTTTGAAAAGAAGAGGTCGGTACCTGAGTTGAAAAATCTCGGAGACTTCAGAACATGCTCTTGGGTGACTGCAGCAAAAGCAAGGTCTTCAGCTCCTCAAGGTCGCTTCCGTTTGCTAGCATCGCATCATGGTCAGGGTCCCGCATGAAGTCAACAGGCCTATCCCTGCCAGTATGGGGGAACCTTAAGCTGCAATCACCTTCTCTCACCCAATAGCTGCACTTGAAAGGAAGTGTTTCAAACGAAATCAGGAACTGATGGGCATGTTCCTGCTGGGGGCAAAAGGTAACTTTGCCATGAGGAGAATAGATGGGGGGTTGGCGAGCCAACCGATGAAGATCTTAGTAAGAAAATGAGGAGAGTCGCTTAGGCCCGAGATCTGAGATCCTGGTTGGGAGACGTCACCGGTGGCTGATGCACGAGTGAACCTGCTTGAGTCTTGATGCAGCGCTGCGATGGTCAGCAACAGCAGGACCAGCAGCAATCACTCCACTACCATGCCGTGCCAACGCAAGGTCGCAGCGTGGTCGACATGAGGAGAGTGCTGCTCTGAGGGCAATTAATTAAATGTTAATGATACAGTTCTAGATGCTCAAAGAAGAGATTCATCCTGAGAGTGGGCGAGATGTTCTCTGGGGAAATTAAGGGAAGGTCTGGACAGAGGGGGGACAAACTGAAGGGATTCTGATATCGCAGCATCGTTTCTCCGTTTGATGAGGGATTTCAAGGTGATGTCAGACTAAATCGTACCCATGCTAAGATCTCGACTGGGGATGTGAAGCCGTGAGTGGTTGGTACTGTATCTTGATTTGAGACATCTGATGGCAGGCTAGACAAAGCCTTGGTTCATCCATTTGAGATGGCACAAGGAACACAAAGGATGAACTGACGCTGTGTTTGAACGACGGGGGTTATTATGAGGGTAAAAGACCCTAGATTGTTTGAATTGTGACTGAATTTGCTGAAAGAAAGAGTTCTCGTCATTCTCGATGCTCCTCACTCTTTGACCACATCATCCTGGGCCTGTAGCTGAGCTCCCGAGATGTGGCTGGGCATCCACTTCCCTGGCCTTCCCTGCATGAAGCGGCGATCGGAGTAGAGTGCCATACTGCATACAGCCTAGAATGTACTTGGCGTGCAGGCCATAGCTCTCTATTTTCCGCTTCCAAGCAGGTTCGCCAGCAAACCTCATATCAATGGCCTGCTTTGACCTGCATCTGGCAGCTTGCCGACCTTGAATTTGCAGACCAGCCTGCCCCCTCTACGGCATTGCCATGACCTGAAAATCGTGCTGTCTAGGCCCAATGCAGAGTAGAATGGTGGCACTAGGTACAATTTGAATTTGATTATCTGTGGCACAAGCAAAGTGACTGATCTTGATCCAATCAACAGCAAGACTTGTCTTAGTCCCAGCCAAGTTGGGTGAATTTGCAAAGCTGGGAAAGCATTGTCACTTTCGGCTGGTCGCTGTCAAAAAGCAAGCGTTGTCCGCTCCAGATTTGAGCTTGTTCGGTTCTCTCCAAGCTACTTATCACCGTCTTCCCAACAAACTCTCCACGAATTTCAAACTCTCCATCTCCGCATCAACATCTTCGTCTCCATCTCCAAACGACCCAAACAGCTCCTACAAACATCCATCCGACTCAATTCGTCAAGATGAAGTCTACAGTTATCCTCGTTGGCGCCTTCGCCGTCTCCGGTCTTGCTCAGAGCATCTCCGATCTCCCATCCTGCGCAGTAAGTCTACCTCCAAGCATATTGCGCGCATCCAGGAGACTTCAATCGTCTTCGAGGACTGTCTCCTCCATCAAGACGCGTCTGCGAATCCTCAATGGCTCTGCGACCTCGATCTTCGCGTTGGCCGTTGCTAACATGATCAACAGCAAACCTGCATCAACAACATGCTCGCCTTGGCTCCATCTCTTGGATGCTCCTCCACCGATGCCGCCTGTCTCTGCACCAACCAGAACTTTGGCTATGGTATCCGTGACTGCTCCAACGCAGCTTGCGCTGGTACTGAGGGTGCTGCTGCCTCTGCCATCGCCTACGGACAAGCCTACTGTGCTAGTACGTTCGAATTGTTCTTGGGAATGGGACGAGAACTGACATGTTTCAAGGTGCTACTGGCGGATCTGGTACCTCTGCTACTGGAACTGGTGCTTGTAAGTTTGCTCCCATCTCGATCGCGAGCATAGCTAACATTTGCTAGCTGGCGTCACTACCTCCACCGGCTTGACCACCATTACTTCGGCTACCGGTACCACTACTTCGACTGCAGGCGTAAGGAACATCGTTTGTTGACTTGGGAATATGGGCTGATATAAAAATAGGCTGGTGCGGGTGGATCGTCCTCTGCTATCACAACCTCTGCTATCGTCTCCGAGATCACCTCCGGCGGTTCTACCATAGCAACCACTCTTGGCTCGACCACAATCTTCGGTGGCGGCGGTGTTGGTGCTTCCGGTACTTCCTCAGGTGCTTCGGGTGCTTCAGGTGCTTCAGGTGCTTCGTCCTCCGCTATCACCACCTCTGCGATCGTTTCTGTTGAGACCTCCGGCTCCTCTTTGATCACTACGACTATCGGCTCGACTACAATCTTCGGCGGTGGAGCTGCTGGTAGCGCTTCATCTGGTGCCTCTGGTGCCTCTTCGAGAGCTTCATCTGCAGCCTCCGGTGCCTCGTCGAGCGCTTCATCTGCTGCTTCAGGTGCTTCCTCGCGAGCTTCGTCGGTCTCTTCCAGCATCGCAAGCGCTGCATCCTCCGTAAGTCCTGGCCCTTCTCTGTCATGCATCCATTCTAACCTCAACAGCTCTCCTCGCACGCATCATCCGCCGCGTCTTCTGCTACCGCTACCTCATCCTCCACCGGTGGTGCAGCTCACCCCACCGTCTTCGCAGGCATGGCAGCTGCTGCTGGTCTTGCTGCTTTCATCCTGTAAATCGACTCGTCCAACAATTCCTGCGCATAGATTCCCGACCAAGCAACTCGTTTCCTAATCGCATACTACACATACGGATGGGAAAATAATGGACAGAAATAATTGGGTGGTAATAATATGGTTCGGATGGGTGGTGACTTGCGGATACCCTTGGCTTTTCGATTCTTTGCTCATATTTGCCCTTTGTTGGGTCAAGTACTTTTTTGCGACTTTCTTTTAACTAAGGACTTACGATACGACATTCATGCATGAAAGAGCTGAGGATCTTTGCATCTTCGAGGGAATTGAATTTGGGAGGTAATGAAAATAATGCATATTATGTCTGGGACTGGCCAGATAACTGACGATGGATGGATCATGGATCGGAAAATAAGACGTGCATTCTTGTTCTTCCTAGTTGGGTCGGATGTACCGCTGTCTCTGGACTGGGTGTTGATGACGCGATGATAGTATGAGAGCGATTTGAATGGAAAATGTTATAATAATGTTGCTTGTCGCATGAAAGAGCTGAGGATCTTTGCATCTTCGAGGGAATTGAATTTGGGAGGTAATGAAAATAATGCATATTATGTCTGGGACTGGCCAGATAACTGACGATGGATGGATCATGGATCGGAAAATAAGACGTGCATTCTTGTTCTTCCTAGTTGGGTCGGATGTACCGCTGTCTCTGGACTGGGTGTTGATGACGCGATGATAGTATGAGAGCGATTTGAATGGAAAATGTTATAATAATGTTGCTTGTCTGAGAGACGACGACGAACACACCACGGAGTTTTCTTCTGCCTTTTCTTTTAGGCTTGCATAATTATATTTCAGCGAGGTGACGCTGAAGTTTCAGGTACTTATTGCTGGGTTTGGGTGCCTGTTACTGAGTTCGGCGCGATGTTCATGTATCTGTATTAAGTATCTTTTGATTAATGGTTTTGCTTGCTTTGACTTTTAATTTTGCGATTCAGGGCTTTGTTTTGATTTCGCTTTGGTTTTGATTTTGCTTGTATTAATTGTGGTGATGAATTTGGAGGTGCTGAAGTTTCAACGCATGCATCGCTGTGGTTTGAGGCGGCTGATCACTCAGATGCAGCGTGATGGTTGCACTACATTCGTTTGAGTTTTTGGTGCAGGTTCTTGAGATTGAGTGGTTGAATTGTTGATTTGCTTGTTTGTTGTTGCTGTAGGTCGAGAAGTTGAGTACTGAGGCGAGGTAGGAATAACACCGCACGGTATAAGCGTATTGCAATGAGCTCTTTCTAGTGTTCTGTTTGTTATATGCCACACAATCATTCTTCGCAAAAAGAAGAGGCTGCAGGAAAGGCGGTTCTCGGAAAGCTTCCAATGGAGGTCAGGTGGCTGAGCTGTCACCTGTGCATGTTCAGAGCCTTGCATCCAATCATCCCATGTAGCACAAAACATTAATTGGTGGCCCTCTTTTGAGACAACATGAGAAGGCAGACGCTAAGGCATATTTTTCACAGCCTTAGAGCCTTACCATGCCGACAGCTCTATCTCCTTTTTAATAATTTCATCCACGAGAACCGTGCAGCCTCATCGCACCTGGAAGCGTTCTGCAGACAGCCTCTGCCTTGCCATTTCTTGCTCAACTATTTGTTTGATCTTTCGTGCACGAGGAAACGATAGACAGCAACAGCGTCCTGGGTCATGGACCCCTTCACTGCCATCGGTCTCGTGGGCAACATCATCACATTCATCGACTTCGCCTTCGAAATCGTCGGTACAGCCAAGGCTATCCACAGCTCGACCACCGGGAACACGTCAGAGAACGCAGAGCTGGAACGGCGTAATGAGAGAGTCACTAGATTGGCGAAGGATTTGCAATGTTCGAAGCCGCAGGCTGCCATGACCAAAGATGAACGCCAATTGAATGAGTTGGCTGTCGATTGTGTTAAGCTGTCAGGAGATCTCCAGAAATTACTAAACGAGCTGAAGACGAAGAAGCCAGGATCGAAAAGGGCTGCTTTCGGGGCGGTGGTGCGAAACGTGCGAAAGAGGGGCAAGAAGAGTGAGCTTGAAGTGAAGCTTGAGAAGTGCCGGGAGACATTGCATCTTCAGCTCACAAGCACATCAAGGTATGTCACTTGCTCCGTAAACAAGTCACAGCTCCTAATGTAATCAGATCTGAGACGCTACGACAGCTTGACCGAGTCTTGAAGTCGGGAGAACTTCAGAAAAACGAGCTGGTCTCCCTTCAAGGCAATGTCGAAGTACTTCGCTCTTCTCTGGAAACAAAACATCTTGGTTCAGATGACCTGGAGGCCATTTGTTCTGTTTTGAATCAGTCTGATCAAGCTCTAGCAAAGGTGTATTCAAACCTCATTCTTGATGGTCTGAGATACGAGAATATGAGTGACAGATTTGGGGACATCATGGAAGCTCATGTCAAAACATTCGATTGGATTATGGGTCCGACAAATGTTGATTCTGAGGAGTACGATTCTGATACCGAGGACGGTGATTCCGAAGGGGACGATGATGCAATCCAGGATAACGAGAGTAACAAATCTAACAAGGGCGAGAACCGGCTTGAGAATGAAACAGAAAGCGATGACGAGTCTGAGGCGGCAAGAGACTCTCTTGAAGAAGCAGAACGTCAGAGGGATGAAAATCTGCGCGGGGTGGCAAGAGACATCTTTCTCAATTGGCTGGAGCATGGGAATGAAATCTTCCACGTATCTGGAAAGCCTGGTGCGGGGAAATCAACACTGATGAAATATCTTTGCGAACATGATCAAACGAAAGAGTTGCTAGAGCTCTGGTCGGGAAACAAGCAACTTATCTTTGCCAAGTTCTTCTTCTGGAGACCCGGAACCGAATACCAAAAGTCACTCAAGGGCCTTCGCCGAAGTCTTTTGCATTGTGTCCTTGATCAATGTCCGGATCTCATTCCAACAATCTTCCCTAATCAATGGGACAATGCGAAATACCATAGCACTTTATATTTTGACGAGGACGAGGTCAAAAGAGCCCTCGATCGCACCATGAAGCAGGATGATGTGTACGATCAACGGAAGTTCGTCTTCTTCATTGATGGGCTCGACGAATTTGAAGGAAACCACAACGACATTGTCCATCTACTCGTCGACTGGGCCTCAAAAAGAAGCAATATCAAGATATGTGTATCCAGTAGAGAGTACTTGATATTCCAGGAAAGATTTGCCAAATATCCTAGGATCAGACTTCACGAGCTGACTCGACACGACATTTCGATGTATGTTCAAGACACGCTTGCAGCCAATGAAGACTTCCGTTCGCTGTATAAAGCCGACCCAAGGCTTGCAGATCTAGGAGAACTAATCGTGGACAAGTCCGAAGGTGTCTTCTTGTGGGTCTCACTTGCGGTCAGAACCATTGAGCAAGGATTACTTGCCCAAGATCATTTTGAAGATCTGATAGAGAAGATTGATGCTCTCCCTAGCGAGCTGAATGACTTGTTCCAATACCTATTTGAGTCGATAAAACGCAGCCATCCGAAGGATCGCAGGGCCGCAATTCGCACGCTCGCAGTTGTTGCAAACTATCATCTCTCGGAGCGGGTCCCATTAGAGTTAACACACTACTCCTTCCTAGAAGACTTTGAACGGGACTCAGACTTTGCAACAAAGCTACCTATCTGCGATATGAACAAACATACTTTCCAAGCAAGATTGAAGAGATCGCAGAAAAGAGTATATGAGCACTGCAAAGGATTCCTCGAGGTCGTGGATAGTCGTGAAGGCACACAGGCCCCCTTCCGCGGACAACACGTCAAATTTATACACCGCTCGATCACCGAATTTCTCCAAGAAAAGGCCGTCAGCCAAGCTATGGAGTCTGATGTGCATGACTTCGATCTTATTGGCTTCAGCTGTCAAAGCTGGTTGGCGGAGCTAAAGTTTCTCGAACCAGAGGAAGAATACTTTACCCAAGGACGCCAGTCCACTATCCCGACCAAGTTTGTGTCTGACTTAAATCATTTTATTATGAACAAATATGATCTAGGAGCTACCGGTTCTCGACTGTGTAAAGTCATTGATCAACTGGTCAGTGTGGTCATCAAAAGAGTGAAGGAAGACAGAACTTCACCTTGGCCAATCTATCGTCAATCTAGCCTCCAGAGCCGCAAATCTAACGGGGCTAATTACGAGCATAATGATATTGTTCGCCACCCCTCCATGCATATTATATTGTGTGCCATGGCGCACGGAGTGTACGAAGTCCTTTTTATGGATATTGCTGAAGGGCTGAAGCTATGCCCGGGTCAGGAGCTGGACGAAATGCTGGGCGTTGCACTTTTCTCTGGACCCTGGGGACCCTGGAGAACCTGGGTTAGAGCTAGAATACTGGCGAGCCGTCTAGCAAAAGTACTGGCATACTGGTTTGAGCACGGTGTGTCGGTCAACTCCTCTGGTGGTTTTAAAGAATGCTGCTCCTGTTGGCGTACCGTACTCCTCTGTGCTGTGCTCGGATTGAGATTACTAGGCTGGAAGAAGTCTACCGACCCATTTGAGCCAGTTTTAAGAGTTTTCCTGCTTTATGGTGCCGAATCGCAGTTCTGGCTGAAGTTTGGCCCTCGCTACCGTGGCACCAAATCTGCCATTGAAGTCGTCCGTGTAGTGCTTCAATTCGGAAACAATCGGGAGGAGCCATTTGAACCCTTTTATGTCCTGGACCACCCATTCTCGCGCTCGAAATCGCTAATCGACCTGGCCGAGGAAAAAGATGGCTTGCTCTGTTTTGAGGATATTGTGCAATTCTGGTTTCCACGGCGGGGTAAAGTATTGAAAGAACTCATTCGTAGGAATATGGCCAGAGGAGGGGTGCCAGATCAAAGTGAGCTGAACGAATTGAAAGCGTCCCCTGGCTGGGACCTTGATGTATGGAAAGGAATCACTTGTGAAAAGGACAGGCCACTGTTTTCGGAATTTATTGATGAGTCGCAGTTGGAGAAAAATGGGTTCTCCGTCCCAGAGACACCGAACACACTCTATGATCGGGGGGACAATTTCCCGGGAAGCAAGCCGCTAATCGAGAGATTCGAAGAGACCCTGCGATTGAAGAACGAAGCTTCTGGAGACAGTCCGGCCTTTTACCAAAGAGACGAAGGAGACGGCTGGTGACAGGCTTATATTCTTGTTCCGATAGATAGCAGCGCTTCCAGCACTACCAGGACTTCTCAACCACGCTTTATTCAGCATGGCTTGGATTGGCTGACATGATAATTATTAAGAATGAGTTCCATAGATCAACCCAGCGGCCATTGAGTAAGAATTCGAGATCGAAATGCAAGAAGCTGAGAGGTGAAGACTACGAACTTGGTTAAGCCTCAAGATCCCCTCTACTTTGACTATAAACAACAATAACATCGAATTGCAATGCAAGAAAATCGAAAGACATAAGATTTCGGCCTAGGTAGAGCGATGAGAGATCTGCAAAAGGTTGACACAAATTCCTTCGATGTCTAGGCCGTTCTTGTGCACGCTCTTCTTGGGGTACCTTCGGTCGCTTTTGGAACCGGTTTCTGTGGCCCCGTTCGCGCGGCATCGCTTCTCGCGGAGGCCTTGCTCTTGCTGCTCGTGCAATGACTTGACTTGTTGTGGCTCCCGGTAATGTTGCATGTCTGTTTTCGACATTCAAGCTATATCTCTTCACCTGCTCTATTTCCCAGCCACAACCGGCCTGCCCAAACCCGTCCTCCAGGGCCTCTTGGGCACACAAGCTTTCGGCGGCGGTCGAATCGGCATAACCCTCTCCAGTATCATCGCCTGCAAGAGAGCCAAACTGCTGCTGCTAATCCAATACACCAGCAACGCACTGGGAACATGCAACATAATCGGCCCAATTAACAACCCCACAAATCCAATTCCTCTTTTCATCCTCATATGCCAGCTCGGTAACGCCAGGTCCTGTCCTTTTGTTCCTCCAAAGACATTCCACAATATAGTCCCAGACAACACGAACGGGAGCACAAGCTGGGGATCCGCAACCAATAGATCTGGAAACCAAAGCATGCCTTCAGTCGCAAGACTCGTCTCAACCGGTATCCGCAGAACCTCTCCCATAGCAGAAGCTAAATCATCTCCCCCACCACTTCCCTCAACAAGGTTATCCGCAGACGAAGTAAACATCCCCAGAATTCCCTCCCTTGAACCAGTCATCTTCCTAATCGCCTCCATAACACTCAAAAAAATGGGCATCTGCAACAACCCCACCCAATTCCTCCACATCCCACATCCCCACCTCCCATAAACCTCCGACCTCTTCTTCCTCATCTTTCCCATCAAAGCCTTCTCCACAACACTAGGTCCCAAATTTCCATATTCTGCCATTGTCTCTTTCCGTAAGACGTGGTTCCATGATTGTATTAAGGGTTGGAGCTGGACTTGTTTTTGTGCGGCTCGTCGTTGGAAGATTGATATCGGGAGGACGAGGGTTGTTCGGAGGACGAGGGCGAAGAGGGGGAGGGAGAGGGCCCAAGGGAGGCCGGAGAGGGAGTGCACGGCTTGGAGGGCGGAGTGGGACGCTGTTATTGCTTCTGCGAGGAATTGAGGTTTGGGAGAGGCGTGGAAGGATCGATTGGTCTGCTGTCGAAAGGAGGGTGGATTTCGTGGTCTAAGAGAGGCTCTGGAGGCTCTGGGGTGTATCATTGGAGAATTTTGGGAGTAGAGGCATTGTTGCGTAGTATGTGAGGTTGACCTTCCTCCTGTCGTTGGCTCGCCTTTCGAATAAGCATAGAATGTTCGATAAAAGGATTCTGCTGTACGGGTACTAGCTTTCCCTCGAACAAGGACAGATCCGGAGTTGTACAAACGAGAAACGGCCATGCTGGTAGCTTCTAGGAGTTTTCCCAGTCCAATTTCAAGTTGTGTTTTAGCCCAGGGCAACAAAGAAGGCACTTTGGGATCTATGAAGGTACGAATCTCCTCCTGAAAGCCCAATTAGGCTCATAGTGAAGCTTCTCTTTTTTATGAGGCGATTCCGAAGTTTGATAGCTCCACAGGCGTCGGCGTCGGCACAAGCGGCCGCATCTAATGTGACACCAATCCAGATTTCTTGGCCTTTCGCAGCCTCGCCTTGATTGATTCCCATCCCTCATTCACCAACACCCACGCCATCACCAACACACAACACACGATGGCGGAAACGTGCTCTGCCCCGGATGGTACTCAGCCCATAACCTTTGGTCTCACGAAATGGAACTCTATCCTCCTGGTTACCATTCTTGGTTGCCTCCCAATGGCAACTATCCTCCTTGGTCCAAGGCTGGTTCGCTGGGTTGGCGGCACCTTGGGATTTTATCTTCGAAACAAAACCGCGGGTCGGAAAGCACAGATTTTGGAAATGACAGAGAAGGATGAGGTGGAATGGGAGAAGGCAAAGGGAAAAGAAGGAAGGAGGGACAGTGATGAGTGGGAGAATGTGGATGCGTATGCGACTGGGAGTGTAGGGAACGGAGAGAAGGGCGAGAGCGAATGGGATGGTATTGTGGGATTCTATCATCCATTTTGGTGAGTTTACAACAACTGCGATTAAGGAATAGGAGCTGATGGGAGTAGTAACGCCGGGGGTGGTGGGGAACGTGTCCTTTGGGCTGCGATACGAGCTACGCAGAAGAGATGGCCCAAGGCGAAATGTATTGTGTATACTGGCGATCACGATGTGGACAAAAATCAGATCTTGGCAAGAGTGAAGGTTGGTACACTCTCACCATCTGCAGACCAAATACTAACAGAGTAGGATCGTTTCAACATCGCCCTCCACCCTCCTACGGTCACTTTCCTATACCTCACAACCCGCTCCTGGGTTCTAGCATCAACATGGCCGCACTTCACACTTCTGGGCCAGTCCCTTGGCTCTCTCATCATGGCTTGGGATGCCTTCTCCCTCCTCACACCAGACATCTTCGTTGATACCATGGGCTATGCCTTCTCCCTCGCACTCTGCAAGCTGCTATTCCGTGATGTCCCCACAGGCGCATACGTCCACTACCCCACCATCTCTACCGACATGCTCTCCTCCCTCGATCCGAAATCCACGAACGGAACTCAAGGCGTGAACGCAGGGAAGGGCCAAGGCGCAGCAGGAATAGGAAAAAAGATCTACTGGGAGCTTTTCGCCAAGCTTTACTCCGTCGTAGGGGGATCCATCGATGTCGTAATGACGAATTCGACCTGGACGCTAGAACATATCACTGCTCTCTGGGGCGACTGGAGAAAGGAATTCAAGAAGCCCAGCCCAGTTGCCGTCTACCCTCCCGTCGCAGTCGAAGAACTAGAGAAAGAAGTCGAAGTCTCAGAAGCAAGTGAGAAGAAACGAGAACCCGTCCTCCTCTATATCGCCCAATTCCGCCCCGAAAAAAACCACCAACTCATCCTCAACGCCTTCGCAGAATTCATGGCGACCAAAACCCCCGCCAACCAAAACGCGAAACTCGTCCTCGTAGGCTCAGTCCGAGACGACGGAGATAGTAAGAGAGTGTACGAACTCAGACTCCAAGCCAACGAGCTCAAGATAAAAGAGAGCGTAGAATTCCATCTCGATGCCTCCTGGCCCGAGATCCTAGAATGGCTGAGAAAAGCAAGCGTTGGCGTGAACGGGATGTGGAATGAGCATTTTGGGATCGGAGTTGTGGAGTATCAAGCTGCGGGACTCATCAGCGTAGTTCACGATAGTGGAGGACCGAAGAGAGATATCGTTACGAAGATTGATGGGGAACCTACTGGTAAGTCTTTCCCTCCCCCTTCCCCTCCCCTCGGTCGCTTTCACCCCTTTCCCATTCTCGGCTAACAAACTCCAAGGTTTCCACGCAACAACCTCCACAGAATTCGCCCAAGGCTTTGAATCCGCGCTCTCCCTCCCAGCTCCCGCAAAACTAGCAATGCGTCTCCGAGCCCGTAGATCAGCGAAGAGATTCACGGAGGAGGAATTCGCTAAGGATTGGATTGCACAGATGGAGAAGTTGGTTCTGTTGAGGAGGAAAGCTGTGGCGGCTACGAAAGGAGGGGAAATAGAGGAGAGGCATTTAAAGACCGCTTAAGCTTTGTGGAAAGGGGCGGGATTGTGATTTTGGATGTTGATTGAGATATACCCATTTCGTTGTATAGAATGCTATCTTGGCTTATCAGTGGATGTTCTCTCGTGACTGCCTTGTGTGAGGGGTTGTGGTACGTGGAAGGGGATCGGGGTACATCGGAGGGGAGGGAAGTGCTTGTCCTACCTGAAGCTGGACAGTGTGCTACAGTTCGGAACGAAAGTTGGACTTTATCTGTTCAGACATTGTTGAAGTCGAGGTCTTTGGAGCAGCACCGAGTGTCAACGGCAGCCGTCAGCAGCATTCTTCAAGTCATGCTCATCCTCGGCTTTTCTATTCCTTTGTTTCGTGCCTCCCTCTGGAAGGATGAAGGTAGGAGGTGCCGACGAAAGGGACGATTTGGCCATTACTCTACATTTTCCGCCGTTTAAGGATAGGACAAAGGATGTGATTCTGTCTTGGAGGATATTTGTGGGATATTAATCTACCCGAAGGTTGGGAACGTAGAGGAAAGGAAGGGTCATCTTTGAGAGCTCAGTCGAGACATGCCCTTGATTTCTCGTATCGAAAGGATCGAGCAGGAGAGAGCACACATGAACAGCACACGAAGCACCTCCGAAGCGTAGTTTACAATGCATATTTATTCACGTAACATACAATAATCCTATCTGGCGCTATCTTTGTCGCATCTCTTGCCTATCCAGCCAGCAATGCAGTAGAAGCATATTACCAAACCCAGTCCCCATCATGCCAAAAAAAAAGGACACAAACAGTCCGCAAAGGTATGAACTCCAACCAAGGAAAGTAAAAAACATGAAGAGCGTGAGCATGCAACATTATATCCGTCATCAAAAACCATATCTGCGTCTAACCAGAGCACATCATGCACTCCTCTCTGTTTTCAATGCTGCCTGTGAGAATATTAGTCATAGTCAGGAACGTCTGAAGAAGTAAACTTACACTGCAAAACAGCCTCAGCATAGATATCCTGCTCTCTATCTCCGCTATCCTCGGTATCCTCTTCTTGCTTGTTCTCCTTCTTAACAGCAGGCTCGGGAAGCTGTTCCTCCTTTGGTGGAGCAGTAGCAGGCTCAGTAGCCAGAGACTTAGGACTGTCACCCTCAGCAACGTCAGCCTTGAATTGTGGAGTCTGAATGACAGCAGCTGGGTTGAACTTCTTGTTCTCAGACGCCGGCGGCGGGGTTGTTGTCGGCGTCGGAACTCCGTTTGGGGCACTGCTAGGAGCCTTGTTGCGGTACAATGGTTGAGGACCTGGAGATTGTGTGATGTATCCGGTAGATGGACGCTTCTTGGCGGGTCGCTCACGAGCAACGTTGGTATCGGCAACGAGAAGAGCTTCTTGGTCGACAGTGAACTGAATAGGAGCTGAAGCAGCCATGGTACGGAGGTAATACATGCCAGTCTTCAAGCCCAACTTCCAGCCAGCGAAGTGCATGCTGGTGATCTTGCCCATTGTGGGATCTTTCATATGGATGTTCATCGATTGAGATTGATCGATGTAAGCACCACGGTCAGCGGCCATCTGGACGATTGTTCGTTGAGAGATCTCCCAGACGGTCTTGTAGAGAGCCTTGATGTCAGCTGGGATGTTGGGAATGTTCTGGATAGAACCACCATCGGCGATGATGCGGTTCTTCATGTTGTCAGACCATAGACCCATATCGACGAGATCCTTCAGGAGCCATGGGTTGACGACCTGGAATTCACCAGCAAGAACACGACGAGAGTAGATGTTGGATGTGTATGGCTCGAAGCACTCGTTGAAGCCGAGAATTTGACTGGTACTGGCAGTTGGCATGGGAGCAACGAGCAAGCTGTTGCGAACACCGTGCTGCTTGATCTGCTGCTTCAAGGTATCCCAGTCCCAGAGGTCGGTAGGAGTGACACCCCACATGTCATACTGAAGCTCACCCTTGGAGACGGGTGAACCTTCGTATGTCTCGTATGGTCCGTGAACCTTGGCAAGCTCAACTGAAGAAGTGAGAGCGGCGTGGTAAATGGTCTCGAAGATCTGGATGTTGAGGTGCTTGGCCTCAGGAGAGTCGAATGGAAGGCGGAGAGCCAAGAAAGCATCAGCAAGACCTTGGACACCGACAGCAATAGGTCGGTGACGGAAGTTGCTCTTCTTGGCCTCGGGGACAGGGTAGTAGTTGACATCAATGATCTTGTTCAGGTTCTTGACGACAACCTGGCAGACTTCGTGGAGCTTCGCAAAGTCGTAGGTACCATCGTTGGTGTTGACGTAGGTGGGGAGAGCAAGGGAAGCCAAGTTGCAAACAGCGACCTCATCAGGAGCACAGTACTCCACAATCTCAGTGCAGAGGTTGGAGCTTCGAATTGTGCCGAGGTTCTTCTGGTTGCTCTTTCTATTGCAAGCATCCTTGTAGAGCATGAATGGATTCCCAGTCTCGGTCTGTGCCTCCAAGATGGAGTACCAAAGTTTCTGTGCCTTGATGGTCTTGCGACCCTTGCCTTCACGCTCGTACTTCTCGTATAGAGCCTCGAACTCATCACCATAGACATCAGCCAAGCCTGGGCACTCGTTGGGGCACATCAAAGTCCACTCTCCATTCTTCTCAACACGCTTCATGAAGAGATCAGGGATCCACAAGGCGTAGAAGAGATCACGAGCTCGGACTTCCTCTTTGCCGTGGTTCTTTCGGAGATCAAGGTACTCGAAGACATCTGCGTGCCATGGCTCGAGGTAGATGGCGAAAGCACCTGGTCTCTTGTTGCCACCTTGGTCGACGTATCTGGCAGTGTTGTTGAAGACACGTAGCATGGGAACGATACCGTTGGAGTTTCCGTTCGTTCCCGCAATGTAGGCACCGGTAGCACGAATTCGGTGAACATTGAGACCGATTCCACCAGCATTCTTGGAGATCATGGCGCAAGTCTTCAATGTATCGTAGATACCGTCAATGCTATCCTCTTTCATGTCGATAAGGAAGCATGAAGAGAGTTGTGCTTGTGGTGTACCGGCGGCGAATAAAGTTGGGGAAGCATGGGTGAAGCACTTCTGGGACATCAAGTTGTATGTCTCGATGGCAGCCTCAATATCTTCACCGTGAATACCAACAGCCACTCGCATAATCATATGTTGTGGGCGCTCGCAGATCTTTCCGTCCAGGCGGAGGAGGTATGATCGCTCGAGAGTCTTGAAGCCGAAGTATTGGTAGTTGAAGTCCCGGTCATAGACAATAGCGGAGTTGAGCTCTGCCTCGTGCTTCATGACGCACTCGTATGTGGACTTGCTGATCATGGGAGACAGCTTGTTGTTTCGAGGATTGACATAGTGGTAGAGGTCTGAGATAACAGTTGAGAATTGCTTCTTGGTCTGTTTGTGGAGGTTGGAGACTGCGATTCGAGCAGCGAGGATGGCATAGTCGGGGTGGGTGACTGTCATATATGCAGCAGTTTCTGCGGCCTGGTGGCAAAAGTTAGTGACGATTGCGACGACGCGTTTGGACGTGTGAAGCAGTTGGGATGCGTACCAAATTGTCCAACTCAACTGTAGTTACTCCTTGGTAGACACCGGAGATAACCTTTTGTGTAATTGCTGCAGCGTCGACATGGTCGGCGTCAAGGCCATAACACAGTCGAGAGACACGAGCTGTGATCTTGTCGAATTGAACGCGCTCCTTGCGTCCATCTGTGAAGCATTAGCTGAGGTCAAAGTGGCATAGGATTGAAGTACATACCGCGCTTCCACACGTACATCGCGGCGACGTGGAGGGGAGACTTTTTAGGGGAGGAGTTGATAGTGGAAAGGGGGAAGAAGATTGCGATGCTTCTGTGTATCAATGCGTGTGTTACTACTTGCTGTAGTGTTACTCGAGACGACTGATCAACTTTGGGAGAAGAGTTGATGTTGTTGAAGGAGGGTGCAGAAAGTTGGTGTTCAGAGGGGAGGAGGAATGTTTTTGTAAAGTACTTAACGCGCCAGGGACGCGACTTCCTCGCTACGTCTTTTGTCAGCCACGCTAGTCGCGGTCAACAATGCGTTTCCACTTTAAGACGTGTTGCCTGAAACCCTGGGCAACGAGATGTGAAGGTGGAGAAGAGGGATGGAATATTACGTTTTCTGTGAGTCACGGAATGGTAATTGTGGATTTAAGACATGGAATTTAGGTCGTCGGTGAGTTATGGAAGGGTAAACAGCCAAGAGTCACGTGGATACGTGGCAGCAACAGGGGCTTATAGAGGGCAAAGGGTGGCAGCGGACATGTCTGTTGAAGCATAGATTTCAAGAACATGGAAAGCTCTCTTGGTCAGTTTGATAGTCCTATTTACATCACTCAAACAATTCAGCTTTGCTTCAGGGTTAATCTAGTATGGTGAGTTTCGATTGTCTGTATCTGGGTCGGCACCCTTGGGTATCAGAAGTCAGTACGAGGATCGAACATCTCAAATCGTAAGATGGCGAAGGTCAACATGAAGGCTGGCCCTGCAACTCCTTCCACCTCGGTGTAATCTTGGTATACATGTACATCTAATCCCATTTGTTGCCGCCGAACAAATCATTCATCACAACGCCAGGGTGAGTTTCCCGGGTGCCAGATGGGGAAGAGGCCTGAGGGAGTAATCGAATCCAGTCTTCGATCTCGTGTATCTTCTGGCCTTTCAGGCTGGTGACTGTGCTGTTTAGTGCTGTCCTTGAAACTCCTTTCCCGTACTCCGAATCGTCCACACTTGTGATTTCCCCATGTCGGGCAGTAAAGTCAAGTTCAAACTGCTCGCTCATAAGCTGGATGCCATATATGAAGAGTGTGGTACCTACGCCGTGGCCTTCCGCTGTGCCTGTGTCTCTGCCTGTGGAATAGGAAAAGGTGAACTGAGGTGTCTGGCAGTATGTCCAATCCAGTGACTAAGAAGTCATCAGCGGCATGGCTTCGAGGTAGGATCACCACAAACCTTCAACTCCTCCAGTCCTTTCGCTATCTCAGGGACGTTCTCCTCCGGACTCCCAACCAATGTAACCTCCTCGCTGCTATACATGGTGCTAAACTCGGAGACCACAGCTTTCTCAAAAGACTCGCTGGCAATCCCAGTGTTCGTAATTGGTGAACTCACACTCTCAACCCCTCTGGCTTTGATGAACGGCTTGGCTTTGGATCGAAGGTAGCTTGATATGGTGGGTAAATTCGGGCTCGACAGGAGACATGTCCCATGATGCAATGACCTCAGCCGCGTGAGTTTATATGCAGATCCCGAAACCTTGAACGTCTTCTTCTCGCCATCTGTGACCTTGTCCACCACTATATCATGGCGCTGGTTGACTTTCGCCTTCTCGACCCCAAGGCTCTGCAAGGCCCGAACGACCATTTGTGCATGCTTGTCTCGATCGAACGTCGAAGTAGGGCATATGACGCTGTAATTTACATTGCCTTCGTCGTGAAAGACTGTTCCTCCTCCCGAACGACGTCGCACAAGGTCGACTTTCAGCTCCCCATAGCGAAGAAGGCCGAGATTGACTTCCACCCAAGGGTTTTGATTGCGTCCGATGACGATACAAGGTCGGTTCGTGTACAGAAAGAGGATCGTCGAATCTGCAGGCGTTTTCTGCAAGAGATAATGCTCAATTGAGAGATTCAGGTACGGGTCGAGGGATCTGGATATGTAGACTTGCGCCTTGTTGGATGGATCAGTTGCTGCACGTATAAAATTTGGGGATCTTGTTCCAAAGAGTCGGCGAGCATTGACTCTATTCTGCGTAAGGTGAATCCATCCTCTAGATGGTGCCATGTGTAGTTGTAGGTAACTGGATAGGAGTGCAGAGTGCGAAATGCGAGCATCGTGAAGCTATCGGGAGCTCAGGCTGCACGACGCTAAGGCGGTGAAGAATTCCTTCCGAATTCGGCTGAACAAAGGCGCAAGAGTCACCAGGCTGAGAAAATCAAAAAGAAAGTCGTCCCATCATCACAAATTCTCAGTGCAATAACACCAAATTCCACCCCAACAATTCACGATGTCGACCTTCGGACAGTATTTCAAAGTCACCACGTATGTTTTACTCTCAATTGGCTTCCTAAATTCATTCTGCATGTTCTTACACGATCTAGGTACGGCGAGTCGCATTGCCGCTCAGTAGGATGTATCGTCGACGGTGTCCCTCCAGGAATGGAGCTCACAGAAGATGATATCCAGCCGCAGATGACCAGACGACGACCTGGTCAAAGTGCGCTGACCACGCCTCGCAATGAACAGGATCTGGTCGAGATTCAGTCCGGTACAGAGTTCGGTGTCACCCTTGGTACTCCCATTGCGATGATCGTACGAAACAAGGACCAGAGACCTCACGACTATGGCAACAAGACGATGGACCTCTACCCTCGACCGAGTCACGCAGACTGGACATACTTGGAGAAGTACGGAGTCAAGGCAAGCAGTGGAGGAGGTAGGAGTAGTGCCAGAGAGACAATTGGGCGAGTTGCTGCTAGTGCTATCGCAGAGAAGTACCTGAGATTGTCCTACGGTATTGAGATTGTGGCATTCGTCTCTTCTGTTGGACCTGTACAGATGTTCCCTCCCACTGCGACACACCCGACTCCATCTACGAATCCCGCCTTCCTCTCCCTCATCGAAACTGTCACCCGCGAGAAGGTTGACGAGTTTGTTCCAGTACGATGCCCAGACAAAGCTTCTTCGGAAAAGATGGCGAAGTTAATAGCAGAGTTCAGGGACAAGTCGGACAGCATTGGTGGTACAGTTACCTGTGTGATCAGGAATGTTCCTAGTGGATTGGGCGAGCCCTGTTTCGACAAGATGGAAGCCCTGCTTGCCCACGCAATGCTCAGCATTCCTGCCACGAAGGGGTTTGAGATTGGGTCTGGCTTTGGAGGATGCGAAGTCCCTGGCTCAATACATAACGACCCCTTCATCCTCGCTCCAGAGGTGCCGCCCTTGGAGACGGGCGCAACGAAGAATGGTATTCCAAGACCAAAGCTCACGACGAAGACCAACAACTCGGGAGGCATTCAAGGTGGAATCACGAACGGAGCACCCATATACTTCCGAGTCGCATTCAAGCCACCTGCGACAATTGGTCAAGCTCAACAAACATCAACCTATGATGGAGACTCAGAGGGTGTATTGGAGGCGAAGGGAAGACATGATCCATGTGTTGTTCCTCGAGCAGTACCAATTGTGGAGGCTATGGCTGCCTTGGCAGTCGTTGATGCTTTGATGGCTCAACAGTCAAGACAGATGACGAGGAATTTACTGCCACCACTGAAGCAGACGATACCCGCGGCAAAGAGTGTTCTTGGGACGGAGGCGATCGAAAAGCAAGGCGTTAATGGCGTTGCAAAGTAGACAAAATCAATTTGGATCTGTTTTTGATGGCATCAACATCTACCTCTTATCCCCTGATATATCAGTTTCTTCTCTTCCATTTCAGGCTGGTACTTATTCGTGTTTTTCTGCAAATCTGCTAATCCCAGAGCTGTTCACTAAACCAGCCATTTCACATGTTTTCAGATAGGGCATCATTCATTCCCAACTACGAAGGCCCAGTTAAAAAGTATTGAGCATTCACGTGATTTTCCCTGCCAAAAATCAAGTATTTGGGGGAGGAAAGCTCGGACCATGGCTCAATACTTTTTAACCGGCCCCTCGTATACGCTGTGGCTTTCTATCTCAGGATGGAGCTAGGAAGGACGGTAGAATGTCGGAAACCATTTCTCGCCATTCATTCGACGCCATCTAGTGGGAGTCTTCGACAAAGAACGTTCAATTCATAAGGCAAGAGTGGCCAAGAGGTCATAAGGCTGGAAAGTTGCGCGGCAAAAGGCGATACTTATCGTGTTGATCCCAGAAGCTGAAGATATTTAGACACCAGGCCAAATGTTCAGGCATCGATGATGTGACTTGCGTCAGCTTGACTTTCGGCCCCCACGACTCGGAACGAGATAACCGAGCAATTTCCACACCGAAGATTTCGACTCTATCTGGTCGAGGTCCTGCACCATCATTAGCAACAAGGTTTAAGTTTTGAGCTCCAGCCGTGCCGTCTCTTGGCTCAAAGTGGGATTTTCCCGAGCGATCTGAATGCTGCTGATGATGATCTTTCAGCAAAGTTTACTTCATATCCATCTCGACATTCATCAGTTAGAACTCGGAGTCCCGGTACCTGGAAGTTCGTATACTCCGTAAACATTGCGGGGTCCTCCTAATTTGGACTCGGTACTTCAGTCCCGAAAGCTAGAACGGCGGGGCCGAAAATAGACGCGAAAGCGAGACTGACAGTTGGCAATCAGTGGCTGACATGACGGAGAATGAAACAGGATATCTCACCTCTTCGGTTCGCACGTTGTTGAGAGAGGTTCTGGAGATCTTCATGTAAAACAGACAGGGCCTTCGTATCCTGTCCAGGCAATGGGAAGCCGTCCTTACACAACAGATAAAGTCGGTCCGGAACACACGTGATCGACGCTGAGACATCTCTTCCGTACCTAATTCCAACCTCATCCGTAGCACGACGTCGAGAACATGACCCAAATGTCCAGGAACCTCAGTATGGATTGCAGGGCTCTCCCAGTTAAGATACGGTAGGTTTCCAGCTTCGCTCATTTTCTCCAATTGGCTCCTAGGTAAGATGTTCGGACGAACGAGGCTGGTATGTTCGGAATATCATCCGCTCCTGCGTCAAATTGGCAACGCCATTTTCCATCAAAATTCCAACTGCGCCTGGCTCTCTACTTATGGTCCATGGAAGATACGTTCAGATGAAATGGAAGCATCCTGCGGCGTCTGCGAGGAACAGAGAAGGAGACCCAGGATCGTCCTGCACCTGTAACCGGAAGAGGAGAAATAGCCGTTCTCACACCATATCGTCCAATTGATATTCGACTAACTGCCCCATGGAGACTTACTACTCTGACTGCGTCGCCAACTCAGAAGCTTGGGGATCGGAAAAAGTATCTCGTACGGCTGAAGGATCGCGGCTTCCACCCTGCAGCCATCCTCTCAGCTGCGCCCTCATACTGCGGTTCTCATTGGTCACGTCGCATGACACTACAATCTCACCACCAAATCACTGCCAGTGATGCTGACATCCAAAAGCCACAGCTATCTCGGATCTTGTCCTCTAAGGCAGAAGCTGCCGCTGAGCCCTCGATTCGGAATCTGCCTCACATGGATGTCCTTTCGATGCGTCAGCTCATCCTCTTCGTGCCACTGGATATGACCAGCCCTACCATTTCTTCTCCCCCATCTGCCATGCTTTCGGGATCACACTCTGGTCCGCCCCTGGAAACAACACACGAGATCGCGGGAAATCCTTTCTTCGGACCTCGACCACTTTCGTTGACCTGAAGAGAAGTTCTGTTTCTTTGTATTGTTGTTGGAAAGTATCTTGTTTGGTATAATCCGGCCCATGTTTGCAGCCTGCCGAACAATTATAGGTGGATACACCGCAATTTGGTCCCGCAAATCGGTGCGTTGACAACAGGGAATTGTTGGCGTGATGTCGAAGCTACTTGGTCTGATTCTTCTGCTTGTCCGATTATCGTGGCAGCAAGACCCGGTGGTAAACTTCTGTCGACGGTGGGGACATCAGACGGCTGTCATCGATGAGAAGCTGTATATCGATGGAGGGCAATCCAACTATTTCTCGCTGGCAACGAATCCTCAAAATGTTTCCAGTAAGCACACCTCTCCCTCCACCGAGAGTTCCCAGGGTCTTTCCACTATTTGATACTGACATTTCTTCCTCGCAGATTCATGGCTACTCTATAACGATCTGACGAACAATTCGGCCTTGGGAATGCCACAGCTCCACGCAACCAACTTTAAGAACTCAACAGTACCGGATGTCACAGGAGGAATACTTTGGGAGGATACCATTGAGAAGAGGTTCTACATGTATGGCGGCGAGTACTTGAACGATGGTCTTTCGCCCAGTGCGGTCAATTTATGGTCATTCGATGCCATTAACGATTACTGGGTATCTTTTGGAGCTCCTGCAGTGACAGCGGGGATCTCAGCAGTTTCGTACGCTGGCCATGCATCAGTCTCAGAAATCGGTCAAGCCTATGCTCTTGGAGGATGGATGAGCAATGCTACATCGCCAAACTGGTCTGAAGGGCCGGTTGCCAGTAGCGGGATGATCAAATACACCATGGACTCCAACAGCTGGACAAATCAAACTGGTCCAGATTCGATACCAAAAGCGGAGGGTGTAATGGTGTATATTCCAGCAAGCGACCATGGGCTCCTGATCTATTTTGGAGGAGTGACTGCGCCATACTTCAACTCGACTATTGTTGAAAACCCCATGAGTAACATCTACGTCTATGATATTACGAGCTCGAGATGGTACACACAAACGGCCACAGGTGACATTCCACCAGATCGAAGACGTTTCTGTGGTGGAGCGACTTGGGCTGCTGATAAATCCTCGTACAACATGTGAGTAGTCTTACCATGGTACCGGAGACTTTCTAATGTGCTACAGTTACATCTACGGTGGACTTGGATTTGGCGACAATTCTACTGGATTTGATGATTTATGGATCCTCACTTTGCCATCATTTACCTGGATCAAATGGTATCAAGGGACGAATCCGGCAGGATTCCATCATTCTTTGAGCTGCAATGTTGTCAACAATGCCCAGATGCTTGTCATTGGAGGGACGTTTCCGGTCTCAGACCAGTGTGATACTCCAAATGTATGGGGAACTCACAATGTCGATATGGGGAAAGTTTCTGGAAACATGTGGGAAATTTTCACGCCAAATCTAACGACATACCATGTTCCACCAGAGGTTATCTCTGTTGTGGGTGGCTCGTGAGTACCCGTGAAACCAGATTGGTATTCTTGGCTAATATGTTCTAGATCCTTGGGAGGTGCTACAGCTACGGCGCCAGCAGCTGGGTTTCAAAGCCACGATCTAGCTGTGTATTTCACAGAGCACGCCTCTGCTGCTGCCCGCACTGCAACTCGATCCGCGTCCGCCACATCCTCTCCATCCAAGAAATTATCAACAGGTGCCATTGCGGGGATTGCTGTAGGAGGCGCTGTTGTCTTGATCGCTTTCTTATTGGGATGCTGTTGCTTGATCCGCCGCTACAGACGGACGGTCCGGCAGCAACAACAGCAGCCACCTGTTGGATATCCTGCCCCCGACTACTCCGCAGTACCTCAGACTCCACATAGTCCTTACACGCCTGGAGGAAGTCAATATCAAGGACCATATCAACCACCCATGCCTGTTCACCAGGCCTACCCTTATCAATTGCCAGCCGCCGTCCCAGTCGAACTACAAGGCAACAATTATCAGATGGACCCTACCAAAAATGCTGGAATCCAGCAACTTCCTGCCGACGGCGCGTACCAGAATGAAAGCTGGCAACGCTCACCGCACGGGTCTCCACAAGCTCAACATATCTCTCCTTCACAATCAGTACATTCACCACATCCAACAGTACATTCTCCGCATCCATCATACTTCACTCCAGCAGATTCGAATACTTCAAACACTTTGTACAGCTCCCCAGGATCAGCGACTTCGCCAACACCGACGTATTCGAGCACGACGGGAAGGGCGGCGAGAAAACCAGTTCCTACGAATCAGACGTACTACTCTCCTTGAGACGTTAATGAATACTGTTTTACTTGTGAGCGGACTAGCGATTGACATTTTTGGGCGTTACGGATGGGTCATACCAATAGCACGACTGCTACCACATGAGTTATGATGTTGGAACAAAATTTAGGTGTATAATCATTAGTTTACTTTATATACAGACGAATCCTGTCTATTTTCTCGTCTCATGTTGTCGGTGAGGATCGTTCGTTCGTTTCAGCTGAAGAAGGGGTACGAATTACACCTCGGAGTCCAGACAGTCTTTCTTGATGAGCGTAACCAAGGATGAGACTAAATCTCGCGATCTTTTGATGCACAATTAGCAGCGTCGACGAGTGTTCTAAGAAGGCTCCTATGGAGTTGGCAGCCTCCAGCAGGCGCTATCGTCAAAAAATCGCCCCAATCTTCAGACGGATGTCTAACCTCGTAAAGGCTTCTGAGATACGCCGCCGTGTGCCTGAGTGTCCACATGGAATTGGTCAATTGAGATATTGCGAGATGTCTTCATTCGTTGGCTCGTATTTCCCGCTGTCCTGTCAGCACCGTCCTGAAGAAAAAGAAAGGAACCGTGCTGTCAGGTTGTCCTAGCCTTCAAGGCTCGGCAGCGTACCCGACACCCAATTACAGCGTCACAGCGCCCCAATCGGCGAAGCTGATACCCGAGCTGGTGCCCTAACACGGTCCTATCTTCCGTCACGCCTCAACGTCTCACATATTTGTACCTCGCAACAGCCTTCTACAAAACTTCCATGCATCTCGTTCTTCTTCTGTACAATCACTGCGTTGTCACGCTGCACTCGAAACGATGAATACGTATCTCTTAGTCGCATTATGTCTAGCAGGAGCAGAGCTCCTGAGGAGGATCTACCTAGCGTTGACAGTCGCATTCACGGGACCACTGTCCAAAATCCCAGGACCATTCTGGAACAAACTATCTCCTTTACCTTGGGCGATTCAAAATCTGACTGGGAACGCGATGAACATCGCACCTAAATACTTTGAGAAATATGGTGAAGTGATCAGAGTTGGTGAGGCTGCCGCTACTGCTTGAAGTTTGAGAGGATGAGGCTGACGATGTTTCAGGTCCCAGGGATATAATGATTGCGGAGAAATCGGGAGTTCAAAAGATTCTTATTGATGAAGATTTCATCAAAGCTCCAATTTATCAGTCTATTCGAATGCATCCCGGAGTCACGAGTCTCATTACGGAGAGAGACAGGGCTGTGTACCGACAGAAGCGGCGATTGATATCTCCTGGCTTCTCAATCAGTTACTTGAACGGGCTGGAACCTTTGATGAAGGAGTGTTTGGACGTCTTTGAGAGATGCTTGAATGCCGAGGTCAAGAAGGGGGGTGGATATGCGGTCATTGATATGAATCAGATGCTTGGGAATCTGACCTCAGTATGTCCCTCCTCATGTCATTCCAAGTCTAAGTCTAACATCTGCAGGATGTAATGAGCGCAACATCATTTGGAGGCTCTTTCGGCTTGGTCGAATCAAACGACAAGAGATTGAGAAATCTAGTTTTGGATCGTCTGAAACGAGCAGCGCTCGATGCACAGTTCCCTTTCATCAATTATCTTCCTTTTGTCCCTCCTTCGCAGGGAGATGAGTTTAACAGCATCATCGACAACATAGTTGCGAAAAGGAAAGACAGCGGGAAGAAGAAAAAAGACCTGTTGCAGATTTTCGTGGATGTTAATGATGCGAACCCAGAAACTTTCTCCCATCTTCACTTGAGAGAGGAGATGTCGTTGTTTATGATTGCGGGCTCGGATACGACGAGTACAACGGCCACTTTCACTCTGGTTCTGCTGCTCAACAATCAAGACAAGCTCAAGAAGCTGGTGGAGGAGATCGATACCTCATTTCCATCGAAAGACGATCCCATCACGTTCGCTAGAACCCAAGAGCTACCTTACTTAAATGCGGTCATCAATGAAAGCATGAGAGTTATGCCAATTGTGGCTCTCGGCCTTGCGCGCTACGCCGAAGAAGATACAATAATTTCTGGCTACGAGATACCCAAAGGAGTAAATTTGCCGTTCAAAGTCTAGAGCACTTTAGCTGACCGAGAACTTAGACAATTGTCGCCCCTGCCATCGGTCAATTGATGAAAGATCCTCGCATCTGGCCTGACCCTGAGAGATTCGTGCCCCAGAGATGGCTGGAAGGGTATAAAGGGACTAAAGCCGATACAAAAGCTTTCCATCCTTTCTCCTCTGGATCGAGAAATTGCCCCGGACAACAGTGAGTCCCACTTACAATTGCCGTAAATTGATGCTAACTTGCAAAGATTCGCCTTGAGGGAATTGCGCATCATCCTCGTGACGCTCTTCCTCAGGTACGAGTTGAGTCTCATCTCAGGCCAGTCGCACGAAATGAGACTTCATTCCGTGCCATGGTTCACCCAGGGTTTCTACAATGTTGGAGTAAAGCGAAGATGAAATAGTTCTCAATCCTTCATTTGGATTGTTTAGGTAAGGAGGAATCCTGTGCCCCGCGGCTGGTCGATGGCTTCGTTTGGTCCATCTGTGGAGCACGATATGGGATGTGAGAATGTGGAAAATCTTGTGGCTCTTGGTGGACTTGGATCATTTGGAAACTTATGCGAGCGCGCATGAACCACTAACTGTAAATAATCAATAAGGTCGACATACATCCAAGAAGCACTGTAACTCCCACAAGCCGCTTTCGTCGGATTTCATTGTCCTCCACATCAGCCTCGTGGACTACCCTCGGCCCCCTACTTGGCAACCGCACTCCTCGAACTATAACTCCTCGTCAGCCTTCCCCCATGAAAATGTGCCGCCTTCCACTCCACACCACTTCTCAGACTTCTTCTCAAGTAATTGGCGTGTTTCCTCTGGCCCTCACTCTCCATCCACTCGAAGCTTTCCGGCCGCGCCCACGCACCAACAGCGTCCGCTCCCTTCGGACTCCACTTCTCCACCCCCTGAATCTTAGCTTTCTTCCAATTCTCTTCAGAACCGAAGACGTGCGCCAATTGCTGATATAGATCAATATACACCTGAGGCTCCTTGTCCCAGCCACCCAGACGCTGGTATGCTCTCCTCAGTAGTTCCAGATGTCGCACCGCAGTTGCAGCTGCCTCTGCCTGATTGATTTCTTCGCCTTTGTCCGAAACGGTGTCGCGGAGGACATCTTCGTGCACCTGCATTCCCTTGCGGTACTGTTCGGAGGAGGTATAGAGTTCGGATAGAAGGACGTGCATGTCCAGCGTGGTGGCGTCGAGGGCTCCCCACACGCGTCGCAAGTTATAGCACATGTCTTCGCAAAGGTGGATGGCGGATGCGTGGTGAGTTCGCGCGAATTCAGTCTCGACGAGGCATCGGCCCATAGAGACGATAGTGGAAGCAGGCCATGAGGTTTGCGTGGTGCGGGCTTTCCAGAGGGAGGTGAGAATGTACTGTGTAGAAGTGTGAGAATTATTTTGATATTGCAGCAAAAGGGAGGAAGGAACAGGTTGTTATGGGATGGGATTCTTACGTCAAGGTCATCCAGATTGCCCAGCTCGCCGAGTAAGCCACTTGCAGTATTGAGGTCCTTGAGCGGGATATCCTCAAGCACAACATGGCCTACCCGAGCCTCTTGCACAAGCTCCTTCGCAATCTTCCCCGCCAGCTCCAGCATGGCTGTCTTCAACTTGGCATCTCCGACCTTTGTCTTCTTGTATCCGGCCACTGCCAGCGCCATCTGCAACCCGTAATTGATCTTCTCAATGCTACCATAACCACCCACAAACTGCTGGAAACGATCGACCAGCAACGCCGTATCGTGGGCCTCGGCGTACTTTCCCTTGTCGAAATAACTGACGGCATTGGTACTGCCGGCTTTCAAAGCCGCAACGTCCAAGTCTTGATGGTGGACCTCTGAAAGCACGATCTCGAAGAACTCGCGCAGGACAGAAGCATTGATATTCTTGGGCACGGAAAGGTTCGTGGCAAAATACTCTGACAGCTCCCTTTCGACGCGGATATGGCTGGGCTCATCATGAATGTCGCGCATGAATTGCAACAAGCGAGAGCCATACGCAAGGCAATCGAGGACTGGTGCCTTCTGAGAAACAATGCTACGGTAGGCATCATACAAGAAGACTTCGTTGATGAGGTCGGCCATGATCGTTGTGTAGAGCTGTCTGGTGCCGTGGAGGGTCGTCTGGAGGGACACGAGGAAGATCCAGGTTCGACGGTCCAAGTTGCTGGAAGGAGTGAGCCCTAAGCTTTGGGCCATGCTGGAATCCCCAAAGATGACTTGACTACGGAGTTGTTGCAGGAGCTGTTCTCCTTCGGTCTTCATGTCGGCTTTGAGGTAGACATTTGCGAGTCCTGAGCCGGAGTCCCAGAGCTTTTGAGAGCTCTTCTCTTTCTTGAGGACATCAGTCACAGAAGTGAGTATCGTAGAAGTGGCTCGAGTCTTTGAGTCCAGACCATTTTGCTTGGCAAGAGCAATGACAAGCAGAGTCAACCATTTCAGGCTATCGCCATGAGCATGTCCATGTTTGGTGTGGTAGGTCTGCCACTCCTGTTCGTACAGAGGAACGGCTCTGGGTGAGGTTGAAAGCTGCGAGATGGAGTACAAATAGGGCAGGCGCTTCCGGTTGGTGTCGACGTTGTGGATGGTAGACTCGGAAATCTGGCCTTTTGGAGCCTCACGGGTCTGCTTATCAGCTTCCTCATACATCGTGATAGCTTCCACGCGGTGCTCTGACTTCTCTTCATTGATCTCTGCAAGACCGAGAGTGGCCTTGATAGTAGACTCGTGGCTGAGGCCATAGAATCTTACCAAAGCCTTGCGATAATCAACAGCAATATGGCGAAGAGTATTGTACTCAACTTTGGGGTCCTGCTTCAAGCTTCGAACGTACTTCTCATAGAGATTTTCAGACCAGTCAGACTTGAGATCGTACTCCTTGCCGTGCTTGATGAACATTTGCCAGATCGATTGATAGATCTTTTGAGCATTTGAATGTTGACGCTGCTGCTCGTAGACAGTGATGAGAGTCTGAGCTGCCCGAATGGCATCGCGATGGCAAATTTCCGGACCAAGATTGGAGTGGACCTTACGGTAAGCAAACTCAGCATTCTTGAGATCGTTGACGCGTATGCTGGTGTCACCCATGGCATAGAGAGTCTTGACTGTCAGGGCATCTGTTTTACCCTTCCTCTTCTCAATTTCAGGATAAAGATCGTTGTAGATGCTGACAGACTTCTCCACCATGCCGTTAGTTTCATAGAAATCAATGAGATCATTAGCCGTCAAGAGCAATAGACGGTCGGTAGAGTTCGGAGTAGAGAGAACAGCATAGAAAAGCCTTCTAAGAGTGGTCTCTGCCTCTTCGGTTCGACGCAGCTTCCAGTAGGAAGTGAAGAGACGGCGGATGAGCGTGATGGTCTCGTTCTGGTAGTTCGATGGAAGAGGCGTTCTCATTTCTGAGCTAGTCCATCCGACCCAAAGTCGACTGAGTGTTGCAGTGCTGACTTCGACGACCTCCTCCCATCGCTGTTCATTCCAATAAGTCTCAACTAGAGTCATAGAGGTGTGAACGGTACGAGTATCAATCGTCTTGGTAGTCGTTTTCGTGATGACGTGGTCAAAGATCTCTCGGACTGTGGTTATTTCAGTGGTCGTCTCGGTGATGCTGTGGTTTGTCGTTTCCTCCAATTGAGTTGAAACCGACTTCGCTTCTGATGTATTGGTCTTTCCAGTCCTCACATAGTATGCCCACACTCTTGCGAAAATGCCACGTGCAGCCGCAACAGACCCAAGAACAGTCAGTTCGTCGCCAACTGTCCTGGAGCGCTTGATGGTCTCCTCGTCATCGGTTTCTATCTGCTCGAGGTCCGTCACAATACCACAGAGGATGTTCTCTGCCTCGGCTTTCCGATCATGCGTCTTTAAGAATGCGACATATCGAAGTGCAATGTCGAATCTCTGCTGTTGAGACTTGGTATCATTTTGGCTGTGATGCGTCCAGCTTTGCCAGAGCCATACGAGAAGCTCCTCGACGCGTCTGTTATCCTTGCGCTTGGTGTAGATGTCAATCATTGACCAAGTCAGGTCAAGACGCTTTGGATCGGTGACAGGTAGAGTACGGGAAGCCTCCTGATAATTCGACTCTGTGATTTCCTGTATTTCTTCCGTTCTATTCGATCGCGAGACGACAGTGACCAACTCGCCGTGGGCGCGGAGAGTCTGAGGAGCGGATCGGCCATAGATCTTGACATGAAGCTGATAGATTTCTCTTCGAAGCTTCGTGACCTTTTCAATCTCCCCGATCGTTACATAAAGAGTGACCAGCAACTCGAGATAAATCAAGACCTCCGTTTGAGATACTCTGGTCTCCTTGTAGATCGTGATGATGTATTCCAGCACTTCAGATCTTTGAATAGCAGTCGTCGACTTCGATGTTATCTTGATAGTCGAAGTTCTCTCAATGTAGCGATGAGCGCAAGTGGTCGCAACGGAGGTGGACTTGAGAGTAGACGCGATCTTCCAAGCGTCATAGTAGTACTCGTTGACTTCGTTATGCTGAAGAGTGACCTCCTTCAAGATTGCCAAGTTCAACAAGGTCTGAAGCACGGGCTCGGTGTGGTCTCCGATGACCATTCTTCGGGTCGACAGCGTGAGTAGGTGGTGGTCAATCGCGTCTTGAAAGGATGACTGATGCGGATAGCAGGAACCTTCGATGATGGGAAGCATTGCCGTGTGCGGGAAGACAGTCTTGAATCCTTGAGTGATTTTGTGCTGAACTGTTGGCTCGTGCATTGGCGATGCCTCAAAATGCCATGACCAGTATCTCGCAGCATATTGCAAGAGGTTGTACTGATTGAAGAGCTCGTCAAGCTCGTAGTCGTTCAAGGGCGATAGCGTTGGCTGCGTCGGTCGAACGAGGATCATCTTGATGTATGCCAAAGAGCGGACAGTCAAGTCATAATGGGCTTCTTGGATATGGAACGGGAAAGCGCCTGTGTTCTTGAAGTCAGTCACGGTCCTCGCTCGATGTTCCAAGATTTGCTTGATGATCGGGTTGGCGAATCGGACGAAGCCACCACGGATGGCAATCAAAGGTCCCAACGCTTTGACGACATCATCCTCGATTCTGGTAGTCCGTGGAGTGCGAGTTGAGTTTATGGTGTCGATTTCGAAGAGCTGGGTTATCTCAGCGAGGAGCAATGGCCGTTGGGAAACGAGAATCCAAGCGAGGAGCGATTTTGCGTCTCGTTGCTTCAGGTCAACAGTGGAGATGACCTGCGTGATGATTGCGTCTAAGGTCTTGGGAAATGTGTCAAGCTTCTTCAAGGTCCCTGCCGAGGTTGTTTCCGTCTTAAGCATATCCACAGCCTGCACAACCCATTCGAAGGATCCATCTGCGACTTCAGCCAACTTGGCTATCAACGTTGGTCTGTCTTCCTGGCTCAGCACCTCGTGAGAAGGCGAAGAAGAAAGCAAAGACTCAGTTAGATACCAGATGTCTTGGCGCGTTTGCTCGGGTGTGATGACAAAGTGGGAATGTTTCTGTGTGACAGTACTGCTCAATGTCCGGGAGAACAGAATGACTTTCGTCTTGCTCTGTTTCGCGACGATGGAGTCTAACTGACCCAAAAGCTTCGTCACATCGCTCTCGCCATTCTTCAACTGGTCGATCCCGTCAATGACAATAGAATGGTTGCGGCCGCTCGCAAGTCCAGCTTGTAGTGCCGTCCATAAGGCATTCTCGATTTGGGAGGTGGTGCCGCCCTTTTTCGAGAGCTCGTAAGCATGGGCGAGGGACTTATAAAGGTCGCTGTCTCCAACATTCAGTTGCAGCATTTGCAATAGTAGACCTTTAACCACACTCATTGTTGTGAGTTCAGTCTTCAGATCAGGATCTAGGTGCATGGTCAGCGACCATACTATGAACAGGTTGTAATCGTTGACATACCAATTATGTGGGATACCACCTCTGAAGCACGTCGACCACTCAATGTCTGCAGTCGCTCCACTGTCCAGCCTGCAAGGAAGGTCTTCCCGCTACGTGGCTTGCCAGAGACAATCATGATCTCCTTCCCACCTCGCATAAAATCAGCCAAGTGGCGATCGAACCATTCACAAGTGAAATCTGCCCGTGTTTTTCGAACATTTCGTCGCATCGTCAATAGTCTGGTGACGCGGTCATGCGGGGTCAAGAAATCCCGCACCAAGTCAACAGACACATCTGTATCTATATGAGCAAAGACCCCTTTCGATTGAGATTATGCTGATGCTTACCTCCATGCTTGGCCAAGCTACCAAGTCTGGCAGCCCATATTGCGTCTGTGAAGCGATCGCTATGCAAGAAGAAGGAGCTGATATTGCGGCTAAAGAGCTCATCGAAAGCTCGAACACTGAATTTGGTATCTTGAACAAGTTAGCACGTCTGATACCATAACTCCAAAGACACGATGTCGCTGTGCCAGCGACACCTACACGAAGGGGGCCTTACTTGATTGCTTGCGACTGTAGAACAGGCTGACTCCGGTGACGAGTTTCAAGAGGTCTGTATAGCAATTGGCAAGAATGAGTTGAAGCTCCTCAGTTTGGTGAAGGAGCTCATGCTGGCGGAGGAACAAGCCGAGGGTCAAGCCACAACTATAGAAAACCCCGAATACTTTTTCGAGGACATCGACATTTTCTCGTCCAAGCTAGACATCAGTCAGTGGGACATTCAGACATCGGTTGAACAATAAAGGCATACCTCCAGAAGAGATCTGCAGCTCGCCCAGATGATGGAAGCAGCACGATCGCCATCGGCGACGAAGTATGCCAGCTCCTGAGAGTATCCATACACCTGAGCAGCGAAGAACTCTGCCCATTTCAAAACTTTATCCCATCGGCTGCTATGGTGGGGGATCTGTCGGAGACGAATACCAGCAACGTAATCAAAGAACTTGTCGACGGTCGTGCAGCTGTTGAGAAATTTGTCAATTGAACCACCTAGTTCAGAGCGATAGGTAGCAGTTGTTCGTTGGACAGCATCTCGCAAGATGGTGATCTTGCGTGCATCGCGATGGCCATTGGCACCGCCGTTTCCGAGTATCTCGATTGTTTCCACTGTCGTGTTGGCAGATTTCGAGCTGCCATTGGTGACTTTGGTGTAGACAGTCTCGACTTGAGAGGTTTGTGCTGTAGGAGGCATTGTGGTGACTTTTAGGTGGACGGTAAGCGGGGGATCTTTGGCAAATAGCTTCCGAGAATATTGAATGTGGATTTGCAAAGAAAGATGAAAGACTGAGAAGAGTGATGCTCGCAAAATAGGAGAAGAGCTGGGAAGCAGCTGACAGCTGGGGCAAGCTCCAGAGCTATAGAACGGTCTTCATCAAAGATGTCCCCTTCGACGTCAGGCTCCTTGTTAAGGGTAGTTGCGAGTACCCGGATCATTGCCTACCTGAGTAAAGTACAAAATCGACAATCGAATACCAGCCTCCTTGAGGACGGCTGGTGAGCAAATGACACCTGCGGAGAGCTGCAACTAGGTTGACTTTACGCTGGAGCTTCTCATTGGCGATGAGGTATTTCAGCTTCGTCGTGGCCCAGAGAGATTTCCTATCCCGCAATTATGCTTCTTCGTGCAGCAATGGGTCATGCAGTAGTGCACACGATGTTTGTAGATCGGGTTAGAACGGAGAGGGGATGACTTTAACTTGCATATCTAGGTCGGGAATTTGAGACCTACCCACTTAGCTCTGACGAAGAGTTTCGATAGAAAGCAAACTTTACTCGGCATCATCATGTGGTCGCGAAAAGATCATATGCTGAGCCAAATGCTTTCTTCTGCAACAGGAGATTTGTAGTAAACTCAATTCGATAGAAGGACGACATGATTGACGATTGCAAAGAGAGAACAGCCAGACAATTCAATTGATCAAGAGCTCTGAAAGCGCGAAGGACAAAACGTGAGGTACAGAAAGTTTCGGACATCGGAATTTTACCTTTATCTGATGGCTCAGCTGGTCCGAGTTCTCCAGCTCTGGCCAATAGTTTACAAGCCCGGCAAGCTCTCTGCTACCCAACATGGCAGCCGATCATCCGAGAGCAGCCGTCTGCGGTCCCGCCCGTGCTCGTCCTAACCTTGATCGTCAATTCAGCTCAGAAGAGAGCAGCATGTTGCATTGACCGTGAACTACAGCAACTAGTTCATTGGCGGTGGTAGGGGTGAAGTGCAGTTACGCGCAGCAGCTAGCAGAAGAGGCGCTAAATGAGCTCCCACTAGTGTTGACGCGAGGAAAATCTAGTACACAAGAAGTAAAGTGCCGGACGGGATGCGGGAGGATCAGCTTAGCCTCGAGAAGGTTGACTTTGAGGTTTGAAAGTATACGTCGTATTCCTCTGCTGTGACCTTCAACCAGTAGAAACAACACGAACATACAGTACTAGTATATGCTGAGCTAGCGATAATGTGCTCAAGAACAGATCGGCGTTTGTATGTTCCAGTCTCCGAGTGAGAGATCATATTGTGTGACGAGGCGGGGTTGCTTTCAATGCCCGGGAAGTGAATACGTGAGCATCATTTCGTATTCGTCGTTGACCTTGTTGCTCGGAGACGTCTTCCGCTGCCTGCCCCTCATCCGCCCCTCATCGATCGGCACTTGAAGATCGGATCGGGATATTGTATGATTGGAGCATCACTCAAATGACTGAAAGACCCAACCTTGAGGACAAGAGTGTCACCAAAGACAAAGACGAAGGCGAAAGCAATTGTACCCTGAAGGAAACTTTACCTTTGGATTGGGCCTCTGGGATCGGCCAGTGAAACAACTGACTTCTTCTTGACCCTTTCAGAGTCCTGTATCTACCATCAATAACGTTTCAGGTCCTCCAGTGCGATCGGAGCGATGCAGTTGTCGTCGGCGGACCTAATCTACGGGCTCTAGAGCCGGCTAGCCACTTCTTCGGATTTTCTAGATTCGGAGCGGGTAGGCGAAACTAGTCTTGATCGTTGAAGACAAAGCGGGGCATGTATGATGCATAGCTGCGGGGTATTGAGACATAGGGGAGGATCCGACAATTACGAACCACGGCCCCATCGTAATGCGACATGTTCTGAAGTGGCCGGCTGTACCCCCATTCATGCATAGAGCGATAACTCTCCCCAATCAATGATTCGACAGAGGCCATGCAGAGCATCGACTTGGGTTTGCTCACCGCCCGGACGACAAAAATGAGGAACGCAGGAAGAGTCTACCAAGAGTTCGGGAATATGGGACGAGAGGGGTGGGCATGTGTTGCGTGCGAAGAGGGAGTAGGGAGTATCTATGAACGTAGGTGGTGATCGAGTTGTCTGCTATCACTGTTGAGTCAATTGGTGCTTTCACTTTGGACGTCGTATTGGGAAGAGGGTTGTCAGACTTATCTTGCTGTACTGTACCAGCAGAAGCCAATTGTCCGGCTTTCTGTGCAAGCTTCACGGTATGTGCCTCTCCGGAATTGATTCCAAATCAAAAGAACAACGCTATAATCACATCCCGCCTGCCCATGCCTTCCAAGTCCAAACGCCAGTATACGAAACTTTCAACCAGTGTGTGTATCAAGGCCTTCACGTCGACCTATTCGCCCAATGCCAACTCGGTCCTCGACAATTGAAAGCTGATCGGCAAGTCAGTAGACCATCCCGAGTCTATTCAAGCGACGAGACAAATTTACCGTCCGCAACATGCCGATCTTAGCGGAGGCAACACCATTAACGCATCTGCGTACCTCTTCGATCCGTTCTGCCAGTGTGATACCAAGCTCAAACTCTCGCATCCAGTCCGGCGTAAGTTGATGAAGGGTGCTATCACCACCATCTTCTACCTGATCCAGAGTCGCGATCAGAAACGGCTGATCTGGATACGGTCATTCCGTTCTTCGGCATATTTGTCTGGGCAGACGTGTAGCCTGGTAATGCATTTGGGGGTTGATTAGTTGTTGTCGTGATGGGAGGCAATCGCGATCGATCGAGATAGTCGTGTCTTGACTCACATCGAGGGGGTGAGGCAGAGATGGTAGCTCTCTTAGTCTTTGGCATCATTGTGGAAGGGTGATTGGGTCGCGACCGTTCGTTGAGGAGGGATGAGGTTGAAGGGGTGTAGTGAGTGAAGGAGGATGTTTGTGTCATCAGGTTCATCAGCATTGGTGCTGGAAGCCCGAGATTTAGCCACGCGCTAAAGTACCATTAATATATTCATCGTCTTCTTGAATTTGACGAGACTACTCCCCTCAATTGCCTCAAATGTCAATGCAAAATCTGAAGTATTATTCTTTTGGAGGCACAAGAGAAGTCTGGGTCTTTCAGGGGCGAGTGAAAAGGTTGAGCAATTTATTGTAAATCTAAACAATCCCACAGAGTCTGCCTTGCTTGATCATTGGTGTCTCAACTCTCTAACCATCTAGACAATACATATATTCAAGTCTAGTTCGATGACAGAGGAAATTACATTAATGTATAGTTCAGTTTGAAGGGGAAGAATCCAATCGCAGTCCCCACTCTGCATCAAAGGAACGATTTGACCTGGTCCTCTGTCCACTCCCAGAACTTCTGTCCAACCCCACTACCGCCTTCAGTCTTGCTCTTGGTTGCGGCAAGCAAGTCCGCTCGAATCTCTATGAATCTTCCCCAAGGAACAACTAGACAATCATCAGTCTCATTCTGCAATAACCCTGGTCACATGACCATATTCATATCAGATTTCGAACTTACCCCACGCACTCGTCTTCTCCAGGGCGATCTGGGACGACAATCCCGCAAACAACTCGGTATTAGCCCCGTAAATTGGAGGATTCAGCAGCAAATATTTGGCAAAGAATCTGGGTACAGCAGCCATGGTTCTCGTCAAGTCTGAATCAAGATTACCTGGGTTCAACGGAATGCTGACAACACCATCTGGTTTATGGCGCTTTGCATACTCGACTGTATGCAAGTAATTGCCCGCCTTGCTGACATTGTATTTATACAGGCTGGACTTGTCGGCATGGTAATCGAGATTGCCCATCGGAACACCACCCTTGGGACTGCCAAGCTCAGCTCCCGAGGAAGAGACCCAAACGCATAGTTCTAGATGGTTCCGATTTGGCGGTCGATATGAGGATTGGTGTGAGCAGCTTGGTCAACAAGAAGGGACCGACATTGTTGACTCCAAGTTGGAGCTCGTAGCCTGGACTATCTTGGAGCCTTGTTCGGGATTCATAACACCGGCGTTGTTGAAAAGAACATGAAGTCTGTTCTCATTGGCAAGAAATCGGGCGACGGATGCTTTGATTGTCGTTAAGTCGGTGAGATCGAGTCGTAAGAATACTAATCTCCCAACCGAGTTTGGTGCTTCTTTTTTTTATCTCCTTAATTGTTTCCCTGGCCTTCTCTTCTGAGCGTGCAGCGATGTATACTTTGGCGTTCTTTGCATAGAGAATTTGGGCTAGCTCCTTGCCTACGCCAGTGTTTGAACCTGTCACGACGTATACCTGGTTCTCTGTTTAGGTCTTGAAAAATGAATAGGTGGACAAGAACTTACGTGTTTCTCGCGAGGCGAACGACACAGCACGGCCTATCCTAACCAGATAAACAGCAGATGATTGGATATGGAATTTGCGCGGGAGACTTCCCCAGTTCATGGAGCATGGGGGACTTTGAACCATCATACGCACAACGGGTGACACTTGCGCAGGAACAGATTGTTGATTTGACTGCTCAAGGGTATATAGAATATACCTTATCCCAAATGTCCCGAATCTCAAACTACTGGTAAGAACCCTCTCTCATCATATCGCCAATCGTCTTCAGCTCTCCAGTCCACCCCCAATCCCGACGCAACAGCCAACATGCTCGCACAATCCATCTTCTCCGCGCTGGTCGCACTTGCCACTACCCACGTAGTGGCAAGACTTCGTCGAAACTCGGCAGGGAGATGATGCAGCAGCATTGTTGTCTGCTCTTCCAGCTGAGAGTCACTAACCAGCCCAACGCGACGTCGCGGCGGACTTACTCTCTACTCTCCCTATCGAAAGTTGCCAGCTGCAGAGAGACATTGCAGCGGACTTGTCGAGCGCACTGCCAGCAGAGGTTCACCAACCTGCTGAAATAGATATCGCCGCAGACCTTCTCAGTGCTCTGCTAGTGGAGTGTTATCGGCCCGCCGGGCGGGACCTCGCAGTAGATCTCCTTTCAGCGTTCCTGCTGAGAATCATCAACCTGCTGAGCGTGATGTCAACGCAGATTTCTCGCCACAATTCCCGAGGACCATTTCCAGGGCTGATTTGAGGGTGCTAGAATATTGTCGAGGCAGGCAGAGAGAGGAGGAATGAGCCGCGAGAGCGAAGGGCATAACAAAACTGTATAGGAAAGAGGAAACTTCATGTAAATATCAATTTTACCAGGGATGGGAAACAAAGAGGCGTCTGCGAGTGCCTTTCATTTGTACATAATTATTTCAACAATACAAAGCCACACATTCGTTTGAGATTGAAAGAACCAGATCAGAGACGAATGAGACTTCTCACAAGTTTTTTAGTCCGTGGAAAGTGCAAGCGCTCTTGCTGCAGACGCCAAAATTGACGTACTGGACGCTGGTAGCACTTGCCTCTTACATGGACAATGGCAGCTTCCAAATCCGTGCTGCATCTCCGACTGCAATGCCTTGTACATTTGTGGTATCTTTGGATCGGGAATTGAATCGGAAATGCATGAGAGATATGCCAGTCGACCAAAATGTGGAATGGAGAGGTATGGAAATGCCTCAACCCCGTTGAACGCAAGCAGCCACAAGAATATCGCGAGCTTGTTTATTAACAAGCAGGTATCCGCAGATAGCGATTTATTTTTCCTGATCCTCCAAAATCCTGATATTATGTGCATCCAAACTCCTGGGACATCGTTGAGGGATTTTCGCGTTGATGATGTCGCTGTGCGAGGTGGAGATCCCGCAGATCAGAAGGACAGCATCACTGACAGTTGGAATCGAGCATGCTGGTCAACACCCAAGAGAATTGGTTATTGAGGATATGCGGACTTCGTTCTCGTCGAGGTTCGTGGGTGGGAGGACGTGTCATGACTTCTAAGTCATGACTCGAGATGCTGAGGCTCCTATGGAAGGACCTACCTCTCCCGGGGACCCAAGCAGGGAAGCTCTGGATTTTCATAGCTACCCCTCCATGCCCAACCTCGTGTTTTCCGGCGGAGGACATGCCGTCTGATCAACATGGAGGTTGCAACTCAATTGACAAAAGGACTGGCCGTCGTTCCTTCAAGCTTATCTTCCCAGAAGGCTTTGGTGTGGCTGGTTAGTGGCATATACACCAGCAAGCCAAGACCGTTAGGAGTATTGGGGGTGGCTTTCTGGGGGCTCAACTGCAGAAGCGAGATGTTCACAACTTCACGATCAGTGCAACATCAGAAGCACGTCAAGCAATGCGATGAATCCGACTGGTTCTAGATTTTATGTGGCGTTTCTCCCTCGCTCATCTCCCCTCAACACTTGAGTCTTTCTCAAGCCATCTCCCAAGTTCCAAGTTCTAGGATGTGGAGGGCAGTTGTTCGGAGATGCTTCATTTGGTTCCTAAAGCTGATTTCCCCTTCTTTTTGCCTCTGGGTTTGTGGAATTGTCCTCCATTCTCGGCTTGAATACGTTGTGAGGTGTTTCCAGCCTTGCTTTGAATGGGAAAATATTTTCTCGATGCCCAGGATTTGCCACCACACCCTCAGAAGAATTCGATGACAGGGGTGGGCGCAAACCCCTCCTCTGTACCACCTCGAGCAGCATTCATATTCTCTGAAAATATCTTCACCGACTTGTCTTATCTCTTTCCCAGTCTTCATCCTTGTATATGGCGATCAACCAGCGCAATCGATCTGACATGTTGAATATCTGCGGGATTATTGGGTATTCATTTCTTCAAAAACGGTCGAGATTGGTCTCCAGCATGTGAACACTCATGCAAGCTTATATTTTCGCGAACTGTTGAGAGATAAGCCACCACTTTCACCGCTCGAGGAGGTGTCGTCAAATTCCGTTTGGCCAATCGAGAATGTTCCATTGTTTTGTTCAATATCCGTTATGTCTCACCTCCATGCACCTCGATCAAAGCCCAGACTCAAGAGTATCCTCGAGAGCTGCATGAAGATCCGTTTGAAGCCACCTCCACGGTTTTTGATATGACTTCAACAGGATTGATCTTCGCCATTGGGGGCGGTAGCCGTTGCAAAGTCTCCGAGGTGGTGTCTCGAGCATTGATGTCCTCGAAGCTTATCCTCCCCACTATGTTTCATTGGAAGATTCTATTGTGAGATAATTTCTGCAGTCGCCTCAGTTGATCTACACCGCCGTCGTAAGCTCTGGGTGTGGGAAAGTTGCCATCCCACGCTTTCTATATAATATCTAGAACACTGCCTCAACTGCAGTGTTCATAATCTTCTGTTTTGTCTTGTTTCTTGTTTGCGTTTTAGCTTGTTCGTCGTTCTCACCTTCTTTCGCGTGGACTGCCTTGGATTGTCTCGAAATGGGATACGATGTGAAGTTCGACGAGACCACTCCTCTTATTAAAGAGATCCACATCCAGTCAGAACATTCTGCCCTTCACACAGAATTCGAGCATCATCTGGGTGTGTGGCAAGCTATCGATGTCTACCGTCCTGCTGTCTTCTGGTGCATCATCGCCACGTTGACAGTGGTATTGAATGGGTTTGATAATGCTTTGATCGGAAGTCTCATTAGCGTCGAGTCATTCGCTCAACAGTTTGGGAGGCACTATGGCGATGGATACGTTATCAGCGCTGCATGGCTAGGAGCATTTAACTATGGTAAGTGATGGGAACTAGTTTCACGCAAGAGATGCTGACTCTTTCTAGCTGCTATGCTTGGTGGTGCTACCGGTTCTCTTGGTGCTGGTATTTTGTACGATTCTCTAGGGCCCAAGAGAACCCTGGGATTGTGCGTCCTTGGCTCAATTGGTGCAATATTCTTACAGTTTCTAAGTTCGACTCCGGCAGTACTGTTCCTAGGGTTGGTACGTATCCCATCGCCAACGTCGTTTACTTTCAGCGTTTCTAACCGATTACAGCTTGCCAATGGGATCCTTGTTGGTTTCTTCCCAGTCATCGCTTCAGCGTACATCGGAGAAATCTGTCCTGTTGTACTTCGTGGAATCATGGGCTCCATGGTCAATCTCGGATTTGTTGTTGGACGTAAGTTAACTGTCTCCTTCTCGTGACTCCACTGACTTTAACAGAACTCATCGCGGCCGGACTTCTCAAGGCCACGGAAAAGATGGAATCATCGTGGGCATACAAAATGCCCCTCGCATCTCAGTGGATCCTTCCACTCCTCCTCCTGGTGTTCCTACCCCTCATGCCTGAATCTCCCTGGTGGCTGGTACGAAAAGGGAGGATACAGAAAGCAAAGAAAGCATTGGATAACCTTTCTACTACGGCAGTGAACACCATGTACGCTCTTGCCAATATCGAGGAGACCCTGTCCAATGAGCAGAGCTCAGGCGAGAAGGTTAATGTGCTGGACTGTTTCAAAGGAACGAATCTTCGTCGATTGATCATCGCTATCATGGCATACCAGCTCCAACCTCTCACTGGAAACGTGTTCTTTGTCACATACTCAGTCTACTTCTTCACCAACGCAGGACTCAGCATTTCAGATGCCTTCTCCTTGAAACTCTGGTTGACTATCGCTGGATTCGTCGCTACTCTCCTTGCATGGCCAGTCATGTCTTGGACAGGACGAAGACCAATCCTCATCGCTGGTACAGCAGCTCTCACGCTGACAATGTTCCTCATCGGCGTCCTGGATCTTGACGCAATCCGCACCTCATCATCCATCTACGCCCAATCAATGCTAATGGTCTTCGCAACCATCGTCTACGATCTCTCAACCGGCCCTCTCTGCTTCGTCATCCTGTGCGAAATTCCAGCCCCAAGAGTGCGGGGTATCACGATCGCGATCGCGAGTATCTTGACTTCCCTCTCTTCAGTCATCATCACGATCTTGATTCCGTATGGATTGAATATCGATGAGTTGAATTGGGGTGGTAAAGTGGGGTTTGTGTTCATGGTGTTGGGTGCGTTGTGTACGACGTGGTGCTTCTTCTGTTTGCCGGAGAGTAAGGGTAGGACGTTTGAGGAGTTGGATATTTTGTTTGAGAGGGAGGTGTCGAGTCGGAAGTTTGAGGATTATGATGTTTTGGAAGGGGAGGAGGAGAGTGTCATTATGTTTTGACGAGAAATGAGGCTTCTTTTCATGCGCAAAGATGTTCATGATGGTAGGCTTTCTGGAGTAAAATTTGGCGTTTGGGAGGATGGCAATCATTGCATTGGCTGGCGTTAACGGAAGTGTCTGAGTTTCTCGTTTTAAGTATATAACTACAATGCAATAGATGAAAATTAAGAGACATCTTACGATCAATTGCTTCAATTGAAGTATTTTCGACCAAAATACTACTGCCCGAGGCACCAAGGCCATTAGACGCTAGAATATCAAAATCCTACTCTCTTTATAACTCTACAACTACGCAGTTCTTAAGGGGGCCTTTAAGGGGTCTCCTCTTAGTAAAGTCGAAGACTTTATAGCCCCCCGCAAGGGCGCCCCTGCGAGGCCTGCGGAGCAATATGCGCGTCGAAGTAAAGGAAGAAAGGGAGCCGTCTACTGGCTTGCTTATCGAGCCAATCAGAGCGGACGGACCCCTTTCTTTCGGAACGAGAGAAGCATTTTTTTTTAAATTTTGAAGAAATTTATTAATAATTAAAAAATATTTAAAAAATATAAAAAATTATTTTAATATTAATTTAAATAGTTCAAATTTAATATTAATATTTTTAAATTAAATTATTTATATTAAAATATTTCTTTGATAATAATTAATAAATTTATTTTATTTATAATTACAACTAGTTTCGTTTTCGGCTTCTGTTTTATAAACTCTTTCAAGTTTATTAAACTATAATACCAAGTTATACTAAGATAATTCCGGTTAATTCTTTCTTTGTTATCATATTGTAACTTGAAAACGTTAATTATCACTTTTAAAACTTGATATTAATTGTTTTTTTCTTTTATTGTATTCTTTGAAGTTCGGTATTAATCTAAGATTATTCTTTTATTATATTTTTTTTGAGGCTTAATACTAACCGTTTATATCGTGTTTATTATTACTCAAATAATATTACTTATAATAATATTGAATTTTAATAAGTTATAATATAATATAATTAATATTATGATTCTTAGTAAAGTTAAAGCCATTGAGATAATTAAAGCTACTGGGTGTGATTCTCGCTTTATTCGAATTATACGCGAGAAGATTCGTATCTTAAGTACCGCTAATACTCCTCGAAATAAGCCCGGACGAAAACGAAGTATAATCCCGTGTATATTAGACGCTTCTTGTGAGTACTTACTGGAAAAACCTGGGTTATATTAGTCCGAGATGATAATCTTTTTATAGGATAAGTTCGAGGTGCTTATAATCGCTTCTAATATAAGAAGAGTATTAGTATTCAAAGGCTAAACCAAAAAGACAATTTGATAAGTAATATAATAAAGGAATGCAAATTTGCGAGATTTATATCTCTATAACTTATTGAATAGCTTTTGTTTTATTACCTTATTTATATAAATGAATTTGGTTGCGATAAATATATTAGATTTAAACGGATTAATTAGTTTCCCTTTGGAGTAATTTTAATCTAAGTTATTTAGTTCCAACGTGAGAAATAATATCAAATACTACTAGTATATACACAAAATAAAATTCTATTTGCTTGTATTTTTCAGGGATCTATAGATAGCGAAGCCTTTAAGGATTTTATTAAGTATTTACTTCCTTTATACGGCAAATAATTAGAGTTAAAATCGATTCTAATAATGGATAATACTTTTTTTCATTATTCGGAACGGATTAAGCAAATATATTAGGATATTAGGGTTAAGCTTATTTATTTGCTATTATACTCTCCGGATTTGAATTCTATTAAAGAGTTTTTTGCTAAATTAAAAGTATTTATAAAGCGAAATTAACAAGTTTATAAAATAAACCAAAATTAAAACTTTAATAGGTTTTTAGACTAGTGTATTGATATAATTAGGAGAAAGAAGCAAAATGCAAAGGGCTATTTTAGATATATAGAATAAGAAGTAAAAAAGCTATAAGCTCGATATATATTAAAGCAAATAAACTAATACTTTTTTATTTTAATTATTCTTCTATTCGAATTCGTTTAATTTTTCGAACTTATTTATTAATATCACGAATAATATGCAAAGTAAACTATTTTTTAATACTTTCTTTTATCAAAAAATCAGGATTTGGTTTTTAGTAAAATATTTCCAGGTTTATATAATCTCGTTTTATAATTTTGTAGGCTTTTTAATACTCTTTTTTTGCTTTTCCTTTTTAACTTTTAATTCGTACTAAATATAATACTTATTTACTTTTTTATCTCGAAAGCCCGAGATATTAATAGAAAATATACTTGATATTATTAAAGCTAATAAAAACTTTAAATAGCAAGTTTAATAAAGTAATATAAGCAAAGTATTTATAATATGAATAAAAGGATTTGCTATAAATATACTAAGAAGTTTCTATTACTTTTTAAGCCGCTATTACTCTTTTGCATATAAATCTAAATGGATTTTTTCTAGTATATCGTTTTATACTTCTAAATAATACCCTTATTTTATAAGTTTAATAATTTCCTTGAAGTAATATCACTTCAATTTATAATGCTTCTTAGTGATAAAATTAACCCAATAATAAGGTCCCAGATTATATAAGGGCCTTAGACAACAAAAAATTAAATATACTTTGCTCGAAATCGATAGCTATTTAATAAATTCTTTTTCCGTATTAAGTTATATATTTCGTTCTTAGAGCATTCGCTAAGTAATTAAAAACCGGCCTCTTTTATCTATTTTTCTCGATAACGTAATCGGTAATAAGCTAGTCTCTATGTAATTATAATTAAATGAAACGTTTATAGTTAATCTTTTATCTAGGAACCAATTGGCTTATAACGTAAACTATTTCTCTATTACTAACTAATTAATATCTATTTTATTAAAGCTTTTAGTAATATTATCTATTAAGCGCTATATGACTTTTAGTATAACCTTTGTATCTTCGGATTTTACGGTTCTCTTTTTGGCTCGCATTTTAGAAAAATAAACTTATTTTAATTTAAGTTTTAAAAAAAGTCGCTAATATAAGGCTAGCACAAAAACTAAATTTAATTCTATATTCTTTGATTGCATTTTATCGTTTATTCTGAAACTCTAATCGATTGAGTAATATATATACTATGGAGAACGTTCGTTATACGTTTTCTCTTCGTTTTAATCACGAAGCTAATAAAAGCCAAGCTTTCCTACCTCCTCTACTTGTGTTTATTGCTCGCTAAGAAAGTTATCCTCCAAAGGATCCTACTGCTTATCCTAGTATAATTCGATTTCTTGGAGAAAAAAAGGGCTAGTTATCGTTGTTAATGGCTAGTGGGAGGTTCGAGGGCATCGAGAGGGATGGAACGACGCTTGTAGATGCAGCAGATGCGGCAGATACGGCAAACGCGGCAAATATTGCAGATGCTGCAAGATACTCAAAATGCTAGCAAGTGCTATTATGCACTGAATTATCTATTCGATTCTTTCAAAAGACGTTCCGTTGAGGATAACGTTACCAATGCGGATTCGTGGCCCGTGCACTCTCCACTAACTACAAAGAAGTCAAATTGATAACTTCCCTATCTTGAAAATTTATTGCAAGTAGTCTCGAGATATAGTACTACGGCAGAGAAAATTTGCGACACGGTTAAAGTAGTATAGTAATAAATATAAAAAGGCAATAAAGGCTTTTATACGCAAATATTCATAGTGATTTAATCTTTATATTAGCGTTATTTTGCAATTATATAGTACTTTACAATAGTTTGTTAAGCTTCTTTTTCCAGTAATGCTATAATGACCAACGATTAGACTATTTCCTTAAAGTAGTTAGTTATCTCGCCAGGCTATATTCGATAACAAAGAATCGATTAACTCAAATTACTTTAGTGGGACTTGGTATTATAACTCAACAAACTTATAAGACTTTACAAAACGGAAGCCGAAAACGAAGCTGGCTATATAAATTTATATTTTTAAAATATTTTATTAAAATTAAAATATTTAAAAAAAAAATTTATAAATTAATTAATAAAAATATTTATTATTTTATTAAATATTTTCCTGGTTTATAAAAGTTTATTTTATTCTTAAAAATTTTAATATTTTTTATTTTAATATATATTATAAAATTTCAATTTATTTTATTTTATATTAATTCCAAATATAATTATTAATATATAAAAGTATAATCGAAATATTAATAAGTTATAAAAACAAAGTTTAATTAAATTCAAAAAACTATACGAATACTCGCCTTTGAACGAAGCCAATCAAAGAAACCAGACTGGGACTAATACTATAACAAATATTCCTTAGCTTTATTCTGGCTAGTGTCAAGTAAAGCAAGCCACAGGTACGCCGCGCCCCGGCGTCCCAACAATCTCCGCCTTATGGAATTGTTTCTCCCATTCCCCTCTGTACTCCACTTTCTCATAACGCTGCAATATCCTCACCAGCACGTACGCCATCTCTGTTAGCGCAAAGTTCTGACCAATACAGATCCTCGGCCCACCATTGAATGGGACGTATGTCCACGGCGGTGGGCTCCAGTGGTCCCAGCGATCAGGACTGAATACCTGCGGCGGCGCAAATTCAGAGGAAGGGACAGGATATATGTCGCAACGACGCTGCATAACAAGTGCTGAATAGATGACAGCGTCACCAGCGACTACTGTGATGTCTGGTTGGCCGCGGAAACCAGGGAGCGTAGTGTCGGTCAGTGCAAAACGTATGTTGAAAGGGACTGCTGGGTAGAGTCTCAAAGTCTCGTTCAACGTATGAGAAAGATATTTCATAGCCTTGAGATCTTCATAAGTTGGCTGTCGCGTGGGACCTACGACAGAGAATATTTCCGAGCGTAGTTTGGCGTAAATGGCGGGATAGTGTGACAGCTCATAAAGAGTCCAAGACAAGGTGGCAGCGGTCGTATCACGGCCCGCAAGAAGAACTGCGATAAGTTGATCCCGGATCACCTTTGGATCGCGCGTGTAGCTCGCAAGAGCATGCAGGAATGTGAAGGATTTCTCCGACTTAGAGACCTGATCGAGTTCGTAGTCACTCAAGGCTAGCGTTCGGTCGATAAATGGGACGATGAAATCTTCAAGGACTTTGATTCCGCGACTGTATCTGCCGCGGGGCACGAACCGCTGAACCGGACTGCGATACTGAGTGTCGATTCAATCAATAAGAGGAATGAGTCTCACAATAAGCAAGTAAGCATCATCTGCATGCGCTGAACTTCCGTAAATGCCTTCACAAACTCGGACTGGGGATTTTGTAGGCTGTTCACACTCTGACCAAGAAGAAAATTCGTGGTAACATCGATTGTCATCCGATAGAAGTAATCCATAATATCAAAAGTCTGTCCGGACTTTGGGAATTGCTTCAGCATGAGACTCGTCGACCTCTCGAAAATCGCCAAGTCGCTAACTCGGTTCTTAATGAACATAGGTCTGATTAAGTTCCGACTCTTTTGCCATTGTTGGTGGTCTGTGGTGAAGATACTGTCGCCAAGGAAGGGTTTCCAAACGTGGTGGAACTCTGGCCCTTTACCGTAGTCGGCAAACTTACCGGTTAGTATAGTCTTAACGTGCTCTGGTTCGCGAGTGAAGAAGAAGCGGCGCCCTCCTGTTATATTGATTTCAACGAGATTAGGGCATTCTGGCGTTCCCCAATCATACAGCGACTCAAACAGGGCTTGAAGTCGATTATGTGCTTGTGCCATGCCGATCGCATAGAGCCAATAAAGTCCTAAAGGTGTGGATCAGTTCTGTAGAGGAATCTAATCAACAACTCATTACCTGTGAATGGACCTTTTCCAAGCATTGGAGCATGGACATTACCCGCTGATCTGACTTTGCGAGCATAATTAAGTCGGACGAAAATTTGAAAGATGATGGCCCCGGTGAGAACGGCGACCACCACTTCCGCGGCATGTGGGAAGCCAAAGTAGAGAAAAGGCTGCTTTGGCATAGTTAAGTCATTTATTTTAGAAGCTGTAGAATACAATTTTGAGGAATAGCATAAAAGCTACTGTATCTGACTTATTCTTGAAGCAAGTGCCGTTTACATACAACACCATTAGAAGCACATGTTTTCAAATCTACCGAGGTCCGCGCAGATCTCAAAGCACTTGTGACATTCCCGTTGAGTTAGCGAACGGAGAGGCCAATGACGATTTGCAGCAGGGATACTCAAATAACTTTGCATATTTTCCGACGTGCGGGGAATCTGCTGTCACACAACCCAAGGTTCAGGTTCACGAAGATCGTTTGCCCTGGCTCTACCCTGGCATTAGCTCTCAGCCCTCCACGGCCGCACTTTCTACCTCGGAGCTCGAAGGTGCGAGTTTAGAGGGTGTGCAGGGGCTGGTACGCAATCCTTCAGGCTCCAATGCTAAACTTTCAGGGCGTAATCAATCGCGCTACGAAGGTGGGGAAAACAAATCGCCAGCCGCCGACTTCATCTCGAAAAATCTTCCAATCCCCTCACTTCACACGACCATTCATATCCTCTCAATGTCCGCTGATGACTGGAATACTCAATCTCATCGCAACAAGAAGCTCAAAACAGACCTCGCCTGTGACGCATGCCGTCGACGGAAATGACGATGCAATGAAAAAAGACCAATCTGCGCGCAGTGGGAAGCTGCGGGGATCACCTGCACCTACACCAACGAACCCTCGAGACGTGGACAATGCTATCGGAGAAGTGTTGAATCCCCGAGTTACACACAGCTGCTGGGATAAGATAATCCGGCACTGGCCTCGACTGCGCATCAAATTGACACTTCAAGACACCGAGCCGTTTCCGTTCTTGAGTCCTGCCGACCGCCAAGATGCTACTTTGACAGGCTTGGTTCTTGAGCACTCCTCACAATATTTTCAAGAGCTAAGCAAGAGTGCAGTGATGGGTATTGTGCGCTACTTACTTTCCTCTCGCCTTGAATTTTTTATCTTGCGTTACACTTTCTACATTTTCCGCGGCCGCGCTTTTGTTTTCGGATGCGTTTCGTGCCTTCCTTCCTAAATTCAATCGCGGCTTCCTTTCAAGTCATCTCCCGTCGAAATTTTGGTCACAATCGAGATAATTCATTACTCCTTATCAATATTTGCCTTTTCAAATTGAAATATGCAGCTAAAAGTCTTTCTCTTCCTTGGATAAGGCTATCAATATCTCGCTACCCCTAAGTCAAATATATATGTGTGCACGTGACACTTTCATGTCTTCAAAGAGAAGCTCTGGGTGCGCCTGAAACCGTCTGCTCAAAAGCCTTTACGACGTCATGCTCGTGCAACCAAGTGGTATTGGAACCCTTTCCTGCCCTAGCCCTTAACTCTTCATCCGTCTCCGGTATCCCACTTAAGATCCTCGCAGCTTTGGCCTTGTTCGCTGCAAGCACAAGGTTAAGCAATCGATCAGCATGAGGCTTGCGAGTAGCTTCGTACAGCATCAACGCTTTGCCGATTTGTTCTGCAGATGGCTTGCGTTCTGCTGTTATTGGGAAAACGGATAGGAGAGCTAGGGACAAAGCATAAGCGTCGTCGATGGCCAGTGAACCCCCTGTTGCAAACGCTCCACCATGAGCATGTGCAGCATCGCCTATCAATGTCGCACGATCACCAAAGACCCATGTCGGAAGGGTGGATGCGCATCCGAAGTTTGGGTAGTATCGAATTGAGGGTGTCACGTCCGCAAGTGCTTTGACAACAGGGTTCCAGTCCTGCGCAGAAATTAGCAGTTGATTATTTTGGGTTTATTGCTTTTTTGCCTACAGCATATT
>FJOG01000069.1:161629-198120 GCA_900073065.1 Phialocephala subalpina
TTCTCCTTCAGCAGTTTGACATCAGCTTCTTCATCCCAAAAGACATCTTTGAACTTTGCATTCGGGTCTGAGGGGTCTGAGTAGATTCCTCCTACGACGGTGTAGGCATTCTTTCCTAGGCGGGATGCGAAGAAATTGGTGTCTGGGCCCCACCAATGGGTAGAGTCTGGTGGGAGATTTAGGATTGAATCCGTCAGAGAAGCATCGAATATGGCTCGGAAAGCAGTCTGTCCACTCCATTTGAGCTGAAAGTCTGGATTGAAAGCTGTTCTGACTCCCTGGATTCGACTGTTAGACATGTTCTCCAACATCATGAGGAAGAACGTACAGAACGGAGACCATCAGCACCAATCAAAACATCTGCGGTCACAACTGTCCCATCTGAAAACTCTAGTTTTACTCCATTTTGAGCATCTGCTGCTGCAGAGACCAGCTTCTTGCCAAGATAAACAATGTCACGTGGCACATTATCAAGCAATGCTTGATGGAGATGTGCTCGGTGATATCGAGCTGTACGATGCAGATGCTCCGATACATCTTCATGAACATCCTCGCCGATAATTTCATTCGTTTTCCAGTGTCGGTAGATCATAGGTATCTTTGATGGACCACGAAATGCCACCTCATCGTCGATGACATTGTCTAGTCCTAGTCTCTGCAAAGTTCGGAGGCCGTTGGGACCAAGAGCTATGCTTGCACCGATCTCCTTCAAATCAGATGCTTTTTCATATAATGTAACGTCTATATTGGGATGCTTTCGAAGAGCGATTGCTGCCGTAAGACCTGCGATGCCAGCTCCAACGATGGCCACTTGCAGAGGGAGCAACTCCGATTCGCCAGCCATGATCAAGGGAAGAGACTTTAGATACAATAGAAAGATAAACGGATGATTTGAAGAGAAGTTGTGTAAAAGCAAGCAAGTGGCATGGATATATGCTTCTGATTAGGTCCCTGTCACTCATTGGTGCATGGTAGGCGATTGATCGGCTCGCGAGTTTATCTGAACTTTCATGTCTGCCACATTAACCCACTGGCTCACCTCGTGGGTTTATGAATTGTAACTTTGTTGGCAGGTTGATCAAGCTTGGCGTAGTAATCAAGCATGAAATGCATGGCGAAACATTCGAGGAAAGCACGCAACTCATCACATGATTATACCCCTCTTCGGAAAACGACTCGATTGGATTGACGTATTTCTCGACGCGGAAGTAGTTTCTTAGATGTGTATATTTTGAAAGTGGACCTTGTTCAAAGCCTTAAAGCTGAGCAGTCAAGTTCCTCGTGTTGGACCGAACCCCGATGACAATGGAATGGATACTAATTGCGTGACCTCCTTTCCTGGATTGAATTTGGTAATTGCCCCTTGCTGCTCTTGGCATTCTCAACCCTATCAAGTACTTATGGCGCTCTGAGACAAGCATATCTTGGTCGCCGAGTAGCACATCCCGCCCGCATTTCTTCGCAATGTCTTCCAGATCTGATATCGCGACAGAATCATCTGGCGACAGCGGCCTTGGAAAGAACGAGGGTAAGCTTGCGGCTTCCGCTTCTGTTACTTCCGTTCCTGCTCTACGAGTTCCAAAGGTTCCTACCCAGTATGCCGACGAATCATACAAGCTCTTCTCCCAAATCCAAGTTGACGATCCAACACCCGAGGAGGCAAGGAAGATTCGAAACAAATGCATCAAATGGATTCTGCCGTTCATCTGTATTGGGTACCATGTGATGTACGTCGATAAACAAACAGTAAGTTAAATGGCGTCGGAGAGAAAACGCACTTCATTAATGGCTCCAAGCTGGGAAGTTCTGCAATTTTGGGGATACTCAAGGACGCAAAGCTCAACAACAACCAATACAATTGGCTTTCTGTCAGTTCATCCCGTCCCAGCTTTGCAAGGATGGCGCTGACTTTTCTCAGAGTATTTTCTACCTTGGCTATCTTTTGGCAGAGTGGCCTCAGAACTGGGCTCTTCAGCGCTTCCCTGTTGGAAAGTGGCTGGCACTGAACCTCACAATCTGGTAGGCATCCGTGAGACCTAGACCGCATCAAATCACTAATGATTCAAGGTCCGGCTTTCTGTACCTTCATGCAGCTTGCCACAACTTCGCAGGACTTTTCGTAATCCGATTTCTCCTCGGGATCGCGGAGGCTTGTGTAGTTCCGTCCTTTCTCCTGATTCTCTCCATGTTCTTCACGTATGATGAACAAGCGGTGCTCATGCCTTGCATGTGGGCCATTGGAAACTCTAGTCCGATCACATCTGGTCTTCTCTCGTACGGTGTCTTATTCATTAAGACCAGATCATTCGCTCCTTGGAAATGGTTTATGAGTAGGTAATCTTCTCACCAAAGCAAGCAGCGCTGAGATGATATAGTAATCACCGCAACCTTGACACTAGCACTTGCTGCTGCCGTTTACTTTTGGTTCCCAGATAGCCCCTTGTCAGCACATTTCTTATCTCCGAAAGAGCGAGCACAAGCAATCCTTCGAATCAAGGGAAACCATTCGGGGATCGAGCAGAAGCGATTCAAGAAACACCAGTAGGTCTTGGGAAATTGTCACATTGAGTTGAGAGCAACAGCTGAAAGGTACTAGATTCATTGAAGCGTTGAAAGATCCCAAGACATGGATGTTCTTCCTCCACGCCTGGTCTCAGGAGATGGCAAATGGCTTGACCAACCAGTACTCCTTGATCATCAACTCGTTTGGTTTCACAGTTTTGCAGACGACCCTTTTGGGGTGTGTGAACGGGATCACTGCACTGGTGTCCCTCGGTGTCGCGGCTTGGTTTTTGGCCTATACCAAAGTTCGTGGCCCATTGTCCCACCTCTGTGCGATAGACTAACAACCCTAGAACACAAGAGGGTGGTTATCCTCGGCATCTTATATCCTTCCCACAATCTCTTCAATTCTGCTCTTGAGTAAGCCAGGCACTACCCCACTTCACAACGAGTCTAACGTCGTACAGCCCTCCCGTGGTCGAACAGGTGGGGATTGATCACAGCGATCTGGATTAGAGCACCAGGTGGCATTCCATATGCCGTGGTCATGATCTGGGCGGCAAACTGTTCGGCAGGCCACACCAAGAAGACAACGGTCATCGCCCTCTATCATGTTGGATACGGTCTTGGAAACATTTTGTCCCCGCAGCTCTTCCAGCCACAATACAAAGTAAATTTCTCGAACCCAAAATCATTCTTAACTTCGCTAACCAGTCTAGCCACGTTACTACGTGACATGGGGAGTCATCCTTGGAGTTGCGAATGTGTTTCCCGCCCTTTTGGTACTTTACACTCGTTATTACCTCAATAAAGAGAACAAACGTCGCGATGCTCTCGTTGCTTCGGGGAAGGATATCCAGGGTACGGGAGTGGTCGAGTCCTCGGATGGCGAAGGACATCTTGTTGACCATGTGGTGGACAACAACCAGCTAGATTTGACTGACCGTGAGAACTTGAGGTTCCGATATGTTTTGTGAGGGGAGTATGCCTGGCTGAATTGGTTGCTCGTGGTCTCTGGGCATTGAATTGCTGCAGGCTGCAGGGGACTTCTTGAATGAGAATTTGTTGGCTCGCTAAAGCCCCTTTTCAAACCAGAAACTGCACTGCTCACTCTAGCATTGACCCATAGAAAGAAAGAACAGTAAGAATATAAGACAAAAAGAATTGAATCGCGAGGACATTTGCACGATGGGACAAATTCATCATTGGGATCAAGTCTTTATCTCCTGCGGTGAGCAGAATATGCGAAAAGGAGAAAGCTATTTCAACTTTCAATGATCCTCGGTCATTCTTTCCGACCGCACCCTCCATGGCTTGCATTGCGGCAATACTCCCTTTCCTTTGGATGTCGCCTGATGTGAAAGAAATTCAGAATGTTCTCTATAGGGATGATTAGAATGCGGTCTGATTGAAGGTAGGAATGACTTGCGAATGAAGTATGCTTTTAGATTTTACTTACAGCCCGTTATCACCGAATCGTCCATTTTCCTAAAATGCTATCCGACCCAGAGTTTTGATTCCCCAGCCTTATTGGGATATTCCGAATCCGGAATCGGTAGGCATTGATGTGTATCTCGACGACTACAAGCCCGAACGTCACCTAAGAGGAAGAAGATGTCTCTCTGGGATGAACAAGCTTGATGCACCACTTTCTCCCTGGACCAGTCGCAAATTCGGCAACGGTAGTGCTGAGCACATCAACTATCCTGGCTATGCTCGACGGCGCTCGGACCGAAGTAGCACTCTCCTTACTCAGAACCAGATCCGTGCACCATGAATTTAGGGCTGCAGCGCCATAAGAGTCGTACATCCTCACGGTCTGTCCCGGATGCCAGTCTACCGCTTTCTTAATGCAGATGGCGACAATAAAGAGGTGGACGTTTGGGAATACCTCCTTTAAGAGGAACTCTCTCACAGACATATTGTGTCCGCTGGTCATTAAATGGATGCTTCCGATGGCTACCATCAGAACTCGTAACCACCCTCCGCTCGATCGGATCAGGAGTGTATCGACAAACGGATTGAAGTAAGTCTTTGGTGGATGATCTCCAATGTACTTTCCTTTTCCACCAAACATCAAGCTGTATTTCTTCAGGGCTCTCTCTCTCGAACGGCGACAAACATGTAACGACGCGGGGACCTTGGCTGCACTGTACCATCCTTTCTCGTTCTTGCAAATATTGATTGGAACACATCTTGGTTCGTCGCACGCGTCATCCCATATCTGGTCTTGCAGCTCTGGAGGTAGCGATCCGAAGCATGAGAAGTTGTTATGGATGCTTGTAAACGATGAGTGGCCCTCGCCAGGTGCCAATGAACTCTCCGTTCCATTCTGGGTGTGTACAAGCATGGACACCACTTCATGCCCGATTAGGCCTCGAACCTGGGTGCTTTCGGTACCTTCGATGCTATCGATGCGCTCAAGGTTGTTGATGGTCTCGGTGCACTTGGCTTTCTCGACATGTAACACTCCTGTATACAACCTGGTGTATGTCAGTCCTTAAGGATTCAAAGAGTAGGACGGAAAGCCTGGAATAAGTTAGGAACATACTCGTGTCTAAGTCCTTTGGACATCATGAGCACTAAGTAAGAGTTGATGTACTGCTAAGGTGAGATTGGATTGGAGACGCGAAGGTTTTGGCGATGCGAAGGTTTAGCGAAAGGAAGGCAAATTGAGATGGAAGCAGTGAATCGTCTCTTAAAACGAAGAGAAGAGCCCTTTTTAATAGCGCCGCGAAGAGAGGTGTGGAAAGGGCTTGAGTAATGAGCTTTGGGCGGATCCACCAGCTTTTGTGATGGAGCTGTTGGATTGCTCAAAAATACGGGAGAAGATCATTTTATCGCGTTTTGAGCTCGCGTTCGCGCTCGAATACGAACATGTCATATATATGAATGGGCAAGTAATCCAGATACTGTAATAGACAAGAGGTTGTTTGACTGAGAAGTGAAATTGTATTCAATCCCTTTGCGACTGATCATGACAGAAGTCTGGAGATTGAGAACCCAGTACACTATATATTGCTAGGTTTGCATCATCTCGAATTCTCTGGTGTGTATCGCCGCCACACATAACTCGAAAAGGGGTTGCAGAATGGTATCAAAGACTGCCCAATAGTCAACACAACTCCCCAAGATTAAAGATGAACAACTAAGATAACAGAAAGAACCCAGGAAACTCCAATGAAAGACCACATTTCGCACGCTAGCCCGTGTGGGAGTTGTTCCTTGCATAACACCCACGAGTTTGAAAAGAAAAGTTTCGGTGATGGAAGCATTGTTAAATGACAAGTAGAATAGAGGAATGCAGCCAGTTGCCTCACTGTTATGGAGCCTTGGAATGTGTCGGGACGTCTCAGCATGATTCGTTGTTTTGATGCCAGTGGAGAAAGAGAGATCGTGTTTTCGTGAGCATGTTTCCAAAACGAGAGTCCTTTGCAGCGTTGCATAAGCCTAGACTACCAAATGTGCCATATAGCTACACTCAAAGAAGTACAAGTTTGGAAATGCTCCAAATTCTGGCGTTGAACTTCGTACCCATTCCCCGAATGTAAGAGGTGTGATTTCGTTGAGGGATTTGCTCGAGAGGGTGCTGGGTGAAGCAATCAATTCTGCGGGACTGCTTTCAAGAAATATTGGTGTGAATTGAATCGTCGAGGAGGATCGTAGTGTATTCGTGTGTGTTTCAACAGCCTCAACTAAAGCTTTCTCGATCTCCTGACCTTGGCTAGACTTTGTTGGCCCTCCTCCTCTCAAGAACAATCGTTGGACGGACAAGATCATGAAGTTTTACTCCATGTAGCATCTCAGCCTGTCTAAGCCTCCGCAATTGTCCTCTCAAGACTGGAAATTTGATAACGATGCCCCAGTCACTGAACATTCGTAGACTGACATCGGCAGAAGCTTGTCCTTGTGACGAGAGGGGGGTAGATTGCTGCCGTGGCGGTGAGATGTAGAAGGGATAGAAGATATTCGGCAGGTCGAGTCGAGCTTGGGGACTTCGAAATCCAATGGATGAGAATGCGAAGTCGAGTGGATGGTTTCGGAATTGGGAGCGAGGGAAGGAAGGTGGCTGGCTGCTAGGAACCTGCTGTTGTCAGAATTGTAGAATTGATGACATCATACCTTGGAGTAGCCCTAAGCCCCAGAGTCTGCAGATTCTTGTTTGGGCTGTGGATTGAGAGATATTGATTGATTTCGAAGTTAACGTTGTTCATTGATGCCCAGAAACCAGCCCCGTCGGAACAGCTGTTCTTCCGGCCGAAGCACAACAACCACGACTCTTCAAATGCTAACACCACACGCCAGAACAGGCTCACTCATTCACTCTAGCTCAAGCATGTTATAAATGATCTATTGTATATCTTACGAGAGGTTGATGGCGCAAGACTAAGTCCCAACCTAAAACACCTTCCTGCGAAACAAAACATCGCTTTCTAACACCGCTTCGAAATCGTCCCAATTCGAGCAGAGAAACTCCTGCAAAGCTTCGACAATCGTAGCCTCTTATGCCTCTCAACATCAATCCTCCGAAACATCCCGGTTTTCTACCTGCCTTGCACTCTCGTCCAGAAATAAGAGGTAGGGTTCGAGATTGGCGTGGGACACAAAAGGGAGTAGTTCACGGCGTTTGCCTTTTGCGAGGGAAGACAAAGCGTGGGAAGGCTACATCAAGAGATTGAGGAAGGAAAGTTGGGAGAAGTATTGCAAGGATTGTTGAGCATATTAATGTCGAATCGCACATCGCAGTTCTGATCTCGATTGATTTAGTGGATTATTCGAGAAACTGGGGACATGTGACCGTCAATTGTATGCCTTTTCTGCTACTTGCTATACCGTTCTGCGTACACTTGCCAACCGAAGCTATCTTGTGTGCTGATTGAATGTCTTTTGAGTTCGCGGGAATCAGAGAAGCCAGTTACACATTCACACTCGGATCCTATGTATACCCAGACCATGGTTGAACGGGAGCCGCCTTGCTGGCTGCCACCTGAGTGTTCAAAGCATACTCCCTTATGCCGGTGTCAGAGAGACTAATGTTCCATACTTCGAGTAAGCCACCAGTGTGTAGAGCTCAGTCCATGGCTTTGCATCGCGGGCTTCAATGCTCACGAATTTCTGAAGGAGCCTGACTGTGAGGTACGATGCTTCTGTCAAAGCAAATTGCTCTGTTTATGTTAGCACGCATGACAGCAGTATTATCGAAACACTCACGACCAAGACAAATCCTGGGCCCTCCATTGAACGGCAAGAACTCCTTTTCGTAAGTCAGCATATGTCGGCCGAATTTACTCAACCACTTACCCATCCCAATTTCAATTCTTCCCATCTCTCAGGCCTGTAATCCTCTGTCTTTTCTCCAAAGAATTCTTCCCGTCTATGCATAGAATACACACTGTAGTAGACATGCGTCCCCTTCTTCACGAACATTGGCGACTGACCATCACTTCCTCCGCCAAGTGGCAATACCGTGTCGGATATCGCCTCTCTTGTGTTGGCAGGAACGACAGGTCGGAGTCGAAGCGCTTTCAGGTCAGTAATCCTGTGTCTCTCTTAGGCCTAGAAGACATACACTCATTAAGACAGTATTTCAAATACTTCAGGTCCTTCAACTCCTCATAACTCGGCTCCCGTCCTCCAAGACCGGCTACCTCTTCTCTCAGCTTCGCATAGATTTCAGGATTCCGAGCGAGTTCGAAGAACATATTACTCAGGAGACTAGCCGTGGTGTCTCTACCTGCTAATAGAACATTCAGAATCTGATCTCGCAACTCCTGTCGATCACCAGTCTCTTTTGCTAACTCATGAAGGAAGATGTACTGGGAGCTCTCTTCTGCGTCAGAGGCTTTTGATGAGGTGCGGAGAGCGAGTGCTTCGTCGACAAAGCGGTCGATGTAGGCAAAAGCTCGCTTTTGTGATTGGACGGCCTGGGCATTGTAGCGAAGCTTGGAAAGGGCGCCGAGGCGGATGTTATGTACGATGTCAAGGCAGGAGCTGTCATTTTCCCGGTCAGCATCGCTTTTACTCCCACCTTCTCGCCAGACATATGAAGAGAAAACATACTAGGTATATGAGTCTACGAACTCGGCATCTGTGGCATCCGCAGATGCTGGCTTTGATGTCTCGACCAGCTTCATACTCTTAAGGGTCCCAACCGAGTGCCCGAACAGGAACTCGGTCGCGGTATCCATCGTGAATGCGAAGAAAAGTTTCTGCAAATCCACGGTAGAGCCATCTTTGGGAATTGCTTTCATAAGTTGTTCAAAATGGGACTCCATGAAGGGAAGGTGGCTGGCCATGTTATGTCTTGCAAAGCTCGGCCTCAGGACTGCCCTCGAATGACTCCAAAGACTCCCATCGGTGGTGAAGATGCCTTTGCCAAAGAGGGGAACCATGGCATCTACTCTGAAGCTCGAGAGTTTGAAGTCCTCAAAACCTACAGCGAGGATTTGCTTGATGTTCGCAGGATCGGTGGTGTGGATGGTGGGATAGTGCAAGTGCTTCGCCGCAAATGTTGACCCGTACAATTTGAAACGTTCGTGAGTGCCTTCGAGATAGCGATCGTTCTTGGCATTTTGTAGTGTTTTCCAGACGAAATCGAAGGCGAGGAATGGATCTCTCAGTGGTACTCTACATCGTGGTTCCTTGCACCCGTTTCTTCTCGCAAACGCACGTCTGGACACGTAAACCTGGACGCGCGTGAAGAATGTGTAGGCGACGACAAGACCGAGTACAATTACTAGCGTACTGAGATGAATGAACATGTTGGACAAAGAGGTCGTCGCCAAATATTGCTCAAAGTCGTATAGGTGGTGTTGAGAATGGGCGTTTGCAGGTTAATAACGAGCGCACATACTCTTATAGGGCATCGAACTTTCCTCCACGCGTCTTGAGTCTATTTCGAGTCAATACTTGAAGCTCAAAAGTTGTTGTCACACCTCTGTCATGTCCAAGGTTGAGTTGGTTCAGCGGTACCTTAAGTTTGCATAAATGTCCGTAGGGCAGGAGCGCAGGATATTACTCTGCGGTAAGCTATACGTTCCTGCCTTATCGAAGGTTACAATCAGTGATTTCGCGACTCCGACCTTCTATCAGGCCACAACATTCCTCAAAATGGAAGTAAACCTTTTCAGGTTCGCGATGACCCTAGTGCAAAGTTGAACACTCGATGTGTATTCTAGGCGTCATTAAAAATTAGTTATGACGTATACATCACCATGTTTGGTAACACTACTACCGGTCTTTCAGTTGAAACAGATGTTTCGGAACCACACATAAGAGGGAAGGATTGTCTATGGTCACGATGTCTATTTATAGGGAAACGAGAACGTTTTCTAAAGGTTAAGTCTGCTATCTTTGGTATGTTCCTTCTCCTCTCTCAAAGTCGAAGCCTTGTTTCTATTTTTATAGAGCTGGGTCGTAGGTTCTTGCCACTCAAGGAAGCTCCTGACGCGGGTCGAGAGTTTCGTTAACACAGTCCTTCAAACCGGGTTCAAGTGAATTTCGGACTCAACTCACCTATTAAGAACGCTGTACAATATGCGGCCCGGCCCAGGATTCTGGGCCCCGGGTCGTTATTTAGCCTACATGCAGGTTGTCGCTTACAGCGTGAAATCCAATTCCAGTAGCTGTCATCCCCTCGTTACCGAATTTTGATCCAGATCGCGGATCTTTCCAGATGTAGCCTTTATTTAATGTAGTAATACGGCCCCAAAAACTAGGACTTCGGGGATCCTCCAATGTTCTGGTCATCTGATTGGACGGATATGGGCATCTTACGACGACTGTCGAACTACTCGTTCCATACGAAAATATGAAGCTAGATAAACGAGTGCGAAGCTAATCTGGATGTCACGTTTGCACATGACTCAAAATAGACCTATTTTACCATTGGCCAGTTTTGTTGCAAGTGCCGCGTGTCGCTCCTAGAGTCGGTTTGCTCTTTCCGTATTATGCGGGTATCATGCGAGGATTAAAGAGGAATAAGGCGTAGAGATCAGGGCTAAGGCTTAAGAAGGCGTCAAGGGCACTAAGTTAAGCGATTGTGTATACCTTTAGAGTTTCCTTATGGAAACCTTTCTTTTTGAGAAACAATTTATCTTCTAAATGGAGTAATTGACCTGCTCGTTCCTCCTACACCTTGATACTTATATCACAACATCCCACTTCGAGACTGCAAGACTCTTGAACGTCACCTCGGAAAGGCCGGCAAAAGTAGTGTTTGTATTAATTCGAGGCATCGAACAGTAAGGGGCGCCCCAATATTTTGATTGTGTGAACTACAAAAGCTGACTTTGAGAGAACTATGTCCAAGCAGAACATCTCGAGCAGCAATGATCAATTGGCAGAGTGCCATGGTCTTCCATTGCTTGACTTGAATCAGAGCGTGTGGGACATGTTCCTCAGCACTGCTATTAAATACCCACAAAGGACTGCTGTTGTTTCTCTCTGGCAACCAAAGCTTCACTTGGAGAATCTTGTACGCAGAGAGACCGAAACAAGCCTCAAAGGAGGAGAATTGACGGAGCCGGAATTTGTGCTGCAGTGGAATTATGAAGAGCTCCTCAAAGCTGTGGAGGTTCTTACTGAATGGCTGCAGAGGCAAGGGTGCTTGGAAGGGCAGACCCTCGTAAGTGACTTCTTCGGAGGAACCAACTTCTTTCCACATTTTTCCCCATGGCAGTAGGACTTTAGTACAAAGCTCACGAGATTCGCAGGTGACTTTCCTCTGGAACTCAGCGGAATGGGTCCTATTCTTTTGGGCAGCTGCACGATTGAGAATGACCTTTGTACCTCTTGATCCACGCACCCTTGAACAGACTGCCGATGAATACATCCGCCGATTACGACCCTCGCTCCTAGTTGTCCAGGATGAAGCCGCAGTTGACGTTCTGGACCGAGCCTCTCCACATCTCCGAGACGTCAAAGTCCGAATATCATGTACCACATCACCTTCGGAATCGTGGACTTCGCTTTGCACGCTTCCGAGTCATCATTTCGATGCTCGGCCTTTCGAGAAGGGATCGACTCCCGGTCAAGAACTTGCGTTGATAGTCTTCACGAGCGGTACAACTTCCACCCCGAAAGGATGTCCCCACACGGCAGAGAACATCTGGTCTGCAAGTTTCGATTTCGATCCCGACAAAGACAAAAATATGATAGAAAAGTGGCTTGTCCACACCCCGGTCTCGCATATCTTCGCCATCAACAACACACTACGGTCATTCAGATATGGCGGAACTATCGTGTTTCCATCGAAAGCATTTGATATACATGCCTCATTGAAAGCCCTTGAACTGCATCAGTGCACTCGTATGGCAGCTGTCCCAACATTGGTTCAGGGGTTGTTGTCACTGCCTTCTTTTCCAGGGAAGGAGCGACTGGCCTTGCATTACGTGACTCTTGCGGGCACCTTGATCAAAGATGAAGATGTTCGCATGTGCAAGAGATTTGGGAGTGATGCCGTGATTCAGGCATATGGTATGAGTGAAGGCGCGCCTACTATGAGTTGGCTGAGAGATGATCCCTTTCTTGAATCTGGCCAGTGAGTGTCCTGATGCACCCCCTCAGAATCTGATTTCCTTCCGTTGGCCCTCAAGACGGATAAGATATCGCAGAAAGGCTGACTGGGAATCTATAGCTACCCTGGGGTCGGAAAAGTGCTTCCAGGATGCCGAATGCGAGTGTGCCTTCCTGAGAGTCGGGAAGTCGTGAACAGAAACGTTCCCGGGGAGTTACACATTGGTGGAACCTCTGTAATCTCTGGCTATCTCGACGGAGCTGACCCAGAGGCCTTCTACACGGACGAATATGGAAGCTGGCTGAGAACTGGAGATCAAGCAACCATTGACGAGAACGGCGCCGTTCAAATCCTCGGGCGATACAAGGATCTTATTATTCGTGGCGGCGAGAACATTGCACCCGTCAAGATTGAGGAGTGCTTGGGCCAGGTTGCTGGACTATATGTGAGTGTTTCAATTTCAACGCGAACATATGGTCTTGCCAGCATAAACTGACATTTTCAGTCACAAGTTGTTGGGCTTCCTGATTTCATTGCCGGTGAGGTTCCCGTAGCCGTGGTATGTGAACCCCATAGCCCCCTTTATGCAGCCCCAAGCAGGACGATGAACCTGCTGATGAGAATGCATCAGTTTGCGCTAACGCTCAACTTGCTAGGTGCAATCGCTCAAGTCCTCCTCAAAGGCGGACATCATGCGTCTTGTGGAACACCTCGGACCAAGTTATGCTTTGGCAGCAGTCACCACTTTGGAAGAGCTAAGCATTGAACAATATCCTATGACTCCAGCAGGAAAAGTTCGAAAGAATATTTTGAAAGATTTAGTTGCTAAACACTTTGGCATCGCTTCTAACGAGCCGGACAAAAGAACATCGCCACCTGAAGATTTCATAGGTCCGTTGACCCCGCCGACTTCTGAAGGCCCCGAGGAGGTTCTTTCGGTCAACTTGGAGCCCTTGAATCTCGACAAAGAGTCCACCGAGGTCGATGAGACCACTAAACAACTCATGGAGATCTGGGCAACTCTAGTCATCAGCGCTCCTTCCAAAGATGACCCAATCTTTGATTTCGCAGACAGTATAACTCTCTTGAGGTACTGCGACAAGGTCTGGAGAAGTCTTGGGAAGAAGCTCTACCTCCAAGATTTCATCGTTCATGACACTGTCGAGAGGCAGGCGCAACTTTTGCAGAGCCGTGATGCCGCCACCAAGGATTCCGAAGGAGGTACGTATTTGTGGCGTCGAGAATCAGCGGTTATGCTAACCTGGATGACGACTCAGACACCTCTGTTGCCTTGTCAGCCAGCGAAATGGCGCGCAAGAAGAACGGACCTCCAGGTGTTGCCGATATGGTGCACGTCAATGGTGATCCTCGAAGATTCATTGATACTCGTCTCGCCACATCCAGGGTGCTGAAAGGCTTGGGTCTTTCGTGGGAGGCCGACGTTGAAGACGTGCTTCCTATCAAGGCGAGTTTCTGGGCTTTCGCTCATGGGCCTAGACCACAGTCTTTCAGACACAGAATTGCTTTCAGGATCGATGGCAGAAGCCCAGAAAATATTCGCAAAGCTTTGGAGAAAGGTCTCTCCTCTCGACCAATGTTTCGCACAATTCTTGTGAGACTTCCGGACACAACCCCAATTCATGTGGTTGTTCGGCCTGGAAAAACTTTGTATGATATCCTTATTACGGAGAAAGCGGGCCTTGATGAAGCTACAATCCGGGAGACGATACTGGACGACTCCGGTGAATCATTTTCCAGCATCCAGATGTTCCAGGCTGTCGTTGCACCTTGTCAAGATTCCACGACCTTGATTCTCACTTACAACCACTCCGTCTTTGATGCAATGTCCATGGTCCCTTGGATGAGAGACCTCGACATGTTGGTAAATGATCCCAACATGACTCTTCTGGCTCTGACTCCTTTCAAGCTGTTTGCCGACATGGTATACTCGCACCAAGAAAGTATGCCAGCTACGCTGGATGTTCAATACTTCGTCAAACGATTTTCCGGGGTCAACAAACAAACCAAAGCATTTTGGCCACCTCAACGTGCACCAGGGTGGATGATCGCCACGGATCAAGACTCTGAGCATCGAGCTGCGAGGATGAAGGTCAGAAAAGCAGAACCTATCCGCTATCCCCGGGTGGTGACGAAGTCAAAGATTCCTCATATGACTGCTTTGAAAGCAATGAATGTCCAGCCAGTCAATGTTGTGAAGACTGCAATCGCGCTGTTCAATATCCAACAAACTGGTCAGGAGTACGCCTTCTTCAACAACCTTGACGCTGGGCGCAGCTGGCCATTCATGCCTGCATGGATTCCTCTGCCTCCTGCCATGAGTATCGATGGCCCTACGATGGAGTGGACTGGGAACATGATCCGAATTTTGCCAGGCGAAACAGTGGAGCATCTTCTAAATCGGATTCGAGATGACCAAGAGGAGCTGAGTTTGCACGCTCATGCCCCATTGTTTAGAGTCCTGGATAGCCTTGGAACTGAAGGCCCCTTCGTCATGGATGCTTTGCTAAGACAGAGCTTCAACTGGGACATCAGTCTTCAATACCTGAACGGGAACAAGTATGGCAATGTTGACTTGACGACTTTGAAACTCATAGAACGAGTTGATTGGCCAGATGGGTAAGTCTTGTGTCCCGAAGACGAATTGCAAGACTAACTAGTACAGCGGATTCTTCTGGGAAGCTGGCATGTTGAGTGCTGATGAACTTTGTGTTCTGGCAACTTGGGATGATGCACAACTGAGCTTGGCGGAGGCTGAGGGGCATGTTGAGAGCTTGAACAAGATCATTCAATGGATCACTACGCCCGAGAACTGGGTCAAGCCGGTAGGAAAACTCTTGAAGGGTGAGTGACTTTGGTAGAAAGGAGATATTTGAATCGAGTAATATTGCTTTGCAGTTCTGTACGACATTGGGAGAAAGGATTAAATTCCACTGTATTGCAGTTTTGTGCGACATTAGGAGAATGTATCGGCTTCATTGCTGCTAGTACCCGCTAGAAGGAGCTTTGTAGGGTCCTTGATGTATACGTCTGGCAGGGACATTAACTACTCATGCCCCAAGCACCAGCCGCGAAGAATATTGGCGCATCTTGAGCCCCCTTCGAGCAAGCCGATGCCTCTCTAGCGAACATGACAGAGCCTTTCCACCTGGGAATGTGCGAGGTCAGGGTTTCTGTAATGCTCGTAAAGCTTTTCCTTCCCATTTCTCACCCTCCAAAGCGACTGTACAATGTCTGTCATATGTTTCGAACAATCACCGCTCTGCCTTCTCTGTCCATCCCACAAGGACCTTTCTTCTCGTCGACTCTACCAATAGTAGGTGGTCGTTAGATGATTCGGACAGTTGAGGTTTAAGCGGTTAATCGGGTTTGGAGGTAGAGGTGGCGATATTCGGTCGTGGAATAAGAGAAAGCTCGCTCGCGATGCCGTAGAATTGGATTTTGTATTTGTCGTTGTACTGCTCATGGAACCTCCCCTATCTCCTCTCCTCCTATGTACCTATTATCCCACAACCCACTTCTGAGGTATCAAGTATATGCGACCCTCACCCTCTTCTTCCAGTCCACATATGCCGTTCCTTCTGCAGATCAATCACAGTCGTTGGCAATCGGTTTGGAACCGTCAGGCAGGCTTGGCGGAGGGACATCTGCAGTAGAATTTGGTGGTGCAATGACTTCTTTCCACATTGTATGGCTGTAGATGGCAGCTTTAGCCTTCAATCGAAAGTCGTTGATTCGTAAGTTGGTGTTGGATAGGCCATTGTAAAGCAGATCTTTTGCTCAGAATAGATCGAGGAAGGACGGAGTCGAGGTGGTGAGAAGGTTGATTCAAAGAGACGCCAGCAGTCGGGATCAATGTCGCATTATTCGTCGATGCTTCCATCTCGGCACGGAGGGTGGCGTATGTGCTTCGTGGGAGGGACATGATGTTGACGTGGTGTTGAAGAATCTCTGAGCTGGAGCTGATGAGGGGTTCACGACGCATTCGTTGGCAGACCGTAGCGAAGAAAACAAAATGCATGCCCCACCAGCCAATTCCGAGATGCGTCAAGACGGCCGCAGCAAGCTGCAAAAGGCATTAGCAAGCTTCACCTCATGGCATCTGATAGCGTAGGTGGTGGAACTGACGCTAGCGATATCTTTATGTGGTTTCATCCTAGGATAGGCATTCTTGAAACTGGCGATAACGGAACGTGAGTCCACACCATATTTCTCGGCGTTTTCCCATGGCCCCATGTGAACAGTCACCGAGTGACGAGGCGCTGGTGGCATGGGATGGCCAAATGGGGTGGTGATTTTGGCGGACATGATTGAATAGAAGTTGTTGGGATTGAAACCTAGGGTAAATTATGGATGAATGGATGCGCAGGTGCTTGGATAAAATAGCCAGTTGTCGACGTCTCTTGCCGATTAAGCACGAACTTACTTTTTGTTAGTTAGCTTCTCGGGGAGGCGAAGCAGGACGTCATAGCCGAAGCGCTAGACTATCCTCGCTAGCGGCTTTCTTACCCGTATCTAATAGTCAAGTTTTTCCTTGGCCTTTTCTCGTGGGCCTTTCTTTTTTTTATTTAATAGTGCAATTATATATTTAATTATTTTTAAGAAAAAGGAAATTAATAAATTAAAATAATTATTTTTTTATTTTTTTAAATAAACTTTTTTTATTAATATATTTATTTATTAATTTTATTAAAATTATTTTTTTCGAAATACGAATAATTATTATTAAATATTTTATAAATATTTTTATTTTCTTATTTTTTTAATTTAAAATTTAAAATTAAAATTATATTAAAAATTATATTTTATTTCGAAATATTAATATAATTAATTATAATTTAATTTCTTTTTTCGAATAATATATTAAAAAATTAAAATAATTAAAATTAAAATTTATTTATTAAAACAAGTTTTATATATAATTATTATAATAATAAAAAAACGTCGAAATTAATAATTTTTATTAAGAATAAATGGGACGAATTTGTATATAATAATTATTATTTCGAAGATTGGTTATATAACGAGTTATATAAGCCCAGAGACAGTAATCGATTTCTACCAGTGCTAGAGACTGGAAATAACACCGAGGCTGATAATTACTTCATTGCAGGCTCCAAATCTCGGACCCTTAACAACGCGGCTGCCAACTATCGAATGGTCGACGTGTTTGAGGATAGCTTTCCTACCTTCGGCGCGTCTTCTGTAAGGCACCAAGACCAACCATCCTTCGACGAGCTTTGGCTGTCCGTTTAAATGGCCCACGCAGGTTTCGACAGAGTAGTCGAAGCATTAGAAGAAATCTTTCCTCTTTCCAGCGGATGTGCGGAGCTCTATCGACTCAGGAACGCAGTCCTCCTGCAACCGATATCCTCACGGCTCGTCTTCGTGCCAAGTTTTACGGGGCGCAAGTCATCACGTATCGGCCGTACGTGCAGAAGATTCTCGAGCTATCATCGCCTGGCACCGTTTCATCAGACCGGTCGGCCAGAGCGGTGTATGCGAGTAAGGCGTCGCCTTTTGTAGATGTGAAAGTCTTTATCGGGACCTCTAAGTTCCACAAGTATATGCAGTACGCAGAGAAGGTAGCAAGGCCCTGATCAACAGCACGAGAGCATTCCATGGATTGGGAGGTCGTCGGTTGATCATGACCAATGTCTGGGGAACTGTTCATGCGTATGCTCCCTTTTCTCCCGTCTTGTCTCCTTCGCCCTTCCTCACGACAAAGATAACGTCACACCATCTATAGCCAGTGGGGCAACCTTCTCGTTCTTCAAGCCGCATACTGCGACCCCCTACTCAGCCACCTTATCGACGGCAAGGAGCTCCAATTCCTCCTCACCAAAACGCTGGAGTTCCTAAACATGCATGCGCAGCCGAGCTCGTCGCTGGATCTGGATATCAAGATCTTGGAGTATACGGGTTGGCAGACGGGCCTCTTGCCTTCGAGCTCCAACCTTAGCCCCCTTGCGGTGGTAACTGAATATGTCTTTTACTAGTGCTGGATCATGATTTTAATGGAGAGGGAGTCTTGTTTTTCAAGTACGCTCAGTTCTTTTGGTTTTGTTTAGTGCTTGGGCGTGTTTTCGCTGTGTCTGTAGGATACAGGCAAGAAAAAGCAGACGTGTTGCAATTCCGACAACACGATCCCAATTGTGCGTGTTTACTGTACTGAGACCGCTTGGGACAGACATTTCCTCAACTTCTATGGATCAATAAGTGGTCGATGCTGGGATAGCATCCGCAAGAGCTCAAAGACCGCAACACCCATCCCCCCAATGCATAAAATAGCTATTATGATCAAGCACTATCTATACTCGACGCACTCCTTTATTTGTCCAATGTCCCATGAGCAGTAGCGCGCGACTCATTCGGACTTCTCCTCCGCGCGGGTAGTATGATAATGTTGAAGGCAATACGCTTTGTTTGTATGTTTGTTTCAATATGAGAAAGAAGAGGACGTCGCCGATTGTATTTAGGGATAAGATCACGAGAAGGCTGAATGCGGGGGTTATTGTTGTGTTTTCGGTTGTTGCGCTGGCGTTTTGGCGCCTGGGGTGTGCGATGCCTGTGCTGTTGGGGACGACGATTGCGTGAATGACGATGTGGTTGAGGAAATTGAAGGAGGATAAGACCACGTTTAAACTTTGGCGTTCATGGTTGATAATATTTTATTGTTTACGGCTGATGAAAGTCAAAGGCGCCTTAGCCGGCTTATGGCCAACTTTGGCTTGATATAACTGAGGCGAGAGCGCCACTGATGGGATGTGGCCCACCGCGGTCTTATACAACACTTTGCTATCGTACCGATTTCCTTGCTTTGTTACCAAATTCTGTGTAGTTATTCAGGCGCATCTGTATATCTTCGAATTTTGCGTTGGCAACTTTGCTCTAACGAACGATTTTTCTCTGTGTTTTGTGCATTTGGTGGGGGAGGATAGCTGATCATGTAGAGAGGGAGACGGAAAGGAATCGGACTTTATGATTTGTACGTATAAAGGCATAACCGATAGGCTTTAATTCCGTCGCTGGAATTTAGGGAAATAGCATTTGCTTGGTGTTAAACGTTCGCCATGTGAAGTGAGAAGACCTTGAATGTAATGTGAAGCAACTGTTGGGACTGCGTCCTTGATTGACATGAATTCCATTCACTTATACTTTGGTTATGTCGCTCAATCTCTAACATCCGCCCCCTCGCTCAAAGGTTCTCTTCCCGACTTACTGCCGCAATCCAAACTCCACCTCACCCCAACAATGCCACCGCCGCTCGAAGCTTATTTGGAAGAGCGATCACCTTTGAGATATCTATTAGATGTTATATTATCGTTGTCCTTATAAAAATGAGTATTTTTTTTGGAACTCTCGTGAACTTCCATTTCCTTGGTCGTCTTAGCTGGTATTTGAGTGACTCTCAAGTGTCCACACTTACCATCTTGAAAGTGTTGAGTTCTTCTCTAATAGAATGAGCGAGCATTGGCGTTAATCGATCACACTCAGCAGCCTCGCCTCTTCGGTCATATTCGCCCCTCGACCAAGTCTCGTAGGATCGAACTTGTGGACTGAACGCCGTATTGTACTTAAAGGTGCCAGGAGGTGTGTTCAGAATATGCTCTGAACTGCGATGGAGTCTTAAGTCAAACATGAAGTCGTCGTCACTTTCATGAGTTACGGAATTTCTTCGCTTGTTTCCTTGAGGAAGCCGACTAGGAACGCTCATAGTGGATGTGATTGGCGAGCCGTTCATGCCGAAGTTCGTTGGTAGTTTGGAATTGGCAACTTCAATATTGGCAGACGGGACAATGGACGCATCTCCAAAGTCGGTAGAAGACCCTTCTTGGTTAGAGCGAAACTAGATATGGCAAAACTTTCGACTTACGCTTCAGGATGCCTTTGGGTGGCTGCAAGAACTTCTCCTGGCCAAAAGCGCTCTTAGCCCTGATGGAATTTTTCGACCGAGAGTTTCGGTCCCGGCTCCTAGCGTCAGCATACGTAGCATCCGTTAAGTTCCTATCGAGCTCTAGGCACCCAGTTCCGCAGCTTCTATCGCCTTGCAAATTGGCGTTAATGTATGCTTTTTTGCGATTTGCCTTGAGAGTAACGACCGCCAGTTGCGCTTGAGTTGACGCACTAACAGGCAGCTCAGCAGTACGTACTCGGAAAACGGACCTTGGGCGGAAAAGTCTAAGGAGAGGGCGCGTCGATCTCTTCATCCCCTTACCCATCTTCTGAATAATAGTGGAAGCAGGTGACAGCTTAGAAGTGGTAGATAGATTGTCGGTTGGTCCAGAGAACTGAAGTTGGCCGGAGCAGATGTCCTGACCTTTGCCGCCTTCCTCTCGGGTTTTTGCGATCCCTGGCTGCTTAGCTATACTCTCGTCTTCATAGTGCTCCCTTCGCAAATGCAATTGTTCAGCCACCGTAGGCATGGTATTGGTTGCTGCCGAGGCATCTCGAAAGCGTACTGTCCTTCTAGATAAAAAGGACCGTATACGAGTAGTCTCATTCGTTTTGCGTTCTATATGAATAAGAGCTGGCAATTGTTCGCAAGGAGCGGTGATACCTTTAGAATTACTAATGTGACCTCGTAATGGAGATTGACCGTTAGACTGTATTCGCGTGTTTCTTCCAGGGTCTTGACAACATTTTCCAATACTGTCAGGAGAGCCTTGCTGAGGGTATCGCAGAGGAAGAGTTCTGAATCTTGTATCACTCTCAGAAACTGAGTGAATTTCTGTCCCAATCGAGCCGAGGTTTCTACTTCTACGGCGATACCTTGCTGGCGTTTCTCGAATTGGCTGTCGATATAAATTCATGTCATCAACAGTTGCCCGAGAGGGAAGACCGACCTTGAACATGACTTTTCCTGTGATTGAAGGTTGACTCTGAAAACTCTGCGCCGCAAAGCCTGGTTGTCTGCTTATAAGGGGAAAGCCATCAGCGTGGTGAGGTCGACCGTATAAACGGCTGATACTAGCCATCTCTGGATCAGATAGCATATCTGATCCAAGTGCGAGTGAAGAATGACTGATAGGTCCTGGGCTAGCAGTCTCGGCCCAATCGTCTAGTTGGGGGCAGCGACTTGTCCCACCGTTGGCATTGCTACCACAATAGCTATTTCGATGCATTATTTATGCTTGAAGGATGCTACTACCTTTGGGTCTGCTGCATGTTTTGGAGGATTCCAGGCACTGGAAGACGCCCGACTAAAGCATTCATACGAATCTAGCCTGTTGATGGGGTAATTTACAAGAGCAGCCGTCTTGACTTTCGCTCAAGGTGTCTCGTGGCCGTGCAACGTAATCAGCTTCCGTTATCTCAGCCGATGAGCGCCTGATCAATTAGTCTAACAGACTGTTGAATAATGCAATGGAAAATTCCTGCAGCACAAAGAGTGCGCTATGATTTGTTCATTCATTAACGAGGGGCAACGGAGCTCCGTAATGCCTGAGGCGCCGAATGATATTGATGTTCTGATGGCATGTGAGATGGTCATAGCTCGACCAAGCCATGTGCCAAATCGACGCAAAGATGATCCCATCTTCTGCACCTATCTCAACAATATGTGTTTACACGGGCACATGCCAAAGCTAAGAACAGGCGTTACCTAAGATTGTCATATAGAAAGGTATTGAATCGCTACCGTGATGCCGTCGACACTAGAGAGGAGATCGAGGTACTATTGGATCTTTTCAACGACGCTGATGAGCGTCTATTGATTTGATTGATTTGATTTATTCCCATTGGCTGTTCAGGGCCGCTGGCCCTATGTAGCCCAACTCCTAGCTGACCTAAGCTAAATACATAATTATATCACGGGATCAGATCCTGCTGACCTGACGAGTGAGTCCACAGGCAGCCAGGTCCTGGTTACACTAAAAGCCTAACCATTATTGTTGGATAGACTTGACCCTAAGTCCGTTTATTTCCCTATATAACCCATTAGCGTAGATTTGCCGAGGGGATTAAGTCCGTTTTGTTAAGTCCGTTTATTAGGGTTACGTTTAAATAAGCTCGGATGCGGCTTAAATTCGAGTATAAGTTGGCTTTAATATATATAATATTAACCCCGTCAAAATATTAACTTAAAGCCTACCATAGGGTGATTTATTATAACTATAGTTTAGTAATTGGATTTTTAATAGGGGAAAGTAAGCGTATAAATTTAATTAGTAAAATCGGAGATCCTAAGTATAAAGTGAGTATAATAGTATAAAAGCATAAAATCGGAAATTATAATCAAATATTACGCGTAATTTTTAAGCCGCAATTTAATACGCGTTGAGTAAGAAGACGTGTAAAGTAAAAGTAGAATTTGAAGCTTTAATAAAAAAACCTAGTTTATTCGATTTGTATTCGTAATATATATTTATTTGTTTATTTCTTAGTATAAGGAGTCGTTATGTAAGTCAAACCCCCCCTTAACCGACCACCCCCTGTAACCGGCCACCTCGCTTAACCTCACCGCTACACTACACACACATTTAAAATTTAAATAATATAATAATCTTTTAATAAAACAACTCCAAAAAAAAATTACAATTAGAACTTACTATGAAGCCCTCATATACTGAAGACGACGTCCAATTTGCTCTAAATGCAATCGCGAATAGCCAATCTATCCGAAAAGCTAGTTTGGAGTGGGGGGTCCCGAGGGGCACTCTTAGAGATAGGATTAGAGGCAGCGTTTCTAGAGCAGAAGCTAAAGCGCCTTACTAGAGGCTTTCTCCGGTTCAAGAACAACGTTTAACAGATTGGGTATTAGTTTAAGAGAGTCTAGGGCTAAATCCTACGCATGCCTAAATTCGAGCTTTCGCCGGCCGTATTTTGGCCGCCCGCTATGATGCTCTCTCACTGGGCAAACGATGGATGGCTGGTTTTCTCCGCCGGAATCCTGTTCTTAAGACCAAAAAGCAATTCCGAATCGATTCTGTGCGCGTTAATAGTGCTACTTCCGATATTTTGAAGGCTTGGTTTCAAAAACTGGAGATTCCTACTATAAGGGCTATTAAGCCAAAGAACAAGTGGAACATGGACGAAGCAAGGATCATGGAAGGCCAAGGGGAGAATGGATTAGTAGTCGGGAGTGCCTAGAAACGTTTTATTCAGAAGAAACAACTAAGATCCAAAAGTTGGACTTCATTCATTGAGTGCATCTCGGCAACCGGTAGGGCACTATACCCACTTGTTATTTTTAAGGGCAAATCGGTGCAACAACAATAGTTTTCTACTTAGTTGAAACTTTTTAAAGGCTGGAAATTCGATTCTACCGATAATGGATGGACATTTGATGCTACTGCCTTAGAATGGTTAAAGGCAGTGTTTATACTCCAGTCGGCACCACGTAATCCTAGGGAGCCCCGTCTGCTCATTTTGGATGGCTATAGAAGCCATAAAACAATTGAATTTATGTGGGAGTGCTTCTAAAACAATATCCACTTGTTGTTTTTGCCACCGCATACCTCGCATGTACTCCAACCTCTGGATTTATCCATATTCTCCCCCTTAAAAGGGGTTTACCGAAAACGGCTAAGTGCTTTGACTTTTTTGAACGATTCAACTCCAATTAAGAAGATAAATTTCTTAGAGTGTTATAAGCTAGCTCGGATAGATGCTTTAACACTCAAAAATTGCGAGGCGGGGTGGAAAGCTTTAGGGTTATAGCCGGTGCGGATGTCTAAGCCCCTTATGAACCGATTATTACTTGAAAATAGTAATAAATAGACCGAGGAAACTCCAATAACTTCAAGGAATGTTCCAGTACTTGAATGGAACGAGGATAGATCGTTTATTCCGTGGAGAACACCCCAAAAGAGTGAAGATGTCCGAGAACAAGCCAGACAAATCACGGGGTTTGAGATAGTTGGCACTGCAACCGCTAGGGTACTCTTTAGGAAGGTGGCTAAAAGTTTAAATGAAAAGGATTTTCTTATTGCCTAGTATAAGCGTCGAATAAAACATCTTGAAGCTAAGGTACAGTAGTTAGAGCCTAAGAAACGACGGAAAGTTAAGACTAGTCCAAATTCCAAGTTCGCTAGTATCGAGGACATTTATAGGGCACAAGTAGAAGCTGGAGACCGGCAGGATATACTAATAGACTCTAATGAGCCTATTAGTATTGCCTCTACGTTATCTCATATAACTATTGAGTAGATAAAAAGTTATTATAGTTGAAAATAGGTAGAGGGGAATTAAGCGAGGTGGCCGGTTACAAGGGGTGGTCGGTTAAAGGGGGGTTTGACTTATTCCGAATATAAATATATCGTATTGCCTAGTTATATTGATGCCCATTTGAAGGATAAAAGAAAGCATAAGGCCATGAAAACCAATTGAGAACGTATTATTTAAGAAATTTAAGTTATTTGGGATTTGAAAACTATCCATTATTTTTAAATCAATTTCAATGTAGTTAGTTTATTTCCCCATACAAACTATTAGCGTAGATTTGCCGAGGGGGTTAAATTGATTTAATTAAGTTGATTTATTAGGGTTACGTCCAAATAAATTCGAATGCGGCTTAAATTCGAGTATAAATTGGCCTCGGTATATGCGATACTAATTCCGTTAAAATATCAATTTAGAGTTTATCGTAGGGTTATTTATTACGGCCGTTGTCTAGCGGTTGGATTTTTGATAAGGGAGAGCGAGTATATAGGCCCCGTTAGTAAAATCCGAGATTTTAAGTATAAAGTGAGTATAAAAATATAAAAGTATAAAATCGGAAATTGTAGTGAGATATAACGTGTAAAGGTTTAGAGTACGAATTAAGGACGTATCGAATAAAAAGACGTATAGAGTAGTTTAAAGTAATCGGATTTTCAGATCGAAGAATTAAATTGATTTGATTTATATAAATATTATGGATTTATTTGTGTATTTCTTAGAATAGCGGTTAATTATGTGTTTAAAGTACTAATATACAGTTTTGTTTAATAATATCGATATTTATTTGAAGGATGAAAACACGTATAATATGTTAAGAGAGATTCGAAAGTATATTATTAAAGAAGTTTAAAAAATTGAAAGATTAATATAAAATAAACTAGTATTAAATTCGTTAAATTTCTCTTTAGTAAATAACTCTTTAATTGTAGCGTTATAAACGCCGAGAGACGATAGTATAAAATGTTAATTATAAAACGATCAAAGAAAGTTATATTATTATATTGCGTATTAATTGCAAAAAATTTAAAAGTATTACTGAGAAGTATATAAATGGGAAAACCCGCAGAAGAAAGGTCGATTAAAAGTAGGAAAAGAAGTGCAAATTCTATAGAGAAGTGGGGTTTATTGCTAGTATTTTTTTATCCATGGATTAAGAGTTTAGTTTTTTGAGGTTTAAATAGTAGTATTTAGTCTAATTATACTACTTGAAGATATTAATTTAAAAGCTATGAAAAAGTAGTTAAATTAAGCTATATAATAAACTGCCGAGGACGAACATCGTTAGATTACCGAATTAAAAGAAGCCTAAGAATCTAATTTATAATTACGTTGCGTAGGATAGATTGAGTATTCGGAAGTATTTAATCGGATCGAATTACGGGTATTAGTTGCACTTATAAAAGACGACGAGCTCGAATTGGAAATGTTATATAAAGCGTTTAATTAATTGATTTAAAACGCATAATACTATTATATTCGGTAAGTAATTAAATTAAAAACATTATTTAAAGCGAATAGAAAAGAAGTGGATAAAGAAGTCTAAATGCCGTTTAATAATTGGATAGATATTATTACCGTTAAAGCGTATACGGAGGTTTGCAAGTAATTAATGCGTTATATATTCCGGTTTAAGGATATTGAGCTCGAGAAGCGGCCGAGGTATAAGTTGACGGAAAGACAATAGATATGCATTAAGGATGTATAGATTAGTATTAAGGAATTTGTATAGTGGAAAGAGGAGTAGGTGGGAGGTTTAAGAAGCGGAGAAGAGGAGATTAAATGGATAGGTTAGATCCAACGGTAGATTTTACGATTATAGATAGCGTTATTGAATTAGCTATTGTAAGACGACGAGTATAAGAGCGTGTTGATTAGTGGATTGGCGGTTTTAGGGATGCGAGAGAACGATGGATAATTAGATGCCAAAGATTATACGCCTAAATATTCGGCGGTAATTAAGTTGGCTCGGTTGATAATAGTTCAAAAGGCGTACGAGCGTCGACGGGAAGCCATTAAGTAATACGAGAGCCGTGGTTTGAGCACTTAAGTAGCCCAAGAGAAAGCGTTTAACTATTACGTTTTGATACGCAGTTTAATCTAATCGTTTATAACTATAGCCTACGATAGAAGGGATTTTACGCCCATATAATAGTTATACCGGAGCCGGTCGTACGGATTCAAGATTCGGTATACTACTACGGTAAAGGGAAAGATCCAATGGATTAGAGATAATGTTTTATATGCCAATATACGGTTTAATATGAGCTAGTTTCGGGGGATGATTCATGGGTTGATTAGAGAGGCACGAGAAGAGTTGTTTAAGAAGTTGATAATAGTAAGGATAGGTGCAAATCAAGAAGTGGATGTAAAGCAAGTACTATCGATCCATTGGGATAAGATAGTAGACTAGCCGTCAAAAACCCGAGTAGAGTGGTCATTTTTGGACGATAAGCGGAATTAGTTTATAGTATATAAACAGTGGTAATTATACGAGCGGATGTATAAAGACGAGCAGTTGAAAGAGCAGTTTATGGATAGTACGGGGAAGTTGAAGCGGGAAGCCGTTACCGTATATTAGCGTTATAAAGAACGGTTTTAAGAGTTATTATAAGTTTTAATGATATTATTATTATAGTCTCCCCGCGCTTTCGAGTTGTTTATTATGCGGTGGAAGAATATCGTATATAGTGGGGTTCGGAATATTGTGATTAAAGAAGGGTTGGTAAAATACGTGGCCCAATATTATAAAGGGTATCGGAGTAATGGAAATATTAAGATTATTTATCGGTATTTGCCTCGGGAAATTAAGGAGTTATTAGTATATTATTTGTAGTTAGTATTATCGTTTTAAGAGAAGTTACAATTCCAAGTTACAAGACGTGATTATTCTAATCCGTTTTTATAGGGAGATAGCCAGAAGAAGGAGCACCGGTAGTAAACCGGTTTAAAGCGACGGTAATAAGTATCCACGGGAGTAGATAATCAGTAAAAAGAAGATTCTATTGAATAATCGAGTAGTTAAGATTATACGTTCGCCCAACGACCGTCCCGTTCGTGGACGTCCGAACGAGGACGTCGGATTTTAAAAGAGGCAATAAAAAGGTTAATAAGCGTCGAGGGTTACGAGATTAGCTCGAATCGGCATATTATAATCGCTATATTACGTTGGTATTGTCGAGAAGACCGATTTAAGGACGAAAAGACGAAATTAGAAAAGGTTAACGGTTAGGATAAGGATAATATCGACGGGGACGATTTATAGGATTTGCAAGCCGATCACGGGATTTATATTATAGGTATGATTTACGCTAGGGAGTTGATAGAAAGTGACAATTCTATCCATAATTAGATAACGAGTTTGGGGTCAAACTAGTTCATTTTCCCATATAACGCATTAGCGTCGATTTGCCGAGGGGGGTTAAACTCGAAAGTCAAATTGGTTCGTTAGAGTTACGTCCAAATAAGCTCGGATGCGGCTTAAATTCGAGTATAAGTTGGCCTTTACATGAGGCGGGCTCCGATTTGACTCAAATCGGCGTCCAAATACGGTAAGCGCAACGGAACAGGCTTAGCGGGAGCACTTAAATCGGAACTCAAATCGGTAGGCGGTGAAAAGCCACAACTTTATAAGAACGTTAAACTTTGCTATACTACTAATACATAGCATTAATTAAGTAGAGATCTTAGTGCTAAACATCTAATATACTAAATATAAGTAAATTGAAAGGAGTTTAAAGTTGGTTTAAAGTATATTAATTGACTTGGGTTGCTGAATAAGCAACTATTTAATGGGACAATAAATAGGACCGCGACGATTAAAACGATAATACATTTAAATATAATGCAAAATATAAGGTCTTATTCTATACTTCGCATTACACGGGAATTCGGGGATTAAATACTTATCTCCGTAAGTAGTATAGTCTTAGGAAAGAGAGACGGAAGCCAGTGCTTACAAAGTATAAATATTTGTTATTATAGTATCTAAAGGATGTAGAATTATTAGAACTCGGTGGACCACTATTTGCAGTACTAAAGAAACTATTAGATGGATTTTAATGCGACGATTGTGAGCAGTTTGTAGTATCAAAAAACTCGATCTAAAAATACTATAAAAACTATAGATAGTTTTGGTTAAAATAAGACTCGGTGCATTGGAAAATAGTGAAAGTGTAAACGTTTTTTGGGATTAGATTTTAACGATATTTTATTATGAAATGCTAAGAGGAGGCTTCCCCGTAAATAGAAGTAGTAAATAACGATAACGACGAAAATACCGTAGTCCGGGACTAATTATTACGCGAATTTAACGAAATAGACAAGCGGGACACAAAACGGCTTGAAATTGTAGATTCTAAGACTAAAAAGAGCGATAATATTAATTAGTGGAACTTTGTGCAATAGCGACCGCACTTTAATAGTCGCAATATTAGGCGTATTACTTATATTAGTAGATTGTCGGACCGGAAAGACAAATAGTTTTAGCGCGTAAGCGAAATCGTCGATATAATGATTAAGCGTACCGTGGATAAACTGAGTAGTTTGTACGACGATACTCTATATTAATTGCGAACGGCGAATTCGATTAAGAAAGTTGAGAATCGGTTTATAGTGCGGTTGTAGAACGAGGATAGCTTGGATCGGTATATTGCTTATTTTCGTCGTTTTATTTGCTATTTGTTACGAGTGTACGTAGCGCAAAAAGAGAAAGAGAGTTATGGACGTGATGAAAGTAAGAGCGGGGATGAAAGGTTAATAGACGATAATGAAGAGGTTATTGTAGACGACGTTAAAGAGAATGAAGAGGGGGATGAGACTTAAAAGGCTAATAATAGTGGAGAGTTTAATATAATGAAAGACTATTGTGAATTGATAAAATTCAATTTAGAATAGAAATAGTTATTGTAAAATATGCTCGAATTATTGGAATTCGGAGAAGACGAGGACATTTAAATCCAAAAGATGAGTACGCTTATAATATTTATGATTTTGTAGAGTTTAAAAGGCTATAATCGATTTGATAGTCCTATGATTCATTTTGCGATTGTTTTAAGTATTGTAGAAGACGAGAATCGCTTAAAGCGTGGTGATAAGTATTTATATATGCTCGCTAGATTTATATATTGCGTTCGGGTTTTGTTTATTGAGTATACACTCCTAATAGTTACGAAAGTAGATTAAATTGCAATAGATATCGATCGGTTTTTTGAATTGCGGAAGAAATATCTCGTAATTGGAAATTATAATTTATGCAATTTTTTAATTAAGATGTTGGAGTATAGTAAGATAATGAGTATATAGAAGATTAATTAGTCTAGTATTACTTAGACTCGGTTTGAAACGAATCGTTCGAATAGTAATATCTTGGAATTTCATGGGAAGCTACTACCGATTAAACGGTTTAAAGATGCAATTTACGATATAATTCGGGAGGCCGAAGATATTTTGTAGTAGGATTTGATGTAAATTCCGCAAAAGAAGGATCGATTTGAGATTAATTTGGATGTGATTTAAGATAATTTGTTATTAGTTGTACGGGGTGCTTTATAGGTGACAAATAAAGTTAATGGAATGAAGGATAAAAGAGAGTGGATAATAGATCAAATGTTGAAGGCTTTAAAAGACTAGTAGTTATAGGACCGAAAGAAGAATATATGGCGAATGACGAGAGTCCGCGAGTATCGGCAATTGTAAAAGCGAATTAAGGAATTGTCGCTCGCTTTAAAGTATGAGGGCGGTGGTTTATTCGATCGCGGAGAAGAGATTACGCTTATTCGGTTCCGTAATAGACTTCTTTAGGAGCGTAATATATATGTGATCGGCGGACGAATCGCGTATATTACGCGGTATTACAAGTTTTAAGCATTTTTTAGTGAGGTTAAAGTTATCCCACGATTTCTCTTATGGCGGATAGGACAGATTTGGGTTATATATTTGGTTTACGTGCAATTATTTTTAGAGACTTTGGATTAGAAAACAAACGGTTTCCTTAACCATTATTGTTGGATGGACTTGACTTTAAGTCCGTTTATTTCCCTATATAACCCATTAGCGTAGATTTGCCGAGAAAGTCAAGTCCGTTTTACTAAGTCCGTTTATTAGGGTTACGTCCAAATAAGCTCGGATGCGGCTCAAATTCGAGTATGAGTTGGCCTCGGTATATACGATACTAATCCCGTCAAAATATTAACTTAAAGCCCACCGTGGGGTGATTTATTACGACCGTAGTTTAGTAATTGGATTTTTAATGGGGGAAAGTAAACGCATAAGCCTAATCAATAAAATCGGAGATTCTAAGCATAAAGTGAATATAATAATATAAAAGTATAAAATCGGAAATTATAGTTAGATATTACGCGTGATTTTCAAGCCGCAATTTAACACGCGTCGAGTAAGAAGACGTGTAAAGTAGAAGTAGAATTTGAAGCTTTAATAAAAGAATCTAATTTATTCGATTTATATTCGCAATATGTATCCATTTGTCCATTTCTTAGCATAAAGAGTCGTTATATGTTCCGAATGCAAATATGCCGTGTTATTTAGTCACATCGATGCTCATTTGAAGGATGAAAGAAAGTATAAGGCCGTGAAAATCGACCGAGAACGCATTATTTAAGAAATTTAAGTTATTTAGGATTTGAAAACTAAGAGAGTAAAGTTAAACTATATAGTATTTCCGCCGGTAAATAACCCCTTTATCCCCACATTATAAGAGCCTAAGAAAGACGAGTTGAAGTATTAATAGTAAGATGATTATAGTAATTTATGTTAGTATATTGCGTATTAAGCCCGTAAAATCTAGGAGTATTGCCGCGTCGTTTACTAATGGGAAAACCCGCAGAAGAAAGGCAGGCCCGAGACGGGAAGAGGGGTGCAAGTTCTATGGAGGATTGGAATCTATTATTAGCATTTTTTCATCCGCGGACCGGGAGCACAATATTTTGAGGTTTAAGTAGCGGGATCTAGTCCAGTTATACTACCCGGAGATATCGATTTGGAGGCTATGAAAAAGTAGTTAGATTAAGTTATATAGTAGGCCGCCGAGGACGAACGTCGTCAGATTATTGAATTAGAAGAAGCCCGGGAGTTTAATTTATGGTTACGTCGCGTGGGATGGGTTGAGTATTCGGAAGCATTTAATCGGATCGAATTACGGGCATTAGTTGCACCCGTGAAGGACGACGAGCCCGAGTTGGAAGTGTTATATAAGGCGTTTAATTAGTTGATTTAAGACGTACAATACTATTATGTTCGGTAGGTAGTTGGGTTGGAGACATTGTTTAAAGCGAATAGAAAGGAGGTGGATAAAGAAGTTTAGATGCCGTTTGATAATTAAATAAATATCACTACCGTTAAGGCGTATACGGAGGTTTGTAAGCAGTTGATGCGTTATATATTCCGGTCTAAGGATATTAAGCTCGAGAAACGGCCGGGGTATAAATTGACGGAAAGACAATAGATGTGCATTAAGGATATGTGGACTAGTATTGAGGAATTTGTATAGTGGAAGGAGGAGTAAGTGGGAGGTTTTAGAAGCGGGGAAGAGGAGGAGGAAGAATCAAATGAAGAGATAAAATGGATGGGCCGGATCCAACGGTAGATTTTACGGTTGTAGATAGCGTTATTAAACTAGCTATTGTAAGACGACGAGTACAAGAGCGTGTTGATTAGTGGATTAGCGGTTTTAAGGATGCGGGAGGACGATGGATGGTTAGATGCCGAGGATTATACGCCCAAATATTCGGCGGTGATTAAGTTGGCTCGGTTGATAGTAGTTTAAGAGGCGTACGAGCGTCGACGGGAAGCTATTAAGCAATACGAGAGCCGTGGTTTGAGTACTTAAATAGCCTAGGAGAAAGCGTCCAGCCATTACGTTTTGATACGCAGTTTGGTCCAATCGTTTATGATTATAGCCTACGATGGAAGGGATCCTACGCCTATGCAATAGTTATATCGGAGCCGGTCGTACGGATTCAAGATTCGATATACTACTACGGTCGAAGGGAAGATTTAGTGGATTGGAGATAATGTTTTATATAGAGCGTCGACGGGAAGCTATTAAGCAATACGAGAGCCGTGGTTTGAGTACTTAAATAGCCTAGGAGAAAGCGTCCAGCCATTACGTTTTGATACGCAGTTTGGTCCAATCGTTTATGATTATAGCCTACGATGGAAGGGATCCTACGCCTATGCAATAGTTATATCGGAGCCGGTCGTACGGATTCAAGATTCGATATACTACTACGGTCGAAGGGAAGATTTAGTGGATTGGAGATAATGTTTTATATAGCGGATGTATAAAGAGGAGTAGTTGAGAGAGTAATTCATGGATAGTGCAAGGAAGTTGAAGCGAGAAGCCGTTGCCGCATATTAGCGTTATAGAGAACGGTTTTAAGAGTTGTTATGGGTTTTGATGATGTTATTATCACAGTTTTCCCGCGCCCTCGAGTTGTTTGCCATGCGGTAGAAGAATACTGCATATAGTAGGGTCCGGAATATCGTGATTAAAGAAGGGTTAATAGGATACGTGACTTAGTATTATAAGGGGTATCGGAGTAGTGGAAATATTAAGATTATCTACCGGTATTTGCTTTGGGAGGTTAAGGAGTTGTTAGTATATTATTTGTGGTTGGTATTACCGTTTTGGGAGAAGTTACAATTTTAGGTCATAAGACGTGATTATTTTAGTTCGTTTTTATGGGGAGATGGCCAGAAGAAGGAGTACCGGCAGTGGATCGGTTTAAAGCGACGGCAATAAGTAGCCACGGGAGCAGATGGTCAGTAAAAAGAAGACTCCATTGAATAATCGAGTAGTTAAGATCACACGTTCGCTTAACGATCGTCTCGTTCGTGGACGTCCGAACGAGGACGTCGGATTTTGAAGGAGGTAGTAAAAAGGTTAATAGGCGTCGAGGGTTACGGGATTAGCTCGAATCGGCATATTATGATCGCTATATCGCGTCGATATTGTCGAGAAGATCGATTTGAGGACGAAAAGACGAAGTTAGAAGAGGTTGACGGTTGGGATGAGGATAATGTTAACGGGGACGATTTATGGGATTTGTAAGCCGGTTACGGGACTTATGTTGCCGGCATGATTTACGCTAGGGAGTTGATGGAAGGTGATAGTTCTATTATTAGTCGCCGTGAGAAGTTCCGTCGTGTTAATTACGTATGGCATTGTTTTTGGGGTTTCCGTTAGTATATTAAGGGGTTGGGATGAGTGGGAGAGTTAAGAGAAAGCGGTAGGTGTATGAGGAAGAGATGTAAGACGCGCAATTAGCCCGGTGGAAGCGATTGCGGGGCGTTGATATCTATCGAGAGTTGGAACAAATGTTGGGGAGTGAGGCTCGATTTCGTGGGTTGTAAGAGCCCGTGTTAGAAGCCATTATAAAGCATAAGAGCCCTATTGTAGCGGTGATGGGAACCGGGGTTAGGAAGACGTTATTGTTCCAGTTGTCGGCTAAGAGCATGAATTCCGGCACTACTATTGTTATTAGCCCATTAGTTTCATTGTAAGAGTATATAGTGGAAAGATGTCAATAAGCCGAGATTTTATGTGTGAAATGGGACTCTCGATATTGCCATTCCCCTAGTCAGATTGTCATCGTTACGCCCGAGTCAGCGGTTAGTAAGACGTTTGGGACGTTTTTGGACCGGTTACAAGGGTTGCATTTATTAGAGCGGTTCGTATTTGACGAGTATTATACGCCATTGGACAGCACGGCCGAATTCCGGCCTAAGATACGGTAATTAGGCGAGTTGATGGAAAGGGGGGTGCAGATGGTGTATTTGACGGTAATATTGCCACTACATGCCGAGCCAGAGTTTATAAATATTATAAGGATTAAGGCCGACGATGTTCACATGTTCCGGTCTTTAACCAACCGTCCTAATATTGCGTATTCCGTGGTTGAGTATGAGGAGGATGAGTTTGGGAGAGGGGATATTATCGCCGTTTGTAGGTTAATAGAGTAGAAGTTGGAAGAATATGCCGCGCTAACGAAAATTATTATATATAGTAGTAGTATCGTCACTATACAAAAAGTAAGTAGTGCATTGGGTTATTATGCATATTATCGAGACGTGGGTGATATAGCCGTTAAAGATGAGATCCGGAAGGCGTGGGAGAATGCGGATAGACGGGTTGTAGTTGCTATTAATGCATTTGGATTAGGCATCGACCGATCGGATGTTCGTATTATGGTTTATATTGGGCCGATTTATTAGATGCGGAATTATAGTTAAGAGAGTGGTCGAGTCGGGCGGGATGGGAAAAGGAGTGAAGCTATTATTTTGATGTCGGATAGAAGATAAGAGGTATTGTAAAAGGCATATGAGTAAGTATAACGCCGGCCGAGTAAGTTCTACATTTCTATGACGGCAAAGGAGAAGCAGCGGATCGAGCAGTAGAAGGTGGAGCGATTTATGAGCGGTGCTAGGTGTCGACGGGTTTATTTGGATTAAGAGATGGATAGGAGAATCGATCGAGTGAGGTGTGAGGACGAGGAGGAGCGTTGTGATGTGTGCCAAGCAAGTGATGCTATGATAGACGAATTAGTAGCCCAGCGGCAAGCATATATCCAACGAGAGTAAGAGAGGTTAGACCGGTTGATAGACAGCGCTATTAACATACCTACTAGTAGTGTTCCCGAAAGTAACGGGTTTCCGAGTAGTTAGGGGCCAATTCTCGGTTTATTACCACCGGGTTCTTAGGAGAGTACGGTTAGTTTTGACCCGGGGTTTATAGTAGACCGGATTAGTCAAAGGGAACGTGTTATATTCGCGTTTTAGTAGAGGTAGCGGCAATAGTAGTGGGTCTAGGTCTAGGCTTAGAATCGGTAAGTAGGTTGTGAGGTGTGGGATTTGGAGAATCGTTTAAATTAGTGGGTTGGAAAGTGCCCGTTGTGTTATGTCCGGACGTGTACGGGGAGCCCCGTTAATTTTCGGCATCGGTTGGACGAGTGCGTGGATGTAGAGTAGGAATTAGTTTGCATGGAAGTCTAAGTATTGCAGTAGATCCAATTTCAGGAGTATACAAGTTGTTATGATTGTGGCGTTGCGCAGTAGGTTTACATTAGGTGGGAAGAGATCCGGGAGGGTAATCGGAAGTTTAAGCGGATCGAAGGGGGAGTATGTCAATATGAGGAGATCGTACGGCCAGTGGTGGTAGCCATTATGGTGGTAGGGCCATTAGAGGTAGTCGAGGAAGAGGTTTGGTCATATATGCGGGCCGAGGGCATTTGGGGAGCTAATGAGAAGTTAGAGGCACGTGAAGAAAAAGAGGTGAAGAAGGGGATATTAGTATGGTTTAATTAGAGGGTGATTTGAGGGTTAGTCGAAGCTAGTGTTTTATTATAGGCGTTTTACCGGTTAATAGTTAGATTAAAGGAGTGGAAAAGGAAGAATAGAATAAGTATATAGAAGAGATAATTAAAATTAAAGCGTTTTTTAAGAAAGGAAAAAGCGTATTAAGTTTTAAATAATATTTATAAAGGGTTATATAGAGTTAAGAATCCGGGTCAAACCCGTTAGCGCGAGGCGCGAGAGAAGGAAAAGAGAGTTAAAGGGGGGGGGAGGAGGATAATTAGAGAAGGAGAAGAGAGGTTAGGGGGGGGGGAGGATAGTTAGAGAAGGAGAAGAGAATTAGGGAGGGAGAGGATAATTAAAAAGAGGAAGAGAATTAGAAAAAGAGAGTAGTATTTAAATAAGAATAGTTATAGTATAAAATGAAATATATAGATTAAAAAATAAATAAGAAATAAGTATTAATAAAAAAGGATTATAAAATATAATTAAGAAGAAGAGGGAAAAAGATAAAAAAAAGTAAAATGAAAAGGAGAAAAAAGAAAGAGTTATAATAAAATATATAATAAAATAAAGAGTGAAATAAGGAATATAATATTTAATAAGATATTTAATAAAAGAGGAAATAAAATAAAGTTTAAAATAAAAAATAAAAAATAAAATAAGATATAAAATAAAGAATAAAATAAAGAATAAAGTATTAAAGAAAGTATTAAATAAGATATATAATAATAAAATAAAAGGAAAATTAAAAAGATTATTAGAGTTATAATTATTTATAAGAGTTATAAAATATATAAATATATATATTTAGAGTTAAAAGTTTTATTATAATTTAAATAAAGTAAAAGTAATTATAAAATAAAAAGAATTAAAGTAAAATAAGTAAATAATTAATAAGGTTATTAGAGTTATAAGGTTAAAATATTAAAGGAAATAAAATTAAAAGAATTAAGAAAAGAAAATTAAAGAAAGAATAAAATTA
>FJOG01000101.1:791-27044 GCA_900073065.1 Phialocephala subalpina
ATAAATTAAAAATAAAATATATTATTATAATTATAATCCCCTATAAATCTTTTTATATTTAAATTTATTTTAAAAGAAAAATCTATTGAAAAATTAATAATTCTTTATATAAATTAATATTCACCTTTTTTAAATTAAATATATATTATTATATTATAATCGCGATTTTTAATTATTATAATTTTTTTATTATTTTTTTATTATTATTTTTTTAAAAAAAACTTAATAATATTAAAGTAAATTTTATTCTTTATTATACTTATTATGATTTTTCATTAATTTTTTTTTATTCGTCGATAAAATATAAAAGTTATTATAATAAACTTTAATATTTCTCAAGAAATAACAAATATAATAATAGGCTTTTCTAATAATATAAATATTATCTCCTTTATATTTATTTCGCTTTAAATCGAAATGAAATCTAATATTATTATAATAATCGCTATTAATATATTTAATACCAAGTTTAACGAAAATATATAATATTAAATCTTTTTTAAATTCATTGGAAATATTAATAATAATACAAACTAATTAATTATAATTTTTACTCCTAATATTTTAAACGGGCTTCAAATTATAATCAACGAATTATACCTTGGAATTATAAATAATCAAATCTAATTTATCTTTATAATTAAATTCATTTCTTTACCCCAAAAATTAATATTATTAAAACTAATAAATTTGTTAAAAATATTAATATTTTCTTTAATATTACAAAGTTAATTAATATAATATTTATTAGGGTTAATAAAAGCTTTTTAGTTTTAATTTTTTCATTAATATAAATAATATAAAACTTATTAATTATAAAATATAAATTAGTATTTGATTTTAATTTAATTTCTTTTATTATTTAATAATAACTTGAGAAATTTAATATAAAAATATTATTAATTAAATCCGTTAATAAACTTATATATTTATTTTTAATTATCGCATTAAATACCTAAGAATTTATAATAAGAATTTATAATTTAATAAATATTATTTATTTAAGATTTTTATTTTATATTTCGGATTTTTAAATTAATAATTATTTTTATCGTTAAATTAATAATTTAGTATTAATAAGTTAATAAAATTAATAAATAAATAATATAAAAATATATTCTAAAAATATATTATTAAATTTAAATATAAATAAAATAATATTTCGATAATACGAATATTAAATATAAAAAATTCTTAATTTATACGTTTAAAAGTTTTTTGTAAAGCGATTATTTTCAAAATAAAACTTATAATATAATTAAAAGAATATATAATTATAAGATTTATTAATATATATATATTAATATTTTTCTCTTATTTTTATTAATTATATTATTTTTATTCTTAAATATAAATACTAATAATACTCGAATTACTTGCAAATAAAAACAATAAATATTCCAAAGGAAAAAAGGAAAATTCTTTGGTAAAATATATAAATTAAATAAGTTTATTTAAATTAATATAATTTTAATTATATAATATTCGCAAAAAGAAAAATTTTGGTATTATAATTATATAAACGAATAATTTTAACCTTTTGGAATAATAAAATTTATATATTTCTTTTCGAAAAATAATTCAAATTATTAATATTATTATAAAACTTTAATAATTTATATTTAAAAATAAATATCCAAATTCTAAAAATACTAAAGAATATTTAGTAATTATTTAAGAGATTATAATTCCAAGTATATATTTTAAATACAAAGAATTTATTATATCAAATAAATAAAAAGAAAAGTTTATAAGATTAAATATTTAATTCGAATAAATAAAAAAAAAACTCAAAATAATCGAATTAATTTGAAGTATTTTCTTTTTTAATTAATATAATAATTAGAATAATTACGAAAAGCGTAATTTAAACTTTAATAACTTTATTTGGAGTATAAATAATACGAAATTTATTTTTTTCTTATTAAAAATATAATTAGAATAAATAATAAAATAATAAGTTAATATAATTTGATATTAATTACAAGGGAAATTATTAGACTTGATTTCGAACAAATAAATATATTTATAAAGGGGTTCGATTTTAACCTTTCAAAATCTTATAGCGTAATAAAATAATACGGTTAATTCGTATATAATTTAATAGAAAAAGCCTTAGAAAATTTTACAAAAAAAAATTATAAAATAAATATTATAATAATAAATAGTAATTACGATATTATTTATTATTTTAAGGTATAAAATAAGTTTATAAATTTAATTTAAATTTCGAATGTTTAATATTCCTCGTTAAATTCTATTATAATTTATCGCTTTTTATTTTGCGTATTAGAAATTTTGTTTACTTTTTATAAATAAGTATTTTTTATTAAAATGGAATTTTCGATACCCTTTATCGGAAAACTTAAAAGAACTAATATAAGAATTTTTTAAGCATAAAGAAAACGCATTTATATACTCGTTAAATTAAGTAATTTTTATTGGCGATCGTTTCAATCTTTAATCCTCCCAAAATCCTAATCCAAGGATCCTAAATTATACTTTTAATATAATTCTAAGAATAAATTTAATACGGTTAACCTTTTTATATATTACTTTATCCTATTGAACTCGGTTTTATTCTCGATTATATTTAATAAAAACTTTAATTATTTGGAAATAATAAATAATTTATATAAAATTTAAATATTATTATTATTTATATATTTATTACTAAAATCAAACTTTTTTAACCAAAAGTATTATAATATATCTCTTAGCGCACTTAAAAGTATTTCAATATATTATAATTTAATTTAATAAATCCGTAATTAATTAATCTTCTCGTTTTAATTTTTAATAATAATATATAATAATTAAACTCGAGATTTTACGAAAAAGCCTCAAATAACAAATATAAGAATTTATATTTTATTTATAAATTAATTAAATTATAATTCATTATATTTATTCGTAGGATTTTTAATATTCTTATTGCGCTTAATAATAAAAACATGAGAATTCTTTATATAAAAATCTAATTTTATAAACTTTCAAAAATAAATATTTATAACCCTTTATTTTATCACGCGCTAAGAATTAAATTTTTTTTATTTTAATTCCAATTAAATTTTTTTTCTAATCGAATAAATTAAAAATTAATACGTTTTATATAATATATCGCTTAATATTAAAGTTAGGATTTATTAATTAATTATATTAATAATATCTCGTTATTTAAAACCCTTATTTAATAATAATAATCTCGATCTAATATATATAATACTTTTATAATCGGAATAAATAATAAGTATTTATTTAGGAATAAACTAAGATTCCTTAGTTTTACTATTATTAATATCTTTAATTTATACTAATTTATCTCCTTTTATTATTACGAATCGCCGTTTAATATCTCCTTTAATTAATACTCCCTTCTTAATACTTTAGCTTATAATTTTACCCGGTAATTTTTCGCAATTTATTTCTCTTAATATCCGAATAATATTAATTTTATTATTACTTCGAAATACTTTTATAATATCCTTTCTTATTATCGCGATATTAAGAATATTATTACAAGTATATAACCCTAATAATAATTATTATAATAGTTTTCTAATATTCTTCTTTTATAATTTAAATAAGGAAAATATAAACGCAAATCCTCTCGGGCTTTAAAACTTCGAATCGCATATAATAAATTAATAAAATAATAAATTATATCCTTAGAAATATATTTAAGTTCTTGGAATTATAACGTTTATATTTAGTTTAACCTTAAGTCAAAAATAATTAACGAATATAATAAAAATTAAAAATTAATTAATTCGTAATAATATTATATTATTCTTAAGAAATTAATTCTTTCTTTAAAAAGGAATATAAAATTTATTAAATAGATTAATATTATCAAATAATAATTTAATTACTAATTAATTTATAAAAATATTATAATATATTAATATACTTAAAAATAAATTAATTATAAATCGCATATATATACTTTTTTATAAAATTCTATAATATTATTATTATATAAAAATATTAAAAAAAATTCAAGCAATATATTAACGAATTTAAATTATCGTTAAAACCAAAAATTAAAAAGGTTATTTATACTTTGGATATTCTTTTAAAGTATTTATATACTAATAATTAGGATTTTATTAATAAAATTAAAAAATTAAATCAAAGGAAAACTTTATATCAAAAGAATTATTTTGGAAAGTAATTAATATTCTCCTTTTTATTAATTTAAAAATAATAGGGTATATATAAATATTATTTTTTATTTAAACAAATAATATTAATTAATAATTTTCATAATAATATTATAAAGTTCTCAAATAATATAATTATTATATATTAAAAACCTTTATATTATATTTATAACCAATTATATTTTGTAATTTTACTTTTTTTCTTAAATTATTTATTAAATTTTAAAATATTATTTAATAAATAATTTTATTGGGATCACATATTATTAGCGGAGAAAAATACTTCCAAGAATAATAATATAATAAACTTATACGTTTCTTATTATTAGTAATTTTATACGTTTATTATAATTCCCGTTTATTAATAAAAAAGATTTTAAAAAGTATTATAATATATATTCCTAAGATTTTTAAATGGAAAATATTATATATTAATTAAAAACTAAATTTCTTCCACGTTATAAAACGAGATATACAAAGGAATATTCGAGTCTTACGATTTATTGCCAATTTAACTCTTATAAATCGATTTATAATATCCGGGTTACCAAAGATAAAGAATAATTAAAAACGGATTACTTTGATTAATTCGCCAATTTTAAGGAAATAATTTTAACCGACTAAAAACGATTTTATTAAATCCAGAAATAAAACCTTCTAAATATCAATTATTTCGTTTTATTAATAAGGATATTAAAAGCTATTTAATAATTCTAAGATTTCTTTGAAAATAAAAAGAAGAATATAATAATTAATAACTATTGGTTCAATAGAAATTGAAATGTAATTAAAGAGCTAAACGTAGAAATATTACCATGCGATTTATTAGTTTAAATTATATTGTATAATATATATCCTTATATCGCGAACCATTTGGCGTCGCGAGTCAAATTCATGATTTAAACGTTAGAAGTCTTTTTCTCGCAAGTATATGAAGATATGATTGATGTACCGTTATTCTATTGCCATTTCTCCTTTGACCCCGCTATAATTCTCGTTATAAAGAGGTTTCCTAGTCATATTATTGATCGTTTTATCGATACTATTATTTACCGCTTTAGCGATTGCCCCCTGCTTGATAACGGGCATTTTTATACCTTTGAATTTCGGAGTAATACTATAATAGTCCCGATACGAAAGAGTATAGTTCTAAGCGTTGAAGGCCACTCGACTTGAGGAATATGCATTCCGGGTGTTTCGCCGTGTGGAGGAGGGGCCGGTCGATAGTTACCCGGCGTGGCGTGAATTTTAGTACACTTTATGTAACGGTTGGCTCGACCAGCTAACTGTAAGGTTAGTTGTATGTGATAAGGACTAGGTGATCCCAATAAAGAGTAATGTTTCAAGCCTGGTTACTAAGTATAGTGTTAAGATACTATATTTGAGTTGAGCACGAAGCTCCTATCTAAGGAAATCTTATCTGCTTATATAGAACCTTCCTGCTTATTAGAGTCCAGAATGGTGGAGTCCCGAACTCGTTTAGGACTCTATCGCCTGGGACTCCGTCACGTGACCACTAAGTCCCGTGTTCCCATGATCCTAGGGTCTACTTGTAACCGAGCTTACTCGCTTACCGAGCCTATGGTCTACTAGATCATGTGAGTCGTAACATTATCCCCCTTCCGGCTAGCGTAGTCCCGACGCTTAAATTCAAGATGAGAATTATTGCCCTTGCGTTATAACTTTTCCTTTTTTCCATCCTTCCTCACCATGTCGCCCATCGCATATAAGAAAAGAAAAGAAAGGCTAGCACTCGCTTTGCGTATCGAGAAGTCGAGGCGTCTAACTAAGACGTGTTCCCACTGCAGGAGCCATGCCTGTTAGTGCTTCCTAGATAAGTCCGAGTCGCCGCGCTATTCCGAGTGCGTTTGTTTTAAACGATCTTGCGATTTTGCGGGTTACCTGGAAGTAATAGTCCATAGGCCCGTGTGTTATTTCTTTTGTGGTCCTTAGCCCAAAAGAGCCCTATTGGCTGCTTTTAAACTTCCTCTAAATCCCTCGCTGGATCCCCTTACTTCCTGGTTACTAGCCTTCGAGTTGGACGTTTCTGAGCTCGAAATGGCTAACTTGTTTCTCTGGGCAGACCCGGGTTTTAACGGTGGAACGACTTAAGCTTCTCAAGGCAGCTAAGATTCCGTTTAGGTTCCCATGTGTTTTCTGAATATGGGTATCCCTGCCATTTGACTAAATACTTAATTTGTCTCTTAACGTATTAGCAATTTAGGATGTTTTTTATATCGTATTTGGCGTTTGGGTTAATTGGTTCGATTTTAATTTTTGGAGCTCGCGGTGCTCCCGGTGGTACTAATTCGAGGAGGGATATATGAAATACCGGATATATATTCATATTATTGGGTAAAATAAGCTTATAATTAACTAGACTTTTAACCTTTTTGATTTTATATAGTTTAATTTTCTTATGATTTAATTTATTGCTTAGTCGTTTTATCCTAATATTCCGACGAATTAAGTAAACTTTATCCCCCTTTTTAAGCGTAAGTTCTATATTACGGTGCCTATTATAATATAATGCTAATTTAGTAACTATAAACTGTATATCTCCTGCAAGTCTTTCGCGTAAAGACTTTAGCTTGTCGACCTAAATCCTAGCATTTTGTGCTTTTGACTCTACCGAGTGCAGTATTTGATATGCCTTGGGTTCGTACTTATAATTAGCGTAAAAGGGCGAGACCTTCGTACTTTCTATTGCTGCGTTATTATACGCGAATTATACTAGTGGCAAGAGTTCCGCCTAATTATCCTATTAATAATTAACGTAGTAATAGAGGTATATTTCCATAACTTGATTTAATTATTTTATTTGTCCGTTTATTTGGGGGTAGAAAGCTATCGAAAGCTTTTGCCTAATTCCTAGTAATGTGACTAGGGTAATCCAGAATTTCGAAATAAAGAGTTTATTTCGATTTGAAATAATTTCGTTTAATACCTTATAATTAGCTACTATGATTCGCAAGAATATATAGACTAAGTCTTTTGCCGTATATATCTTAGAGTATAGGATTATATATACGTATTTTGTGAGCTTATCTGTAATCATAAGGATAACGTTATATTTAGTACTTGATATTAATTCTCTTGAGAGTAGTAGTTTTACCACGAAGTCCCAAGTAATAGACTTTTAAGCGCCTAAAGGTATATTCGGTGATCACATGTTATTATAGGGAGTATACCTCGCGGCCTTATTCCGAATACACGTATCGCATTTACCGATAACCTTGATAGTTTTCCCTTTGAGTCCTAGAATATAAAAGTCCCTAGATATCCGTTCTATAGTCTTCGTAATCCCTTGGTGTCTATGAGCTAGGAGTTCATATTGCGTTCTAATAAACTCTAATTAAAGGTCCTTGGGAATGTAGAGCTTCCCTTGGAACCGTAGCGTCCTAGACTCATTCGTGAAAGGCTCTATTGGCTATTATAAAGCTATCTTTGCGATAAAGTCCTTATTGTAATTCTTCTTAAAGCTATCGATAAGCGTTATATCGACTAGCCTCGAAATAGTAGTAATTATTGCCCCATTAAATATTAAGCCGCCTTTAATTTCCTTGAATATTACGTGTGAAAGTGGTTTAACGTCGTCCTAATATTCCGATTTCCGATTAAAAGCGTCCGCCTTACCGTTTTCTAATCTTTTAACATATGAAATTTTGAAGTTATACGTGGTTAGCGTTTTAGCTTATTATACTTGCCTTCGATTAAATTCTTTCGTTATGGTGAAAAATACCAAGTTCTTATAATTAGTGTATATTTATACCTAATATTTTGATTTTTCTAGATAAACTCTTTATATCCGAAATGTTTTTATAATCGCAAGTAGCTTTTTATCGTAAATCTCGTAATTTAATTTTACTAGTAATATTTTGCGAGAGTAATACGCGATTAGTTGCTATTTGCTTTGCTCGCCGGGTTAGCTAAATATTACACTAATTGCAAAATTTGACGCGTTTATTTCGATAATGATATATTTATCCGGGTTAAACGTGAGAAGGAATGATATTTCCGTAAAGTGTTATTTGAGTTAATTAAAGGCTTCTTGGGCCTCGTTTATTTATTTAAATGCTTGATTTTTCTTCGTTAATGCTATTAAGGGTATTATTACTACAGAATACCCTTTCATAAAGCGTTGGTAGAAGTTTGCAAATCCTAAAAAAGATTATACGTTTTTGATTATCTTGGGTGCCTACTAACTAAATACTATTGATACCTTCGCAGGGTCTATCGATAAACCTCCGGCTGAGACTATATAGCCTAGGAAGTTTGTTTTCCCTATATGGAATTTGCACTTCTCGGGTTTATAAATTAAGTTCGCATCCTTTAAAGCAAATAATATTACTTTGATATCGTTAATATATTTAGCGAGTGTCTTAAAGTATACTAAGATGTTATCTAAGTAATAGATAACCGTGATATCCAAGAATAGTCGTAAGACCATGTTTATTATGCGTATGTATATGGCTAGCGCGTTAATTAGTCCGAACGGCATAATTAGGTACTCGTAATATTTATGCCTAGTTTTAAACGCTATCTTCTATTTTTCTCCTTTCTTCATTCGGACCAAGTTGTAAGCCCCACGCAAGTTTAGCTTACTAAAGATCTTAGCTCCTTAAAGTCTATCGCGTAGCTTATCGGCTAGCGGTAACGGGTATTAATCCTTAATAGTAATCTCGTTAATTTTTCGGTAGTCGATATATAATCGTTTTGACCTATCTTTCTTTAGTACGAATAGTACCGGGCTACTTGCTAGCGAAGCCAATAGTTATATAAATCCTTTTGCCAAGTTCTCGTTGATATATTCCTTAAGCGTCTTTAAGTCGTTTGCCGACATTTGGTAAATAGGTGAGTATAATAGTTCCTTTCCGTTTTATAGGGGTATTTCGTGGTCCCACTGCCCATGCTTAGGTAGTGCCTCAATCCCTTTCTCGTCTCTAAAGAGGTTTAAAAACTCATGGTATTCTATTAGTATTTGCTTTAATAATGGATCCTGGGTATAATATCCTAGCTTTCCTAAGGAAATAGCGTAAACTTCTTTCTGGCTATTCGTTCCTGTTTTTATATACGAAATTCTGCAAGTTTAGTATTTTTTAAACGTAAGTGTTTTTTTAACCTAATTGATAGTTGGGTTATATTATCTAATCCATGGCATTCCGAGTATAAATAAGTAATTAATGTTAACTACGTTGAAGTTTATCTTCTCGGTGTATCCTCGTCGCATAGTCATAATTTATGGTATTATTTCCACGTTAACTTATCCGGAACCCAAAGGGCTTCCGTTGACCGTGATAATAGGGTATAATCGTATCTTGACCATCGTGGCCCATCCGTTATCTAGTATTAACTATTTTGACACGTAATTGCCTATTACTCCCGAATCGATTATTACTTTAACCTTATACATACCTATTTGTACCACACAGAATAGTTATCCGGCGCCTCCTCTAACAACATAAACCTCCCTATGCCATTATCTACTAAGTACATCTTCCCACCGGCGGCCTAATCCGTTAGCGTAAATAAGTCGGAACACACGTCCCACACCAAGCGGTAACTATATTACTCGTTTGAAGGTTTCCTCATGATATATAGAGTTATCTTTAGTATTTTACTATATCCTTCGGCTCGCGCTTTCCGCGAATACCTCGTAGTATTGTCTTACTACGGGTTTATAATTAAATATAAAGAAAGCACTATTTGGCATAGGTAGTTATTACATGTAGTAATTAGTACCGTTGCGCTATCTCTATCTAATCCGTCGATAATCTTAATATACGACTTCGTATGTCTACTCGTACTCTAGTCTTCTTGCGTTTAGTTAAGGCTCAACGTACAAAGCTCCCCCGTCCAGGTTCTGCCATTCACGTGTATAGGCCACTAGGCTATCTTCTCGTTAGGAGACATGCCATTCCTGTCCTACCCGTGGGTAATATTCAGGCCAAAGGTTTAATGCTATAAGAGACCCCGGTGGTCCCTAGTCGTCGTACCTTAATAGTTCTTCGTCCTTTGACTCAGATTCTTCCACAAATAGTTAATAGCGGTTAGTTAAGGTTTTAATTCTATCGAATTGCCTTGCTAAGTCGTTTACGTCATCGTTTATTCTATTAATTCTTTGCTATTAGTTATCCCTTAGGAGCCTTTCTCCTGCCGCTCGCCTGGCGAGGTTTGCTGCTCACTCCTCTTAGAACCTCCGGAGGTCTTTTTCGGGGATTAGTCGAAATGTCCCTGGGTTATCTTCTAGTTTTAGCCAAGTGGCTTATAAACTGCTTTACTACTCGTTTAATCCTTCACCGTTATATAATACTCTTCTCGTGATCGCATATACTTAATAGGGTTTATTATAACCTTCGCGTTTAATCGCGTTAACTTATTTCTTCGAGCGTTCGTTCTATGGTTTAGTTTTTCCATATGAGCTAGCCATATGTCCTAAAAGGCCACATTCGAAGTATAACTTCTTTTCGCGACATCGATTTATTTCGTCTTTAGAAAGTTGCTTTTTCTTTCCTTTAAAGATGGCGTTAATCTCTATTAGTGAGTTATAATAGTTATAAGGGCCCGAGCCCTTTTTGCTTTTGCTATTCCCTCCCTTGAACTTATTAGAATAATGCCCTCTCTTCTTAAGCGCTCGTTCGTATAATTTGTTATCGAAGTAGATAGCGTTGTCTATTATAGCTTATATCGAGTCGTGCTTATCTCGGCGCATTAGTTCGTCTTTTACCGCGTCTTTTAGCCCCTTATAGAATTAAACCATAAAGGCATTTTCCCCTTAGCCCGTGATTTTACCCATATACTACTAAAATTCTGCTGCGTAAGCTAATGTTACTCCGGTTTAGCGCAAGTTAAATAGCTTGCGTTCCGCGATCTTCTCTTTATCCATGTTCCTAAACACCTTAGTAATCTTCTCTTTAAATCCCTTAAACGTGCCGAAGATTTCCTTGGTCAAGGGGTCCCATTTCGTTGTCTGCCCTTCGCAGTCAAAGTAATCCTATTGGCTCGTCTCGATTTAGTCGAAGGCTACTCTAATCAGATATCCTATGCACTAGAGAACCTGCTCGTCTTTTGTTCGGAATATGTTCTTATTGAACTTAATGTAAAATGCATATTGCATCAAGTATACTCAAAGTTTACTTTTAATGCTATCGAAGGTATTAGGTTCGCGATTCTTGATTTTCTTTGATACCTCTATAACAGGTTCTAGTGGGGTGGGCTTTGGAGTGCTTTTAAACGACGATAAAACGGTAAACATGGCGGAATACTCAGTTAGTATCACAAGAGATAGTACTCAAAGTGTAACGGTTAGCTCGACTAGCTAACTATAAGGTTAATTATATATGATAAGGATTAGGTGATCCCAATGAAAAGTAATATTTTAAGCTTAATTACTAAGTATAGTATTAAGATACTATATTTGAGTTAAGCATAAAGCTCCTATCTAAGGAAATCCTATCTGCTTATATAGAACCTTCCTACTTACTGGAGTCCAGAATGGTAGAGTCCCGAACTCGTTCAGGACTCCATCGCCTGGGACTCCGTCACGTGACCACTAAGTCCCGTGTTCCCATGATCCTAGGGTCTACTTGTAACCGAGCTTACTCGCTTACCGAGCCTATGGTCCACTAGATCATGTGAGTCGTAACACTTTAGCGCGTCTTCGCTTGCATTAATTACATTATTAAATTACGGAAGCAACTAGGTATCGATTGTATTACAGTATATTCTACGCTATACTAGTTTCGGATTAGCTTCTAATAATGGCTATGGCGTACCGCAGAAGGCCCTAGAAGCTTCTATGGCCAAACGCGCCTAATTTTCATTGTGCCGCGTGTTCATTATTGCCTGGCACTTCCTCGCCTTGTCTAGAGTTGCTTGGCGGTTGCCTCTCACTCTTTCCCTTCCCATTACTATCACCCGCCATTACAAGAAGCTAATATGGATAAAGCCAGTCAAGTATTGGCATAAAGCGTCCCTCTTAGCTTACCTAAATCATTCCGTGTCCTAGCAAATCATGGCGATGTCCCTCGCACTACCCTCCAATATCGTGCACGCGATCGACGGTCCAAGGAAGAAAAGGCCTAAAGCCAATACTATTTTTACCCATAGGAAGCGAAAGCCCTTATTAAGTTTTTAGTACAATAAGATTCCTTTAGACGCTTTATCCGAATAAAGTATATACTTTCGATAGTTTTCAATCTCGCCCGCCAATAACCTTTAGCGGACAGGCCAAGTAAGCCTCCGAATAAGAATTGGTCTTAGTTCTTTTACAAACGCTATTTAGAACTCAGAGCGAGTAAAAACGGGGCGTTGGATTGGAACCGTTACGATATATATAATAAGGTCGTGCACTAATTCGAAGTAATCGGAAAAATTTTATAGGATTCGATTATTCTTCAAGAGAATATATATAATATAAACGAGATTAATATTATACTTTCTAAGCTCAACTCTATTAAAGTTCTTATCGGTAAAAATAATAAGCGAGGCTATAAAAGCGCGCGTATCAAGCGCACGATTATAATAGCCATCGAATGTATAAATACCATCGATAAATATTTAAACCTTATAATAATTTGGCTCGCGTCGATTTATAGAGCCAATTAAGTAACGCACTTTACTCCTAGATAATATTATACGTACTCCGATAATAGATACACCAATTCTTATATTAATTTATAATAGTTTAAATTTATATTTGATTTTTAAACTAAAGAACGGGCTAATTAGTAACTACGGGTACTAATATACGACGATTTCGAGATATACGAAACCCTCGAAATCTTAAAGTTTTACTTCGAAAATAATATTATCCTATATCGTTTACTCTCTTATATATCGCATAAGCTCCAACCTTATAACATATTAGTATTCGGCCTACTAAAGGCAGTTTATCGCGATCAAATCGAGCGATTAGAGTGAGAATATATAGAAGCAATCGGTAAAGAGCATTTCATATATTTATATAGCTTTGCAAGGTATTAAGCGCTCACGTCTAAGAATATACGAGTTGGATAAGTTAAAGTCGGTTTATTCCCTTTCAATCCAAATAAAGTACTTGGTAATATACCGAAGCCTCTCATTGAACTAATCGCGCCGAAAACTAACGAGGTGAAGGTCGGTTTTTATACGTAAGACCGAGTTCTGTAAACGCTTGCGACGCTAGTATTAATAGAGGCTTTTACGTCGCTATTTAATATAATCAAACAAGTACTTAATAATGAGACGAATAGATAATATAAGGAGAGGCTCCAATAGAAACTGATTAATACTACCTAGTTATCTTTTGCCGAACGTACCCTCTTGTAAAAATACAATCGATTCTTGGCTCAAATTAATAACGAAGCCAAATCTCGGCGAGCGACTAAATTAGAGAAGATAAGAGAGGCGAGGGTAATGAGCTATAAGGACCTTTAGAATGCACGGGCGGAGCGGGCTACAAAAGAGGCCTCGAAAGAGGCTAAGAAAGCTCAGAGAGAGGTTAAGAAGGCTGCGAAAGAGGCAGAGGGAGTTAACGCGGGCAAGAAAAAACTAGGTCGAAAGCGCAAAAGCCCCGCGTTAGAGGTAGACACACCGGAGCCAAAGGCTAAGGCGGCGTGGAAGAGGGGAACACAAATTGCGGAGGATGAAACTACATTAATACCATAGCGAGCGCTAGTGGCGCGGATATTGTAGTTGAGGCAGGCTCGCGTAAGCCGCGACCTATTGTTGTAATTAATCCTTATGGAGAATCAGTCTTCGTCAGACCTTCGGCGCAAATGGTTATATAGGCGGGCAAATAGATATAATTAGAAGGTTTTGAATGTCCCGCTACGCTTGTCTACCCTTTACTAGGAGGTTACTGCGTAACGCTGTGAGCGAGCGATTCGGTTGTGGAGAAACCCGAGCAAGCGCGAGAACTTCTTGACAGTCCGTCGCTAGCACCTCCCGCATAGTCCACTTAACTGCCGCAGCTAGCAACTCTCTAACAATGGCTGACCGCCCGGTATTCAACTTCGATTATAACCCTTCCGTCGCAGAATTCGCCGTCTTTAAACGTTCTTATCTCACCGCTCGTCTAAGTGCATCCTTCAGCTATATCGCAACAAGTACGCTCGTATTAGACACGAGAATTGCATCCAACCCCCGCGTTCTCCTCCTCTAGCGCGCTACCAGCGACGAAGACCCCAATAAATGGGAGCCTCCAGGCGGCGCTTGCGACGACAACGACGAGAGCATCCTATACGCTGCCGCTCGTGAGCTATAAGAGGAGGCCGGCCTTTAAGCAGCTCGAGTTAGTGGACCCGTTAAGGATCCCTATTTCTTTACTCTTAGTAATAAGAGGAAAGTATGCCAGTTCAATTTCGCTATACATGCGAGGACTAACCGTAGGGCTCCATCGGTAGTGAAACTAAATCCCGAGGAGTATTAACGGTTCGTTTGGGCTATTGAAGGTGAAATTAAGGCGAGGAAAGTAAATAGTATAAACTTAAACTTCACGAGGGATGAAATTGAGCGTATAATGCTCCTAGTATTTAAAGACTTCAACGGAAAGGAAGTAAATGCAAAAATTGCATAGTAAAGGAAAATAGAATTAGGCTAAGACACTTTAAAGCACTTATCTAGTTTAAACGATATCAAATATCTTCTTATAAAGATTATCCCGAGCCAATATACCTATCGCCTCTCTTTTCATTAGCCCGTGGATATAACATTCACTTACAAGCAAGTAACTCCGACCTATGGGCCTTAAATAGAACGGTACCTTACCGCCGAGCAGAATACACACTTTATCCCTTGCTTCTAACGCCGCCGATCCGAGCATATAATATCCTCTCTCTATCCTCGCAAAGATCCGGCCCCCTGAAGCCGAGGCTGCCTATCGACTCCAGTTCTTGTGGTGACTATCGCACTCTATACTACCTGCCGCGCTTTTAACCCCTTCTAATACATCGCCGGATGCCCCAAGGATCTCCACGATATGCCTCGCTGCTTTCTACAGCCACTCGCGATTTGGGACCTCGTGATACGGTCTGCACTCGTGTCCTACGGCCTGCACGCAGCCGTTGCTAAGCGTCTGCATGAACGCGAAGAAGGCTGCCTGGCCGTCTAAGTACCTATCGTCCAAATTGAAGCCTTCTTTACTGCAAATCTCATGCCAAAGCAACTCTATCGTCGTAGACGGCTAATCGGGCATCTTCTTACCGTAGAAGTCCGTGGAAAGCAACGGCCGGGAGCACGCCTCGATAATGTCGATCTCTACGCCATAAGTTCGAAGCACGAGATTATCTTCCTCCACGATCTCGAGCTTCGCGGTCGAATCACCGTAGGCGCGGTGTAAACAAATCGGCTCTACCAAAATAATAGCCTTGGACTTTCTCTAGTCGAGCACCCAAGATAGCAGCCTATCTTCGTGTAAGAGCCATACTACTAGGCTCTTGTCTACTTGGACTGCCGTTCCGCGGCAAGAAGGGAGACTATAGCGAGCATACTGTACTACTACTAATAAGATGCAAACCGCCGCTGGGTTTGCCTGCAATATTCGCATTACAACATTGATATACGTCTGCTCGACGGTCTTTGTATAATCGGCGACGATCGATACGGGTCTACAGCCGAGATAGTAAAGCGAGCGGACAAAAAAATGGCCGAGGAACGCAAATACACAGTCTTTATCGTCGGTAAAGCGGAGATAGCGCGCCCGTTGGAGCTCGTATACGAAGTTGAAGCGATTTACGTAGTAAGTATTTTTATCCGGCTTTATAAATCGCTGGTACAAAAAGGATATGTCCGATGTAGTGATCCCTAGCGTACTACGAAGAAAGTAATACCTCTTAAATCTCTCGCACACACTGGCCAGCGTATCCCACTCGATAATAGCGTCGCCCCAAATCATAATTACTAGTATATCGATTCCGATTTCCTGTACGATCTATCCGCGTTTAAACTGTCTACACTTTTAGTATTAAAGTCGCTTTTAAGTTGCACTAATAGTAGTATCTTTGTAAAAACTTACTTATGCGCGGTTAATCAAAGCTTAGAGAGCCTTCTAATTCTCTTTAACGTGTCTTTCCAAGTCCACTATATTTAAATCGCGAGATATACCGTCTATAAAATGACTCCTAAGGGCCTTATTAAGCTCGTGAACGAGATTAAAAGTTGATACTACCTCCTTCTTCGTATTTAACCCGAGCTATACTAAGATATAAGCCGTATCTCGATAGATCCATCTCATAAAATGCATTTACTAGCTTCTCTCCACGGGGTCATCTTAATTTATACAATACTAATCAGCCCAAATTCGACGCGATCGGTCCAAAAAGCGTAATTAACTTAAAGCGGCAAAGATCGATCCCCTTCTCAGTACTAGCAGTCCTTCATTACTATCGCCATCGCGGATCAAAATGTCGTATGCACTACTCGATAGTCCTAGATCTGCCCAAATATACGACACTGCCTTATAACTTCCCGCAGAATCAATAAAAACAACTTCGAGCGTTCCCGTCAACGGATCACCCTATTGCCCGAGATCTAGTGTAAATATTCGGATAGTGTCATTATTCTACAATAGTTGATACTAGTATTGAGCTTTCTCCATAGAGGCCTAAGCGAACTGCGGCGTAAGGGGACTATTCCCGGGGCGCATTTACTAAGGAAATCCTAGGGCAAATTACATTTATTGGTTAATTTAATGTGATTAAAGCGAAACTAAACACCGTAATCCGAAATTATCACGCGCGGATATCTGAAATTGAAGGAATGTGTCAAAGTCTAAGCTTGCAATAATAGGGTTGCTATCGACTTGCGGGATAGGGTTTTGGCGGTTGCCTTGTACAAGGTTGCGCTATTACGGCCCAACGTTTCAACAAGAAAAAAAACTTTACCCAATCTCAGCACCGCTAAAGCCTAATAAACCAAAGGCAAGTAATCTCTCTATCTTATTGGCCAAATCGTTATCGTGGTGGAAGTCTTGCATACCGCTATTACTAGAGCTAAAAGGGCCGTGATATTAAAGGCGGAGCTGGATTGGTTGCTTATTCATTCAAGCCAGTAGATGAGGCTCAGAATCGCCCCATCATTCTTTCAGCCTGACAGCCAAATACGCCAGTAATACTGACTTGTCATTTTACTAAACGGTCTGATGACTGCAGAATAAGGAGAACTATAGTTGTAACCGCAGATATTGTTGAGAGACCCAAGTGGGTTGACCTATCGCTAACTGGATGTGCCCGATACGCCTCACTTGGAGCTGCATATCAGTTTACCTATAGGCGCACAGCCTCTTTACAGCCACCGCCCTAGTTATCCCACAATCAATGCAACTCTTCCCCTCGTCCAGCACTTCCAGTTCTAATAGTCCGTCTGCTCTAAGCCTATTGCTCTCCGTCTAGGAGAATTTCTCTATCTCGTCGATTCAAGTTGCACATCAAGTCTTGAGGTCTCTCCTCTGTCTATTGCAGGCTGGTCCCCACCGCCAGCATCACAACTATTAAACTGCCTGTGTTCTCGAACCTCTTCCCAACTGGCTTTTACTATGAGATCAACGGGTGATTCCAGTTTGTACGACGAGAGAGTCTCAAAATTCCTCACCTGGTACGAAAAGCCTAAGACACAAGAGCAATCCAAGGAGCTAGCGACGGACACCAGGAAAAAATGCGAGGAATTACTGAAGGACATCGAGGGGAAGGAGATCAAGGGAGTGGTGCAGGGCAGAGTGAAGAAGTATGACTCTTTGGAGGAAAAGCTGGATCGTCTAGCACAAGTCTCCGAGTTCAGAGACTGGGTTTCTGGTGAATCGTTGAAGAAAAAGCTGAGAGATCTGCAGCAAGACTCTAACTTCGAAAACTGTGTTTCTGAAGATTTGTTCCAAAGGCTGGAAGCTCTGTTGCAAGACTCCGAGTTCGGATCCTGGACTCCTGGTAATTCGTTGAAGGAAAAGCTGGGAGATCTGGCGCAAGACTCCGAGTTCGGAGACTGGGTTTCTGGTGAATCGTTGAAGAAAGAGCTGAGAGATCTGCAGCAAGACTCCAAGTTCCAAGACTGGGCTTCTGAAGATTTGCTCGAAAAGCTGGAAGATCTGTTGCAAGACTCCGAGTTCGGGTCCTGGGCTCCTGGTGATTCGTTGAAGCTGGGAGATCTGGCGCAAGACTCTAACTTCGGAGACTGGTTTTCTGAAGTAGACCACATTTCCAAATATCATGAGATGGGGGACCTTGCTGGGGTTCGCATTGGGCTGTACTTTCCCGACGACATTCTCAAGGTCGTGAAGAAGATTAAGGAGCACTCATCCTTCGAGGTGGTACATCTCTTTGGTACGGTCACGGGTGGGCGAGATGTTACCAAGGGTAAAATCAAGGACATCGATAACTACCTACGTGGGATATGGCTCGACGAGAACAATAATGACTGGGAACACTACGGATACAAGTCGTGGCAAATGGTGGTCGAATGGAAAGAGCCTCTGTATGAGGGTCTCAAGTCGCCCAGAGTAGAGATCCAGGTCGGGACGGTGGTAACGCAAGCCTGGGCCGAGGTGCAATACAATATCATTACAAAAATCCCCTCAATATCCGTTCCACGCCGACTATGACGCGAATGATCGATTCCATCAATGGTCTGGCAATCACGACCGATATTATGCTCAGGGAATTGAAACGAAGCCTGGAGGTGGTAGAGAAAGAAGCGGAGGAGCGAGACCAACAACCCTTCAAAGATGGCGCTGAGTTTTTGAACTGGTTCAAAAAGGAATACATGAGCCGGATGAAGCCAAAGGAGCGTCGATATTGGTTTTTGAGCCAGCGTTCGGCTAACAGGATGGTGGAGAAGGTCAAGAGACTCTCTGATGTAAATCCGGGGCACACTGTCCCTGCGCCCCCCCAACCTTGTCGCACCGAATTCAGGAAGCTAATTGACGAGAAAGGGCTTCTCAAGCTTAGACCCAAAACGTCTGACATCTGTGGACTTCTCCAACAAGCTATTTTGGGGGACTATATTCGGGAGAGACTATATCAGGAGAAGGAATCGTCGACATGGCAAGTATGCAAGTAAATAATTAGGTAGCCAAATGACCTAAAATGACTCAGACAGACAGACGTAGAAATATACAGATTTTCCCCATATCGTACAGATGTCGAACTGGATGGTCTTTAAGAGTGACGTTTCCCAGTATCAATGTCGGTGTCTTGGGAAAGTCTTTAGCCCTGAACAACCTTTGGAGCTCCGCATCTGTCTTGTCTTAGTATGGAGGTTGCATCGTTTCCATCTCATAAACCGCAGATTCGAACGAAACTGCCTCAGAGCGTATCGAAGGGCCTCTAATCTGCACATGCGGGTGTGTGGAGTGTGCGCTGGGATTCACCGTCGGCTTCGATCCGTCCGTCGATGACCCAGCGAAGTCGGCCAACTTTGCATTTCCGTCGTGGTCTAGCAGCATATTATAGGTCCCGACGTCAACCTAGAATATCCCGGAGGCATGGGCGTGATGAAGTGCAGAGCCCATCGCACAACGTCATTAGGAGGGAGCAGCTCTCTAGTATCACGGAGATCCCAGAGCCGCTTACGGAGAGGATATTGTTGGAGGCGTTCGAGAACAATCATGCCATCGTGCTCGTCGAGGAGTTTGACAATATGCGGGTGAGAGCCTAGGCGGCGGTAGATGGTGCGTTCAATGTCAAGCTCGCGTCGACTGTTGTCGGTGCCGCAAGGAGTCTTGATAACGGCCTCATCCGATACTTCGTAGACCATACTCGATACACCAGCAGACAGGAAAGGTAGATTATACCCTGCCCTTTATAGGCGGTTGTATCGTCATTATAATCGTTAAAGCGTGTGAGCTGGAATCTGTTCGAGGTGGTATTCGCTGGAAGGAGCGACGGCGGTGGGATTGAGGATGGAGCGCAGGCTTCGCATGCTGTACGCCGCTGGCAGCTCGTCGCACGCGTTCAGGAGTCGCGGTCTGGTGCCGGATGGATTCCGCGCATTGTTGGAGATGCTTTGCGGTGGAGGGGTTGTTGACAGTCGTCGCTATGCTGCGTGCCGACGCGATTTGAAGGTCGTGCGGCTTCGCTGCGAGACTCTGTAGTCAAGTAGTCAATGCTTCTCGTAATTTAGGTAGTGATAGACATTCAGAGGATCAGATATCTCGTCGAATAGCTGTCAGCGGCATCTAAGCACGTTGGTACTGGTTAGGCGTTTCTGTTTAGCCGTCTCTCAAAGCTAGCGTTTCGCTTCTGCACGCAGCGAGAAGAGAAGCCACAGCCGCAGGCTTACCAGACACTGGTGTGGCTTGCGTGCTTACATAAATTGAATTACACTGTCATTAACCTTTATCGTATGGGATATGCCAAGTCGCATTTAGGGATGACCAAGGTCATATTACTTTGATTAGAAAGTGCGGATCGGCGTGGCGACATTGCATAAATCAACTTCACGTAGTACCTCTACGGCTGACGATAGCTTCTTAATATTATATGGACGCTCAGACGGTCGGATACTACTATTTTTCGGTATTAGGAGTCATAAGAGCTCGGTGGTAGAGCTGCGGTGGTGGAACCCTATATTACTATTGAAAGGAGGCCCTCCACAAATAAGGCGGCGAGGCGTCGACGTCAGCATAAAATCTCAGTTAAGAGACGTCTCGGGAATCCAGGGTAGGCCATCTATAGGACTCACGCAGAATCAAGTCAAATACAATATCCATACGAAGTCGAGATTACTCTAAAGTCAAAGTACCTATAATTTGGCTCGTGACGCCGGGTGGCTCGCTATATAAGGACGTATATTACTAAAGCAAATCTCATTTTAAATTATATTACGTTTTAATTTATGATTTTCATTAGTACTTTCGCTATTAATAGCAATTTAATATAATTTATAATATATTTATCCAATTTAAAAGTTATTTATAAAACGCCGATAATTCTTATAATAAAAAGAAAGTTTGCTAAGTTTTATAATAGATTTGCTATCAAGAGAAATTTCCTTCAAAATGAATTTACTTTAGGAGTTTCAAGATTAGTAGTTATTTAAATCCCTATTATTACTATTCTTAGTTAATATTTTATCGAGAGGAGTTTTTAATTTCTTTAATATTTAGTATTTATATATCAAATACAAGATAAATATATTGCCTAAGAATACGCTAATTACGATAATTATAACCTTGGTCGTAATAAATTAATAATTACTTTAAATAGTATATATATTAATAATAATAATTATAAAGCTAATAAATAAGTAAAATAATTTTAATCTTTTAATTATCTTATTAATATTTTGATTATTTAAAAGAGTAATAATAAATTTACAAGAATATATATCTAATAAACCAAATAATATTCCGTTTTAAAAAATATTATAAAATACTCGTTCTAACGATTCCAATATTATAATAAATCCCAATTATTACTAGAATTAGAATTCTTTTAATTATATATTAGAGAAGTTTCCCTTTATTATTACTTATTAATATTAGTAAACTTTTAAAAGAAATAAATACTCTAAAGAATATAATAAAGAAATTTATTTAGCCTAATATTTTATTCGCTTGGATAAATTTAATTATATATAGAATATACGATATAAATATTATTATTTGAGGATTATAATTATATTTAAATTTATTTTTTATAAAAAATTCTTTTCCTCGAAATTATTAAAGTTTCTAAGTATTTTATTTGCCGATATATAAAAATTAATCGAAAATATAATTTGTAAAATACTTATTATAAATACTAATAATATTATTAGTATTTAATATTATAATATATTTTAATATTATCAAAATTATATTATTTTTAAAAGTATTTTATTTTAGTTTTTTATATTATTTTTAATTTAAATTTATCGAAATAAAGAATTATATTCGATTTTTTATAATATAAATCTTATAAATTTATTTATTATATTCTTATTAAATTAACGTTTTTTTAAAGGAATTAATTTTGATTTCTTATTCTAATTTAAATATATAATAATATTAATCTTTTATAATATAATTTAAATTTTTTATTTTAAATTAATAAATTTAAAATATTATATTAAAAGTATTAATTAAAAGCAAATATTTTATTAAGCTTTTTCTTTATTATTATTTGTTATATAATATTGGGAATTTAATTATTAATTTAAGAGAAAATTATTAAAATAAGAATTATAATTTTTATTATATAAAATTCCTTTATTTTTAATTTTTTTATTTCGCTAATAAATTTTTTATTTAATTTGATTTTACTAATATTTAATTATTTAATCCTTTGATTAAATTATAAATTATTTTAATAAAAGGTTTATTTTAATTATTTAAAATCGAAATATAAAATATAATAAATTTCCTTATTATAATTATCCTCGGTATTATTAATAAGATTTAAAGTAATACGAATACTCTTGAAATTGCGATTAAAATATTACTCCCAAGGAATTATTCGTTTGGTATTACGTAATTCTATATTATATTTATCAATAGTATAAAATATAATAATTTGCTATTAAATATATTTTATATAATATTAGAAATTATTATAAGTTTCATTAATAATAAAATCTAATTTTTTTTGGCCTTTTAAAAAAATTTTAACGAAAATTATATTTATTAATATTAAAAATTATTTAATTTTAAAATTAATATTATTATTTAATCTAATAATTATATTTATTTATTTGATATTAAAGATTTTAAATTTTTTAAAAAAATTAAAACTTTATTTATTATTTCTATTATTTTATATTTCTTTTATTATATTTATTATATTTATATATTATATATAATCGAAAATCCAAAGTATCGAATTAATTATAAGAATAAAAAAAGAAATACAAATAATCAAATTTTAAAAACTTTAATTTATATTATTATTATAACGATTTTAGTAATTATTATACTAATTTTTTTAAATAAAAATACAAAAAAGTAATTAATATTTTTTTWTCCATAAGTAAATTCGATTTGAATATTATTTTTCTAGTTTATATATATATATAAGAATTATTTCAATTTTCGAGAAATTATTTTTAAGTATTTAAAACTTTTTCTTTGAATTAAAAATTTAGATTTTATAATTTGAAAAGAAAAGAAACCAAAGAAAAATTTTTCTAAAATTAAATCTTTTAATTCCAAGTATAAAACGGGGTTTATATTATAATATATTATAATAATAAATTAATATAATTTATAAATAGGAAGGCAAAATAAAATCCCCTTAAAAATAAATATCTTGGAATGGATTAGGAGTATAAAAACGGCTTTGTATCACGTGTATATTTTTATTGGAATAAATTTTAATTTATTTCTAGAAAAACGCGTAATAATTTTATATTCGTCGAAACTTGATAAAACTTCGCTAAAAAAGAATTGACGATTTTTTCCCTTGGTTATTTCGTATTCTTCGTAGTTAAATACAAATATATCTTTATTTTTAATATATATAATATTCTTAATTCTTCGATAAAATGAAGAATATAAAGGGATTTACTAGTAATTCTAACTTTTAAATCTTATATAAGAATTCATTAGGAATCGAACGTATTTATAATTATAAAAGCGCAATTATTAAACTTGAATCTAATTATAGGATTTAGAAGACTAATTAGTGAAATCAACGCGAAGAAATATATTACCCTTCGATTTAATCACGTGTATATAAACCCTTATTTAAATATATTATTTGAAGTTTTAAAGCAATATTTTTCATTTATATTTAACTCGAAAATTCTATTATAATTATAATTAAATTTCTTGAAACTTTATAATTCCAAAGTTTAAAAGTAATTAATAATAAATTATTAAGTAAATTATATAATATTAAGTTTATATTTACAAAATTCCATAAATATAATTTCTTCGCAAAATAAATAACCTTATTAATTCTTTGAATTAAAAGTATGAAATTAAACGATATTCAAAATTATTCCTTAATAATAATAATAATTTAATAGAAATAATATTAATTTATATTTGAATTTCCGGGGTTTATTAAAGTAAATAATTAATATTTATAATTTTAATTAAAATATAATTAATTATTAAGGAAATATAAACTAATTTATATTTTAATTTCTAATATTATTAAATATTAATTATTTGTAAAGGAAATCGAAATTAATCCCATTTAAATATAAAAAGAATATAAAAGCTTTTTTCAAGGATTAAATTAATATGAATAAATATATACGTAAAAAACGCTTTTTGTAATTTAAAGCCCTTTAATTTATTTAATAAATTATTAATAGTAATTACTAAGTTATTAATAGTTTATATTAGCGATTATATTATAATTTCTATTTGATTAATTTTCCTAATTTTCCCTTTTATAAAAATTATCCTCGCTTTTAATTTAATAAGTGCGAATTCTAAAGTAATTCCGTTTAAATTAAATTAAAGTTTATTAATTTTCTTTTCCAAGGAATCTATTTAATTTTAAAGTAATTAAACTTTTAAACCTTTTATTAACCGATTTATTATTATTCAATCGGATATTATTATTATATAATTAATTAAATTAAAGTTACTAAAGCTAATTTTTTCCAATATTTCTATTATTATAATAATTTTCATAGGCTTAATATCCCACGGCAAAATTATACTCTTCCTCTTATAATATTCTTTAATATATTTATTTAATTTCTTCTTTTTTATAATATTTTCTAAGTTTAATTTTATACAAATATTAAGCTTTTTCTTTAATCAAATATAATATTATATTTCGATAACTTTAAAGTATTTATTAAACGCGCTTATTTTTTACTTGTTTATAATAATTTAAATAAATTAAAAATCATTATTATTATTTATTTAAATTCATATTTTTATTTTATTATTATTATTATTTTTCTTAGTAAATAAATAAATACTTAGTATATTAAAATATTTTTTTACTTTTAATTTATTAATATTAATATTAATATTTATTTTAATTATAATTAATAAATTTTTACTTTAATTAAATATAATAACTAATATTAATTTATTATTAAACTTCTTATATTTATTATATTAGCGATTAATAATAATTTCCTAATTATTTAATAAAATATAAATTATTTATAAATATTATATTTTCCTTATTATTATTACTCTTATTATTATTATATTTATTTTACTTTAATTATAATATTTATAATTGCCTTTATTATTACCATTATATTTTTATTTGCCTTTGCTTTAATTATAGTTTTTATAATTACTTTTAATTATTATATTTACTTGATTTTTCTTTCGATTAAAAATAATATTTCCTAATTCTTTTTATATTAGCGTTTTTTATTTTCGTCTCGAAATTTAATAGTTATTTTATTAAATTTAAATCTTATTTCTTTATTAATAAATTAACCTTTAAATTTATTCAAAAAATAGAAATAATAAAGTCTAATAATATCGAAATTTAAAATAAATTATAAATAATCGATAGTTTATTAAATTTTTGGAATATTATCCCGTTTATTTTATTATTTTATTTAGTTATTAAAATCAAATAATACTTTTATAATAAATTTTATTTCTTTTCCGGCCTAAAACTTCTATAAATATTACGTGGTTTCATTATATATCTTTTGTATAAATTATATTAATAGTTTATTTATAAATTAAATCTCTTAGTTTTCTTCTATAAAATCTTTATTTAAAAAACTTAGGAATTTTATTTCCTTATCCTAATTATTTATCTCTCAAATATAATTTAATATAACTTTCAATATTTTAATTACATTTAAAATTTTCACGTTAAATATTAATATAATATATTAATTATAAAGAAAAATTCTTATTTACTTCTAAATATTTTTTTAGTTTATAAATTATTATTAAACTTATCATATATTAATATCCTTATTATAAGAAAGTTTTTCAAAATCGCTTTTACTTTTTCTTATAGGGTAATATAACTCGCCATTAATTTAATATATAATATTTTCCGGTTTTATTTTGTTTCCTTATAATTTATTATATATTATATAGCTTCTTATTATTCTTCGGTAATTTCGTAATCTTTAGGAAAATAATAATCACTATTATTATTATTATTATCATTATTATCCCTTTATTATCCTTTTTCTCCGCTTTTATTTTAGGGTTTTCCGGTTTTCTAATAAATTTTACTTGTTTATAAACGTAATT
>FJOG01000103.1:31558-46057 GCA_900073065.1 Phialocephala subalpina
AAAAGAAATTAATAAAAAAACCGAAATTATAAAATATATAAAAAATATATATATAATTATAAAAAAGTATTTTAAAATTTAATTATTTATATTTTATATAATTTAAATAAAAGAATATTATATTATTAATCCAAAATATTAAAATTAAATAAATTATAATATTATAATAATATTATATAAATATATATTAAATAAATAATAAAACAAATAATTAGTATATTATAAATATTTATTATAAATATTTGAATTTTTAATTAAAATATTTATATTAATATTAATTAATTCCAAATAAATTTTATTTAATATTTAGAATAAAATTTAAACGAATATAAATTTAAAACAAATAATTATATATTAATTTTCGAATTTTTTTATAATATATAATATAATACGATTAATTTAATATAATTATAAATATAATATTATATAAATATTTCGTTTATTTATTAAAATATTTAATATATTATATATTTTATTTTATTTTATTCGAGTAAATCCAATATAAAATATTTATTTTATTTTATATTTTTAAACTTTGGAATTATATTTTTTCTTAATATAAATTTCGTATTATAATCCCGAAATTTAAAAATAAACTAATAATTATAATAAAATAAAATAATTATAATTATAATTATAATATTTAATAATAAAAATAAATCAAATCATTTTATTTATAAATAATTCAAATATTATTTTTATTCTATTTAATAATTATTATTATTATTTAATAAATTATTAATATATATTTTTATATAATGAAAATTTTTATATATTAAAATAATTTTATAATTTAAAGATTTTAAATTTCTATTATATAAATATATAAATTTATAATTAATTTATTATTATTATTTGATTATTTTTTTTATAAAAATTCAATTTATAATATAAAAATCTTATAATTATAATTATTTTATTAATTATTTTATTAATAATATTAAAATCTTTTTTAATTATTCTTTTTATTTTATTATAAATATTAATTTATTTCTAAATTTCAAGATTATAATATAAAACTTTTATTAAAAAAATATAATTTCAAAATTTAAAAATATAAATCGAGAAAAAAATATATATATTAAATATTTTAATAAATAAAGAAAATACTTATATAATATTATTTTAAAAGCCTTTATAAGTAATTATATATATATTTATTTTTATATGAAATTATTATTTAATTTTTTTTGTATTTATAATAAAATAATATTTTATAATTAATTATATTAATATATACTTGGTAAAAGTTTTCTTATTTAAAGAATATAAAGTAAAAATATTTTCTTTATAATTTATTTATTTGAAATTATATAAACCTAATAAAAATATTATATTTATTATAAATCAATTTTATTAATAAATATAATAATCTCGTAAATAATATAAAAAGTATATTTCGTTTAAAAAGTTTATATTATTATAATTTATTTATTATTTAATATAAAATAATTCAAAATATTAATATTTAAATATATTTATTCTTATATTATTTAAATTTTTAATTATAATTTTTATATAAATAACGAAAATTATATTATAATAAAAAATATTATAATCCAATTTTAATAACTCGAAAATAATTAAATAAATATTTATTATTATATTATTTCGCTTTATTATATTATTTTATTTAATATAATAAAGTTTTTAATAATAATAATTCTTATATTTCGAATTTAATATATACGAGAATTTTTTTGGATTTATTATTAATTATATAAACTATTTTAAATTATATTAATAAAATAATAAATAGGTTTCTAATAATCGCGAGTATTATTATTATTATTCAAATCTCGGAAAATATTTTATTATTTTATTTTTAATATTTGAAAATTATTAAAAATATAAAATTCGATATTATATATTTATAAAACGAATTTAATAATTTGAAAATTATTTTCGAAAATATATAAAAGTTTTTTGAAGGCTTTAATATAATAAGGTTCAAAATATCGCGATTTTTATTTAATAAATTCAAAGGTTATTATTCGTAATTCGAAAACTTAAGAATAAAATTAAAAGATTATTTAATAATCGAATATAAAAATAAAAAAATAAAATTCTTTGGATTTTATATTTTAAAATAATTATTTGCAAATAAGAAAATCGATAATATTATTTAAATTCTAAAATAAATTTTATTTATATAATATAAAAAATATTATAATATAATCAAAAAAAATTCGAATATTTGATATATATAAATAATTATTATATAATAAAGAATTTTGGAAATAAAAGAATATTATTTTATTAATTATTTTATAATTTTAAAATTCTTATTAATATTCTTTTTCTTTTCTTTTTAAAACTTATAATTAATTATTATAATTAATATTAATAAAATTATTTTTATTTCTAAAATTATTAATTATATTTAAAATTATTTTGAAAATTCTTTGAATTAAAAAAAAACTTAGAAAAATTTACATTTTTTTATTATAATCGAAATAAAAAAGAATATTAGAAATTATTTTTATTTTTCGAAATTATATTTACTAATTATCCATTATTATAAAGTATTTTAAAGAAATATATAAGAAGTTCTAAGATTTATAATATGAAATAATATTTAGGAATTTATATTTAAATTTTAATATTTATTAAAAATAATTACTCGAATTAATAAATTTTTATCTAAGGATAATTCTTATATTAAATACTTTAAATAAATGCGATTTAAGTTTATATAATTATTTCGTCGAAATAATTAAACTTTTATTATTAAATTTTAAAATTTTATTCAAAATCTTTATTTCAAATCGATTTAATATTAATATTTAGAATCTTTTTTTTAATTTAATATTGAAATCCAAATTATTAATAATTAAGAAAATATTAAGAATTTTATTAATAAAAAGATTATTAAATATTAATATTAGAATAAAATATTTGTATAATTATAAGAAAATATAATTAAAAATCTTTTAATTCGAAATAAAAAAATATAAATTTTATTCGAAATATAAAATTAAAATTAAAATTAATTTGAGAATAAATTTTAATAAATTTTTTTATAAATTAAATAATTATTCGAATTATAAATAGAAATAATTATAAAAAATCTATTTAAAAAACTTTTTATTAGTTTTAATATTATTTAGAACGAAATATATAATAAAATTATAATTCGAAATAAATATAAGAAATTTTTTATAAATTATATTTTTATATAAATAATATATATTTGCGAATTTCTAAAGAATAATAAAATTTTAAATATAATTTATTTTAATTCGAAAAATAATATTATATATTTATTTGAAAAAATTAATAAAAGTTTTTTATTAAATTTTTATAATAATTTTCTTATTTTTAATAATTAATAAAATATTTAAAAGTTTTTATATTTCTTGATAATAAAATATTTGGAAAAGAATTATTAGAATTTAAAATAAATATATTATTATATTATTAAAATTTATTTTATTCTTTTTATCGAAATATATAAAAACGCGAAAATTAATAATATTTATAATTTAAATAATAATTATAATTATAAGAATAAAATATATAATATTTTTAATTCGAAATATTTATTTCAAAATTAATTTTAATATTATTAAATTAAATATATTTAACTTTAAAAAGAATAAAAATTTAATTTTAAATTAATTAATTTATTAAAGTTTTTCCTTGGATTTCTAAAAGAAAATAATTTGTAATATTAATAATAATATTTTCAAATTAAAATTAATTAGAATATTCTATTAATTTTTAATTTTTATAAAATCGATAAAAAGGAAATTTCTTTAAAATATAATATTATATTTATAATATATTATTTTTTATTCTTTATTCTTTTATTAGATTAATAATATAATATAAAAAAAATTTATAAATAAATAATAAAGATAATAATTTCTTAATATTTATTATTATAATAAATTATAAATTTATTTACGAGATATTTATCAAATATAAAATACAAATTAATTTATAAAATAAATATAATAATATTTTTATTATAATATTATAAAAGAATAAAATTTAAATAATTAAATATTTTATCGAATAAAATATAAAAATAAATTTATTATTATAAATTAGAAATTATAATAATATATTTATTATAATAAATATAAAAATAAAAATGAATTTTAAATTAAAGAATAAATTTTATAATATTATTTTTTATAAAAATCAAAAAACTATATAATAAAATAAAAAGAATAAAAAAATAAAAACGAAATAAAATTATTTTAATATAAAATATAATAAATAAATAAGCTTTTATTATTAATTTTTATAATTTTATATTAATTATAATTTTGAATAATAATTATATAAATTAAATTATATTATATTAATAATAAGTATTAAATCGTTTTATTTTAATTCGAAATATTAATTTGTATTATAATTTTATTTAAATTTATATATTATAATAATTACGAGAATTAATAATAATTTTTTATATAATAATAAAACTTTAAAATTTGGATAAATTTTTTTTATAAATATTAAAAATAATATAAATTTAATAATAAAATTATAATAAAAGAAATTTATTATATTATTAAAAAAAATTATAAATCAAATATAAAAATAATAATATAAATATAATTTTCTAATAAAAAGAATTTATAATATTTAAGAATAATTATAAAATATAATTTATAAAAAATTATAAGAAATATTGAAATATATATAAATTTTAAAATATTTGAAATTAAAATATTTTTTTTAATATATAGAATTTTCTATTATATAAAAATAAATATTATTAAAAAAAAAAATTTAAAATATAAAAAATAATTATTATTTTAATTTACGATTTATAATAAAAATCTCACTTTTTATAATAATTAGATTATTATATATATATAAGAAATATATGAAAAAAAAACTTTTAAAATTAATATAATATAATAAAAATATATTATCCTTTGTATTATATATTAATTTTAATTTAAAATCCATTAAATTAATATTTAAATATAATTTAAATTTAATACTTTAATACTATTTATTTGTTCTCTGAGAATATGTAATTTTGTTATAATTTACAAGGGATAATATACCCTTGTTATATTGTATCAATTTTGATAACCCCCTTTCGTACATTTGAGCACATAAGTAGTCCTCGTTCCGATGCTTCTGGACCAATCGATAAGATCGCGATCGAGAGCAATTTCTGAAGTAGTAATGGAGGTTATACCTGAATCCAAAAACTTAATGTGATACACTTTCGGTAAATTACAAAATGTTCCAGATTTTAATTTTATACCATTTGATTCGCACGCACATCTGTACATTACTCAGATCCTATGCTAGAAAGTGTGAACTCCAAAAAACATTGCAAAATAACCAAACCCCTTCCCCTTTGTGAAATGCTTGTGAGAGCGGAAGAGTACACCTGTAACACATCTGTCTTCTAACCCTTTCCTTGTTCAGCGGGGTGCCACACGTGCTCTACTTGCATCAGTCCACTGGCTCAACGTAAAAATCCATACAAGTGCACGCCAACGGTACATGCCGCCACTAGGCTGCAAACTTGATGCAGCCACGAGCAGAATCGTAGGAGTAACGCAGCAAACTGGCAAAAAGGATTGATGTGGTGTTACTTGGGCAGAAATTGTGGCTGGCTGAACACTAAAGAAGCATTTAAGAGCTGAACATCTCCCACAGGAAGGTTCATCTCAACAACCACTATCATTAACGTCCGGCAACATGGTTGTAAATGCCACAATTGTCGTCGCAGTCATCAGTTTGGTTAGTGCCTTGGCGGCCGCGGCATTTACTGGCTGGTGGTCCTACTACTCCGCGGAGCGCACGCGCCTCATCGATGCTCAAACGCTCGTGGACAAATATAGCGACCCCATTCTGCTTGCCGCTCAAGACTTGCAGGAGAGGCTGTTCAGGATCCTCGTTGATAAGCCCGGGTCCAAGTCACAGGGCCCAGCCTCATCACAGGCTGGTCCGTCCACTTCCTATCCGCTCCAACCCAGCGATGAACGCGACCGGGATGCACTGCATCCGTCCAGAGACTCCATACCCCGCAACGAACGCGACCGGGACTCAACCCATCAGTCCAGAGATTCCACACCCAGCGGTGAACGCGATCGGGATGCACTGCATCCGTCCAGAGACTCCATACTCCGCAACGAACGCGACCGGGACTCAACCCATCAGTCCAGAGACTCCACACCCAGCAATGAACGCTACCAGATCCACCCCATCCGTCCAGAGAATCCAGACCCAGCGATGAAAGACAACTGGGATCCACACTATCCACTCCCTCCACTCAGGTCCCAGAGCCAGGCTGTTTATCCTCCCCAAAGCCAACCTATGCAGACCCACGCGGACCCCGACAACTTGCTGTTATACACAGCTTTCCTCGTGGGCCAGTACTTTTCATGGACCTCTATAATGCGTCGGCAAGCGCAGTTTTTGAAGTTCTCGACCAGCACCAAGAACAAGGACCTGGTTTCAGCCTTCCAAAAGATCAATGACGCCTTTACTCCTTTCGAAGAGGCCGACGACCCCCTCAGCAAACCGTTCTCGCTGCCACGATCCTACCAAGGGGCGATTGGGGAGATGATGACAAAGGATTACGATGGTGACAAGCCAGTGTGCAAAGGCTATGCGACGTTTCATGCGCTTTGGAGGCGCGGGGAGCTTTATACATACCCTCCTGTCCAAAGTGACGATGTAACAAAGCATTTCCAGATGTTCTTCCATCCAATTGTCGACGGCATCAACGCAGTCTATGCTGCGAAGCGAGAAGGCAAGCCCCCCCCGGATCGACGATTGAGACGTCTGCAGCACTTGTTCGTGGATCTTGTTAATCTCCTAGACGACAAACATATGCGGTTTCGGCCGGTGTACTGTCCTCTATATGCTTCCTGCACGTGTACAAATTGCAGCGAGAAGAGAGCGCGACAGGCACGGCGGGCACGGCGGGGTAAAAACCAAGAAGTTGGACCACCACCGTTTCACAGTCAGACACACGATCTCGAGGCTGCAGCGGACCACGGAGAACAGCAGAATGAGATGCATTTAGTAGCGCCAGTCGAAGCGGGAAAACTTCAAGAGCAACAGCAGGCCGAGGAAGAATCAGGTGCCAGTGACCTAGGGGATCCAGCATCTAGTAAGCAACGTCCCCCTCTAGGATAGTGAAGGCGAGAGGAATGTTCTTTGGGAGAGGGGTGGTCGGTATCATTCAACTCCTCTTCAGGTTGGGAGATTTAGTCCTGCTTTCTTTCGTTCTAGCGAACGGGCTTCCCGCCTGCACAAAACAAGGGCAAATTCCAACAGCGAAATGGCTAGAACGGTCTCTAAGGATGGGGAGGAAACACCTGGCTGGGAGGTTACTAAAAACAGTCTCTAATTATAAGTGTGTAGGCTACCGCCAGTTTGGGTCCCGGATCCCGATCCAGGGAAAAAATGGCAAGGAAGTGGCTAGAACGGTCGATAGGAGCGTGGGTACATATTCCGATTCGGTCTCTGGTAATAAGGGTGATTCTTATCATCCGGCCGGTGGTAATGTCTCTCTCCGCCGCCTCAGCCCCGAAGCCCTCATCGAACAGCGCCGGGCACACGAGCTCCAGCAACGCGAGCACCGGGAACGCGAGCGGCGGGATCGCCAGCGGCGCTACGGTGAACGCGACGCCCGAGACGATACCGAGAGGCAATATATCTAAATCGAGGTGGTGAGAAGGGAAGAGTCTGACCTCACTGATTGGGAAGCTCAAGAAATCGCTAGTCTGGAGAGTTGTGGAATAAGGAGTTGGATGTAGATATAAACAATTCTGCAAATATTTGGATCACCTTCGAAGGTCCCTTCGCGGGTGAATTCGAAATACGTCCCCACCTCAGAGCTCAACTTTTCAACGCATGTGGGTAGCCCCGAGGAAAGCTCGGAGCCGTACGAACCTAGTGTAGTGAAAACAGCGTGCCTAACGTTACCATGAGTTGATTCCGCTAGCAAACGTAACAATCTCGCGAACAAGACGAAAGAATGTTTTATCTGAGCACCACCGCGGCCTGCTTATTGCCCGACGCAGTACCATTTCAACTCTCCACTCCCTCGCCAGCTCCCGACGTCCCATCCATGTGTGTGTGTCCGTACATCCCGCGCGCTGCACAGCCGCCTCGTACAGGTGCAGCCAGAAGTTGGACTCGCAGTACCATGCCCGCCAACGGGCGCTGCACAGGTCAGCGTTGTCCCGCGTCGGTGTCGCTGTTAGTCAGGTAGTCGAAGGGAGTGGATAAGTCGGTAGGGACGTCGGCGATGTTTGGCGGTGTCGAGTGGCTCCATCGTGAGCATCGCTTGGTAGTTTTGCTCAGATTGGTGGAGCCTGCATTGTGAGTGCGTCGTCGAAGTCGTGTAACCTCTGTAGGCAGAGCTGCGTGAATGGTTGGTACCTGGATACATCTTCATTAGAACTCCTGCTTCCGCTGCCTGACTTCATTAATACTGACCTTCTTCTACTTTGTCATTCTGCCATTCAATTGAACAGTTAGTGTGGTTTCGCGGTATATAACAACTGGCCATCTCTAAACTCCCCCAAGGATTCTAGCTGTGTTCAAAAAACGTCTCGGACCAAGGGCTCTTTCCAGTTCACGGCTTCCTGTGCTAGTCATACCGAATAAATAGGGCCTTTATTGGGTGGAAGGCGAAAACAAGAGGCAAACTCCGCACATTTTCGGCCAGTATCGTACCATTCCCTCCAGTCCCAAGATCCTGTTGCAAGATTGAAAGTCCGGTTGCATTGCTGCTCTCTCATACGAACAAAATCCAATATGATAGTCCCACGTAACTGTTCCAGCCGGGTAGAGGCAGTGATTTTGGAGAAGGCAGGGAATACCTCAAAAAGACTACGCCCGAGGAGATTGTTGAGAGATACACCACCGACAACGCCCTGCTTAGATATTCGATTATGGAATAGATACTCCTATACCCATTTCGAACAATCAGCATAGCCAAATGATCTCCCAAGATCTTTTGCGTGGAATATGATATCTCCACATTCCAGTGCCTTATCGATATCGATCATCACCAAACCAATGTCCCTCTTCCCTTGTTGTTGATATTGTAGGGCGGTCAAGAGGGCCTAGAGTAGGCAGTTGGTAGTCGATATATAACACGCCCGCACCCCTCGGTTGTCCCTGTTCATATGGTGGTTGAAACGATAAAAGTGAATGATCGAGTTATTACCAAGTCCATGGCAAGTGCTATAGTCGGTATGAATGCCTTCCTCGGTAATAACACCCGAGGATTCGGCGTGAATGACACGATATGTTATGCAAGGAGGATGTGAGGACATATTTGTATACGAACAGGCCGCGGTAATATTTCAACTCCACGAGTGGCTATTGCGATAAGAGACTCAGTAGGTTCTCTAATGGGTGGAAGGTCGTGCAATTCAGTAACAATATTATGCCTCGGAGAAGCGTTGCAGAATTGCGGTTCGTGAGGCTGTTGATACTATATCGTTGATTTTATTAAATGGGGACAAAGTGACAGTGAGGGGAAAGTTCAGACCTTTCAGCCTCACGTGAGATAAGATGGCACTAGTACTATTATGGGTGATGACGAAGCGATCGAGTTGCCCGAGGTTTCCCCGGGGTCAGCCACACGCACCAGCCCCACCGCACGTGGTGCACGCAGCACGCTTTGCAAATGAATACATAATTGAAATTACAGCGTAAATATTATGGGAGCGTGTGGGGCTGTTTCGCACTAACCAAAATCGTTATTCGATTTGATCCGAGGTACTAATCCGCGTGGCGATTTTATATGAATTTATACGTTATAATAATTATAATAAAGTTTTAAAATTCGAATAAAATTCTTTTATAAATTAAATATAAAAATAATAATAAAAATATAATTTTCTAATAATAAAAATTTAAAATATTCGAAAATAATTATAAAATATAATTTATAAGAAAATATAAGAAATATTAAAATATATATAAATTTTAAATATTTAAATATAAAGTATTTATTATTTTTTCTAATATATAAAATTTTTTATTAAATAAAAATAAATATTATTAATTATTTTAATTATATTATTAATTATTATTTTAATTTTTTTTATTTAATCGTAATTACTAGAATTTCTTTGAAATTCGAAGTATTTAAAGAAAAGTTTTATAATAAAAAAATATAATTCTAAATTTTGAAAATATTTAAAAGAGAAAATAATAAAATTCGGGAATTACTTTGATATAAAAAAAAGAATATAAATATTATTATATTTTAACTTCGGGTTTGCGCTTATTAATATATATTAGCCTAGTTATAATATATTGTATAAATCCGGGCTCGCTATATTTTACTCAGCCACTATTCTTAGGCCTGGTCATGTGTGTGGTATATATTGTCACGCATGTGGCGTAGTAATGTTCGTCTCTAGGGTCGTGAGACGCACCCCGTTACGAGACAAACTATAGGTACTTTGAAATCAAGCAACTCTGACTCTGCGAATGTATCGAAATTTCTCGTAGTTTTGTACCGGTCTTGCGCTGCGACCAATCCTGAACACTCCTGATGCCGACTACTAGAAAATTACATTCGCATCGTCACTGCCTCCCTGATTTGCGGCGAGCCTCCTTTCATGGCGGAATAGCACCCCTCCACCACAGCCCACAGCACCACCATCAAGCTTGTACCACTGCCGGAACTTATAAATGACCCTTATCCGAGCTTTAGAAATCTACAGAACGCTGATAAGTCATTTGTCAGCTTTGTGGCGGCCGTGGGCGCTGAGTCATGCGATGTCGCCATATCGGTTGATACTGTCGAAGAAACTCGCGATTGAGTAGGGGGGAATAGCTAAAGCAGCGACTAGTAGTGTCAAATAAATGATCAACAGCATGACAAAGACCGTGTTGCGGTCTAGCAGTGTTGTCCAGCAACAGAGGGGGAATTTAGTATATTACAGTTGGAGGTAATACAATTTGAGAAGTTGGGAGTTGTATGTTCAAGTTTTTTTGTGTGGGAAATTCGGTTTGTTTTTCTCTAGCGGCGTAAGAAGGGTGGTCTAATGTAATTGAGGAGTTGTGAAGTCAGTGATTTCAGTTCTCAGATTGCAACGTACGTGTTTTTCAAGGAGGTGGGATCTGTATGGCTTTCCTAGTTGTTTAGTTGCTTACAGGTGTCGTTGTATTCGATTTTGGTGTAGTCCCCGCAAAGGTCGGGTTTTTATATAGAGTCTCAAGCAGCTCCTTTGTCAAAAATGGATCAAGTGCTTGAAACGATGATAAAGGGACGGTCTTCTGTTAATGGTGTTTGTTGAACCATGATATGGTGGTTGAGGAAACCTGCCACCTTTCCTAGCGAGAGCCCCACTGTGGTAGCTGCTAACAAATATTAACTTCCATCAGTTTCCAATCAGGTAATTTGTCTAATTGGTCCTCGTAGTTATGCCTATGCTTGACAATTCCAATTCTTTCATACATCCGTGTGTCTGATTCTGGCGTCTCTATTAGAATAAGAGACATGTATATCCGTCTGTTGATGTGGAAGAAACCATTGGTCAGCACTGGACCTTAAATGCAAAATAGTAAGAGCTTCCAACTCACGATATCATCCTATTGTAATACCCTGTGTTAACCAAAACAACCTCGATTGCTGAGCTGCCTATCGGTATCTTGTAATCCATCGACGACTGCGTAATGTCAAGGTCAGCCGAGAATTTCACGCTGCCACTATCGTCGCAAATCATGCTTGTAGCTAGCGCGTAGGCACGTATAGAGAGCACCATTGTCCTATTATCTTGCATGCCGGCCAAGTCTTCTATTGTCCTTCCACCAGGGAGGCTTATTATCTCCAGAGTAGGATTTAGTATGACATCCGACTCCAGCCTGATAGGGCCTTGACTCGCGAGTGGGGACCAAGAGGGGACCAGAAAGCCTTCCTCTGGCCGCAACCGCCGTTCTACGCCAGATTCAAGCCTCCAGGCTAGCGTGGTTGCCAGGACATCTTCCCAGACACCAGCAAAATACTTCCCTTTGAATACGGGAAGGAAAGACCGGGCCACTCCAGCAAGGGCAGGAACTCGATCCTTCAAGACGGTGAATTGCAGAATCGAGTACCGTTCAAGGGCTTGTCGCCAAGATGCCATTGCCATTCTCATGTCTTCCTGATCTTCCTGTCTCCAGAGATGTTGGACATTAAAGTGAGGCTTTAACAGCCCTTGCTCGCGACTGCGGCGTCCCTGGAACCATGTTCCACAGCATTGGCAGGTGTTCCCATGCGCACATTCGAGAACGATCTCATCCCGTGAAAAGTGTAGAACCCTCGGCGACAGGACGCGCTCCTGGAAAACCCAACCTCTGCTCAGGAGCGGAAATGTATCGACATCGCCGGGCCCGATTTCGTACGTTTTGGCCCAAGGCGATCCGGGCCCATAGCTGTGCCACCAATGCCGAGCTGGAATCCTCGAGCACAGGGGGGAAGTTGCGTTGCCGTGAGGGTCCTTCATGAGAACGTAACTCTGCTGCCGTTGTGTGGCATGGGCGGTTCCGAACAGGCCACCCTGAGAGTGCGGCGACGCGGTCGCTGAGATTATGATGAAGGCGTTAGCATACACTTCTGACATATAGGCAGCTTCTTTCCTTCAATCATCGTCATCGTCCTGGATAATGCATAGGGAGTCCACCCAGAGATAATTGATTCCGAGGTCCAGGGCCACCACGATGGCGTCCTGGAAGGTGCAAGGGAGAAGCTCCCACGGAATTTTGTTGCGGAATCGCTCCAGCGTGTTGTTTTGATGTTTTGTTCGCAGCGGAATATGACCCTGGCTACCGTCTCCCCAGCAATGGCTAAGACAAGCATACCGGGCCCGCTCCAGTTCGGCTGGCACATGAAGGTGAACGCTCGGGCTATTCGGCGTCTTCTGGATCATCAGAACTCTCGTTGGGAGACGCGACTCGGTCGGTTGCGGACATTCGTCATGGCTCTTGACACACTCTTCAATGCGGTTATGAACCCAACTTTTCGTCGAGACGATCCATTAAGGCCCCATGACCAGGTTTCCGCAAGCAATACCGCTCCAAATATCAATGAAACCGAAACCGTATGCTAAAGTTCAATGCAAAATATTAGATTTCAGATTTCAGATTAGCCATATATACTAGAAAAACATCTACTGTATAAAAGAGACAATACCGTTGACCTGAGCCTTATTGACATATTCAAGCGGCCAAAATAACTCCACTAATTTGCCTTCTTCGCTTCTTTGAGTAGTCAGTCTCAATTGGATAGGAGACTCGATGAATCTATCGTCGCGTTCCATCAATCGTATCCCTACCTCAGCGTCGCCCTCCGCCAACGACACTATATGTGGCCGCAACAAAGCAGTCAGGACCTTGCAAGACATGCAGTCTCCAGTCCAGGACTTGCTTTGAATATCTGCAAAGGGGACTTTCTTGGTTGAAGAGGTTCCCCCGTAATATCTGTCCAATAGTATGTGGCAGTTATTACATGACGAGTATCCTCGCAGAGGACCATTCTGAAAATGAGATAATGTCAAAATAGAATACAACTTAATACAGTGAGGACGGCGGGTATATTACGATGATTGGATAATTACTACAAGAGTTTATATAATAAGTAAACGTATAAACTAATTATATAATATAATATATTATATTATAATAATTAAAATTTTAAAATATTAATAAAATAATTTTTTTTCATTTTGTTTATTCCTTTTTACGTAAGATAAATGTTTATTATTTTATTAACTTTAATTATTTTTATTTTATTTAAATTTTTTATTATTATAAAATAATTTAATTAAAAATTTAAAATAAATTTTAAAATAAATTTCGATAATTTTTAATTTATATAATAAAATTACTTGAAAAAAATCTTTAAAAAATCTTTAAAAAGAATTAAAATTAATAAAATAATCGCAAAAAAATCGATCGAATTATTATAAATATTAAGAATTCTTTTTCCAAATATTTTTTCGTATAATATTAAATTATAATAAAGAATATAAATATTTAACTTTTTAAAAATCGATTTAATTTTATAATTTATTAAGAAAATATTATATTTTATTAAATTAAAATAATTTCTTTAATATAAATTTTACGAAATATAAAATTTATCGAAAAAAAATTTTAATATTAATTTTTTTAATTTAAAGTTTTATTTTAAATTATTAAAAAGAAAATTATAAATTTTATATTAAAAAATAATATATTAAATCTTTTAAAAATTAAAAAAAATAAACTTTAAATTTAATAATTTAATAAAGAAATAATAATAATATTTTTATTTTAAATTTTAAAAATATTTTTTTATTTTAATTATAATATTACGAGAATAAATTTCTTTTAAAAAATAATATTAGTTTTTAAATTAAATAAATTAAAAAATAAATTAATTATTTTAGTATTTTATTATATTAAAAATTAATAATAAATTTTTTTTTATATTATTAATATTTTTTTTTAAAATATTTAATTATAATATTATAATTTTTTTTAAATTCGTTAATAAAATTTTTCGAATTTAAATAAAAA
>FJOG01000058.1:14279-24507 GCA_900073065.1 Phialocephala subalpina
ATTTATATTAGTAATACGCGTTATTTCTAGCGTTAATTTAGGCTTATAAATACTAAATTATATTAAGGATTTAATTCAAAAGGTTTTATTATTCTTATTATCGCGTAAGAAAACGCTAATTTATTTAATCGGCGGAAAATTTTTAAAGTCTTTTTTAAATACGATTAAAATTAATTAAAAACTTAAAAAATTTACTTAGAGATTTAATTAGAGTATTTTTATTTCCAACGCTAAAAATAATACTTAGAATAACGTTAAATTATCGTTCGTAATTTAAAGTTTAATTAAAGCCTTTAATAATTTATTAAAAATTATTAATAATAATTTTTATATTATTATTTAATATTTTAAAAATAAGAAATTTACTATTTCCTTTAAAGTTCTAAGAGAATTATTAAGTCTAAGAACGAAAAACATTATTATTTATTAAAAGAAAATTTATAAAAGTTTTTTTTCCATTATTAATAAAATTATTATTATTAGTAATTATAATTATATATATATTATTATTGAATTTTTAATCCTTAAAGTAAAAAGATTAAAATATAAAGTATAAAATAAAAAAAAGCAATAATAAATCAAATTAATATTAAATTAATTTTTGCTTTTCGACCAAAGATTTAAAAAGTTTTTATATATAAAATAATAACCTAAGAATAATAATCGTATAATTCTCGTAAAACTTTTTATATTACGCGTAAATTTACGCGAATTTTACGTAGGTTATAAAGGCTGCGTAGCCTTAGGTAATAATTATAAGCCAATTAGAAATTATATTAATAAAATATTTAATTTAATATATAATATTTTATATAAATATTTTAAATTTTAATAAAAATATTCTTTTATATAATCGAATAAATTCCAATCGAAAAAAGATTAATATAAAAAAAATTACATTTAAGTTTAATATAATAAGAATAATTCATTTTAAATTTAATATATTTATTTATAAGAATATTAAAATTATTATATATATATATATATAAATCAATTAATTATATAACTTTTATTAATTTAATTTATTTAAAAAGTAGATATATAAATAGCGCTTAATTAGTTTTATTATATATTTCGGAATTATATAATTCGCTTAATATTTGCACTTATAATCGCGATTTTGGTGCGGCAATGACTACGGTAGAATACCGAATTGGGAAGCGGTCAGCACCCCTACAATCCGCTCACACCTCAAGTGCAAGAGTGTAATTCGTGAAAGAATTATACTCTTGGTAATAAGATTGGCGGATGGCGGATGTTCCACCAAGAGATGGAGATTGAGTTGGATGTCGGATAGGAGAAAGGATGAACTGAACTATTGCAGGAGCCCGCCAGAAGAGCGATCTACCCATAAGAAATTAAAATTGCCTTGCAACGGTCGTCATCCCAGTTTGGTGGGGTCGCCAGTACGAGGATCCAGGACGGCGGTTCAATTCTGACAGCATGTAGTGAGAAATACCTACACAGAATCCATTGCCACGTGGTAAAGGAAGGAACTTCCGGAACTTACTTCCCATGATCGAAGCTTCGAAACTTCCAATTGGAAAGAGGTCCGGAAACGACATTTCAGAGGCAATCACGTGGCAGCCTACCAGCTCGGAAGCTTGCCCTTCAGCATCCCTGCTCGCGCCTGCATCCTGCATCCTGCATCGTGCATCGTATTCTTCCGGAACTCACCAACGATCATGGAGATAACGAAAATGGGGGTTGAGTCGGGCCAAACATTCAACAAACCAAAACCACCGAATCCGGGGAGCTGGGAGAGGGCGACATTTGCGATGCTTCCGAGGATTCCCCTCTCGATTGATTCCCATCAAGGTGTTATGCTAATCCCATATTCTTAAGCAAAAGCACCAGCAACGAGACGAAGATACTGTTCACCATCTAGCATCTGCCATCAATGGTCTTCAATCTGCTGCACTGGCTCCGACCCCGACCTACCATGACACCCTCGATTCAAGAGAAGCCCAAGGTTCTGGCCTTGACGCAACCCAAGGCTGCTGGCGCTGAGTATCTCGAGAACTTCAAGTCAAGGTTCCATCTCGATGTAAGTCTCGTGGCAGATGGTTGTAATACCTGCTAATGTTTGAAAGGTCCTCTCAGTCAAGAGCCGGAAAGAAGCTCTGCCAGCCATAGCAGAAGCCGTCGCCACGACAGGACCATACAGCGCCTTCATCATTCTGATGGGAACAGCACCATTCGAACCTTTCGATGGAGAGCTTTTCGCGCCCCTTGTACCTGATTGCAAGATCATTGTTTCGGCTTCTGCAGGCTACAACGAGTTTCCCGTGGATTGGATGACGGAGAAGGGGATATGGTTTTGCAACACACGAAATGCGGTCTCAGAACCTACAGCGGATATGGCCCTGTTTCTCACCCTTGCCGTCTGCAGAGATACCACACGAGCAGAGAAGTCAGTACGGAATGGGTTGTGGAGGAATGATCATGTTCCGTGTACAGATCCGAGCGATTTGACTGTTGGCATTATCGGATTAGGAGCGATTGGGAAGGTACGAATATACGTGCTGTTCTTGCAAACTGGTCGCTGACATTCCCAAGCATTATGCTAGAAAAGTTGCTGCATTCAACATGAAAGTCCAATACCACAATCGAAGCCGCGCCTCCCCCGAAATCGAAGCGGAATACAACGCGACGTGGTGTCCAACGCTGGAAAGTCTTTTGAGCACCTCTGATGTGGTCTCCGTCAGCGTTCCACAGAATGCTGAAACCGAAGGCATGATTTCGCACAAGGAGTTCTCACAAATGAAGGATGGTGTGTTCTTAATTAATACTGCTCGGGGACCAATCGTGGACGAGGACGCCCTCATCACTGCTCTGGAGAGCGGCAAAGTCAAGAGAGCAGGCTTGGATGTCTTCACAGGAGAACCTAAGGTCAACCCGTGGTTCTTGCAGAGTGATAAAGTCACGATCCAGCCGCATCTTGGTGGGTTGACAAACAAGGCAGCGAGAGATGCGGAACGCGAATGCTTCGCTAATATCGAAGCTCTGTTCAGTACCGGGAGACCAGTCGCTCCAGTCAATGAGATCAAATCTGTATAAATACATATCACCACGCATAGCTGCAACCATCATACCCATTTTCTTTCTGATGTCTTGCACTTGGACCCTAATGGGATTTACCCCACCTTTGAGCTTATCGCCCCTCTTTTGAGATAAAACGGTGGAAAGTGGTTTGATCCTCCTTCGATATTCTCTCCCCAAGCACTTGCATACTTAGTCCTCATGCTGTTGCTCTTTTAATCCATAAGGCATCTCTATTCCCAATCTTGCATACGGCTTGACTACAATACCAAACCAGGAACTCCATGTTGCTATGTCACAAAATCCAAGGGTGTCAAAACCCGGGACAGGCAGAGGAGGGAAGAGGATAAGAGTTGGAGACAGAACGACGGTGGCATACGTACATTGCAAAGAGAAGAAGCAAAGGGTAATTCCCAAAGACGTGCAAGACTATGGGGAGCAGTCAGCTGACTTCGATTCTTGTGTGATGGTCAAACGCCATCATGCTCGAGCTGTTTGCGTCTTGGACGAGGTGCTCTCTCATTTCACTCCTATCGTCACGTTTTTCGTACTAAATAATCCCAGCATGTCTCGTTGAAGACCCGACAACTAAGCGTCAAACCCTACGCAACTATCTCCAATTACTAGAAGAAAGAGTAGCCATGCTCGAGGGCATGCTCCAGCAAGTTCGACCCGAAGTATTAAACAACCACCTCAGCTGTCTCGAGACTCCGCATCCTTCCAACACCATTTCCCAAGAAGTCCAATTCTCATCGTTCTCTGCCAGCACAGAGGGCCTCGAAGAGGCAGACGAGCTCTCTTCTAAGGTCGGACTTCTAGCTCTCAATGCACCGGGGACGGAACCACACTATTGCGGCTCCTCGTCTGCTTTTTGCATTTTCTCGTGTCATCAGCTCCTCTCTGAGACGATTGGTAGCTCAGGGAGGAAGAGCACAAATGTCTGGTAACAACGATACAACACAAACGCTGCCTTGTCAGATGCCAAGCCCTGCTATCGGGTCGAAGCTCTCAAAGGCTTATTTCGAACATGTGCACACGCAGTATCCATTCCTACACGAGGCGACTTTCCGGAATTGGGAGGAGAGGATAATGGGGAACCTGGATGATACAAGTGTCGATCCGGTTGTCCGTTTCTTTGTCAACATTGTGAGTGATTCCTCCGTGAGGAAACACGGGCCGCTAATTCCATGAAGGTCTATGCCGTTGGAGCGTTGGTCCTACCAAGGAACTACGGCTGTTCCCCTGAGGTGTGACCCCCTCAACGCTCTGGCTGACCACGCTAACTCGAAGCAGGGTTTCTATGCATCTGCACAGCTATATATGGACCATGTTATCCAATTAGACAGTATCGAGTCAATACAAGCGATTCTCTGCTGTGCAATGTACTCGCTTCGATCTCCAGTTGGTGTCTCTGTGTGATACGTCTCAATTTACATACTCACGGTGGACATGCTGATGAGGATGTAGGAGTTTGTCGGGTCTAGCATTAAGACAATGCATAGAATTGGGGTACCATCGCTCAGCCAGAAAATTCTCTTTGAGTCTTGACCCATTGCGGTTGGAAATGCGGAAGAGAGTGTTTTGGTGCTCGTATGGGATCGACCGAGCAGCATCAATGACATTGGGTCGCCCTTTTGGAATACCCGATCAGGAGATAGACATCGAGGTCCCTTCAAACATCTCAGATTACGAGGAGGCATGCTGATGAGAGTCACAGTATCCAATGGACATCGATGAATCACTTGTCGCTGAGACCGGGGTTTGTAGAGAAGCACGCACCTGCCCAGCCGAACCTCCGACGACTATGTCAGCGGCCATTCATACATTCAGACTTCGTCGAATCTGGTCACAGATCCACATCTCCCTATACTCATCTTCGGACGTCAAAGGGCACCACGATTCTACCACCGCAGCGAAAATCGAGTCCCTCTTTAACGAATTAACAGACTGGCGAGATACCACTCCTCCACAGAGACTCACCGACACCACTTTATCAGTCTTCGACTCGTACATCTGGTTCAATCTAGCGTACAACCACTCCATTCTCCTGCTCTACCGTGGCCAACTAACTCGCCATTACACGCTCTCCGATCCAAAGCCAGTAGACACATTTATTCAGTGTTCTCGCGCTGCGCAGGAAATCTGTCTCGAATACCGCCGTATTTATATCAAACAGCCCGTCAGTTATACGTGGGGAGCATTGAATATTTTGTTTCTCGCTGATCTGACATATCTCCACTGTCTCTGGACCTCCCCGGAGATTCATGACACAACGCGCCAGGACGAAATATCTAGCACCTGCACGGCGTGCACGATGGTTCTGGTGGTGCTTGCGGAACGATGGGAACAAGCTGCTCCATATAGAGACATCTTCGAGGCTCTGGCTAGCAAGACGATGAGCATGATCGTGGACAAGCATCGTGAGTTGTGGATGATAGCCGAGGCGCCTGTCATTGTTCAGCAGGGTCCCAATCTGAGTTTGTCGAATGAAACGGCACAGTGGGTTACGGACATTGCGGATGTGGGGATGTCGGATGGGATTGAGAGTTTGTTGACGGGTTTGGTTTATGATTTTAGGACCGAGGATTTTGGGCAAGGACAGACCGATTTCTAAGGAGGGTGTCACTTTCACTCCGAAGTTTCGGAACGGACTCCTTCAAGAAATCCCCGGTATTCTGGCACAGAAATCTAGTCATTACAGTCCTCACAAACGTGAGCTTGAAGGCACTCCTCCGATCATCAACTCCGCATCCTTAACAAGCACCTGCCTTGCCAGTGTTCTCTCCCCTTCACTGCCTGCATAATCACATTGTACGCCTTCTCTCCATCTGGAAGGCTTCTCCATTGCCATCGTTTCTTGATCTCTTTGTCTGCACCTACTAACTCCTTTCCTTCGATGATGTCTACGATCCATTTTCCCAACACCGGGAGGTATGTGAATCCATGTCCGCTCCCTCCAGTGGCGACCATGAGATTCTTTCGGCTAGGTACGCGATCGACCACAAGATGATTGTCGAAGGAATCGTTATACCAGCAGAGACGCGATTTGACAATTGGGATGTTGTGCTCATTGAGCTCTGGGAGGTTCTTTGCAACAAAAGTCTTGATGACGCGTAGTGCTGTGGATGGAATTGCTGTCAGGGTCGTGCCTGCCGTCCAGCGTGTGATTGGGGTGCTGCGCTCTTTCCCGTCTCCTTGAACAATGGGATTCGTGTATCTTTTTGGTCGTAAGGAGGTACCCTTTCTCGAACGGGAATCCATTGACTTACTTCGTGCCTCTATATCCAATCTTTACGATTCCATTCAGATCGCGAGGGAATCCGTACACACCTCCTTCAGCTCCATCCCGCATACCGATCTGATAGCTTGGGAACTTCTCTGGCGCAAATCGATCCCACAATGGAGATGACCGAGGTATCCGGTACGAGACTACTGAGCCTGCCGTCGTCTCGCAAAGATTGTCCAGTTCTGGGACAGTGGTAGGAGTCCATCCACCTCCCGCAACAATCGTGAGGGCAGCAAGATGTTCAACACCGTTCGCAGTTCTTACACCAGCCACCGTATCCTGCTCTTCTGCGCCAGGCTAAAACTCCTGGAAAGTTCCTTCGACGCCAAAAATGAACTTCACACCCAACACCTTCGCCTTGTGCATCGCAAATAAACAAGATTTATCAGCATACACCAACCCCCCAAGAGTATCCAACAACCCACCATGTGGCAATCCTCTGCTTTTTCGATTGAAGGGGTCAACACATTGCCCAAACCCCGCTTTCCCGGCTCGTGCGATGTCTTCTGCGTTGTTGACGATGAATTGCGAGTCGCTTTTGCCAATTGATTTGAGGTAATCGAGCGATTGTCGCTCGAAAGGAGGAAGCTCTTCTTCGCGATTGATCATAGAAAGAGTACTGCAGTTCACGTACATGGTATTTTTGGAAGTTAGACTAAGTGGAGGACTACTGCCAGAGTTTGAGAGCTCGGCGTTCCATTCTAGAAACACTTCTCGCGCGGAGAGGGCAAGGTTGGTGTAGATCGTATCTGCTCCGTATGCACATCGAAGGACTTTGTTGATGTCTGATTCAAATGTAAGTAACCGATCTTTTGATTGTTGAAATGAGGGAGAATGCCTGCTGAGGCTCCATCACAGCCGTTGTCGTACGAATACAAGGTCTTATCGTAATCTTGCTTGTCTATTACGGTAACATTCTTGTAGCCTCGTTGTCCGAGATGCAAAGCTGTACTTAGACCAAACACCCCAGCTCCAACAATGAGTATTGGAGCTGTCTTCGAAAGCGTTTTGTCTGCCATTCTAACTTCTTCGGAAAATTGAGTGCAATGGTTTGTCTTAACACGTTTCTAACGAACGCTACAGCTCGAATTGGCTTGTACATCACTTTGGGAATATCCCAGAAATGCACGAATAATCCAGCGATTCTTGATAACCAGAGCCCGAATATAGTGTTCCACGCGTGCTCACCGATCGGCAAACTTCCGTCACTGCAAAGGTGGGATAGCTTCAATCCCCGCTTTGCCTTGCACCGCGCCGGGACCCGCAGTTCCTAGCACTGATGCCCGGAAGAATACGAAATGGTGCGAACATGGATAGCAGCTTGTGGCAAATTTAATGAGGCCTCGCTCATACCTTTTCTAGAGTGGAGTGTCGGATTCAAGCAGGCACAGCTTCCTGACCTTATCACGGTTACCTATATATCCCCACCCTTGGCACTCGACTCTGGGAATTCGTCTGATGATGTTCAGATAAGGCGCCCTATCAGTTGTGATTAGTATGCATTTTGGATGTATTCTGCTTATCTGTTGGCGAATGATAGGTCTCCATAAGTAGGATGCTGATCTGTTCACGTCAAGCCTTCCTCGCTTTCTGTTGTTCTTCAAGGACGTCTTTGCTCTCCACTAAGCGTTCAATCACCATGCCTCTCGATACGAAGGACGCCGTTGCGGCATCGTCAGATGCAGAGAAGGGCTCTGGAGTCAACGTGCCCATTGTTGTGGAAGATGGGGAAACGTTTGTTGCTGATAGAGCAGTCGAGAGATCGCTTGTGAGAAAGTTGGACTTCAAATTACTTCCGCTCCTGACGTTGATGTATCTTTTCAACAGTGTTTGTCCCCATGTCTCTGAATTATGACCATCCGCTGACAGTATCGCGCAGGTTGATCGCTCAAATTTAGGAAATGCCAAGACTGATGGACTCGAAGTAACTTGCCATTGTCCCCAGCCTGTCTGGACATCTCTAATCAGTTTTCGAATCTAGAAAGACCTGCACATGAAAGGCAATGAATATGCCAACACACTGGTCATTTTCTATGTTACTTTCAGCCTTTTGGATCTTCCTTCCAACCTACTCCTGAAGAAATTCACGGCTAAGTACTGGTTGCCGTTTCTAATGATTGGCTGGTAATCTAGACCTCCGTCGTCCGGATGAGCATCTGCTGATATTCCTATAGGGGTTCAATGACACTGCTACAATGCGCGGCATTCGATTGGGCAGGCTTGGTAACCTTGAGGGTGATCATGGGTGCTTTTGAAGCAGGCTTCTTTGCCGGTGCGTAACTCACTCTATCCTCTAGTTTTTCTTCTCACATTATCCAGGAACCATCTTCTACCTCACCACATTCTACAAGCGGGACGAGATTGCTTTCCGTCTCGCGATCTTCTACGGCGCTGCAACAATTGCCGGGGCTTTCTCCGGTCTGGTAGCATTCGCTGTCTTTCAAATCCACTCCAACATTCCAGGCTGGAAGTTTCTTATGATCATCGAAGGCGGTATTACCGTATTACTTGCTGGCTTTGCTTCATGGTGGCTACCTGTGAGCGCCGTTACATGCCATTGGTTTACAGAAGAGGAAAAAGCTGTTGCAAAAGCTCGTATGATGCAGGATAGCAGCAAGGAGACTGATGAGAAGCTTAATGTTAAGGTTGCTGTTAAGAAGATTCTGGATTGGAGGATTCTCGCCTACTCCATAGTTGCTTTCTCTTATGGCACTGGTTCTTCCATTGTTGGCAATTTCTTGCCTCAATTGGTGGCTCGGTTGGGATATTCGAGTGTCAAGACAAACCTCTACACCGTTGCACGTAAGTCATTCCACCCATGATAGATATCTCGCTCTAACACCACCAGCTTATTGTTGCGGTTGCGTGATCCTACTGCTCACATGCCGCTCATCCGATCATTTCCGAGAACGATCTTTCCACATGGCTTTCGCAATCACTTTGACGCTAACCGGCCTCATCATCCTCGCAACAGTCGACACAGAGAAGAATACAGCTGTCGCATATTTCGCCTGCTTCATGCTAACCTCCGGAGCCTTCACGCCCAGTTGCATTTTTCACAGCTGGCATAATAACAATGAAGCCACGGAGAATGGAAGGGCCGCCATCACCGGATTCCTGGTCGGTGCTGCAAACTCTGGAGGCATTTTCAGTTCATTGTCTTTCAATGCTAAGACGGCGCCAAATTACATTCCTGCTATGTACATGGGTGTGGCTTTTCAATGCTTTGGCATCTGCGCTGTCTTAAGTCTGGGGTTTTGGTTTAGGTGGGACAACAGAAGAAGAGACAAAGCTCAGGGGGTTGTGCTTAAGCCGAAGGATGTTTCGACTTCATCATTAACAGGTGGATATGGTGATCCGAATTGGAGGTGGACGAGTTAGGTGATGAGATTTGATACAGGAAAGGAGTGCTTGCTAGCACATCAAAACGGTGCTGTAATCTCAAACGATCAGAGTTTGCTTCGATTCAATGCCGATTCGTTGATGCTCAAACTCAAACAACTTTGGTACTGGTGCAACGGTGCACCCAAGGTATCTTCAACAGCTTCCCACTACCGTCAACGATGAGTTCGCACCACCGAAGTCGACGCCAAGATCAAATCAGATCAAGCATGCCCTTGAGCAAGCATCGCACCACCCCAACCTTCCTTCTGCATATCATTCGTCCTTACACCATCACCTCCTCCCATAATCTCGGCTCGCTTCTTGATTCTCGCCTGACGTTCTCTCTCTTCCTTGTCCGTCCGAGGGATATCGTCACGTTTGTCTTCTTCGTATTTTTCACGAAGCTCGCGAGCGAGCTTCTGGGAATCGGTTCCGGATGGTCCGTCGAAGATGAAGGATAGAATCTTCTCGCCGATTGAGCGTTTGTTTTTCTTGTTGGAAGTGGAGGATTTGGGG
>FJOG01000058.1:24979-97768 GCA_900073065.1 Phialocephala subalpina
TCTTGTAGATGCTTATAGGATTGTGAGGAAGACATGCTGATGACTTGACGTGTGAATGTCTGAGCTTAGCAGGAATTTCAAGACTCCAATTTAAGCAAGGTGTGCCAAGAGGTCAGATTTCTCCCTTCTAATGAAGCACAGAAGTTTACCGGTGTTGTGGTTGTTACCCACACCAATTGACATAGCCCCGACACAGCCTCAATTTGAGCCCGGCGGTGAACACACGTTGACAAGAGGGGTAACTGTGCCGTAGCCAGTACTACGTTGGAAAGCCTTGTGACCAAGATCGGACTACATGTGAAAAAATAAAATTGATCGATTAATGTTTTTGGTAAAAGGCTTGATTTCATGAGGCTTTTTCTTTTCTTTTTGCCAAGTTCGCCCCGTTCGCCCCGAGAAACCATCAGCTGAGCCCTGTAGCGAGCCCCTGAGATTTAGGAGAGATTTAGCGAGTGCGCCACCACTCCACTATGATTTGATTTGGCAGAGTCGTCCCTAGCAGGAAGAAATGCAGTTAGTAAACCTCCTCACAAACTTCGGGCCTCGTACTGGGCACGAATGGGAATCTATCTCACAGAAAAATACTCACATTCTGACTCGGCCACCCAGCATTCCCATTCCTCACCTCCCACCCCTCACTCCCCACCGCTGTCGGCGCCCAAAACGCATTCCAAGGATCAATCGTCTGCTTGATACCCAACAACCTCTCATAATTATCACCATAAAAACTTTGCTGCCAGTTCGGCTCGCTCGGATCCGCTTCTCCCATGTAACTCCCTGCGCCGGGACTGACATCTCTCCAAGGCTGGAAATACTTATCAAACCTCGCTTTTCTGACTATTTGCTCTGAAATAGGTCCAACTGCTGGGCTAGAATCCCAGCCTTGAGCGTGGATTGCGGCTATTCTATAGGCAGGGCCGACTGCGTTGTCAGGGTTGCCTGCTACGTCCATCGTTGGACAGTGGTTGATACCGTGGAAAGTATATCCACCCTCTGCGACGAAGTTCCTAATCGCAGTTACAGTTAAGTCGAGGAGGTCATCGTCTTTGAAATTCTCCCGTGGGAATAATCGACTCGCAAGTCTCGTATTCATTTCTCCCGGCCCTCGAGAAGGATACGCAGACGCAGCAGCAAAGATCGCCTCTACCTCCGCTGCACCTGCTCTCGTCACCGTTGGCGTTGCATACGGATTCGTGATATTGACCCCTGCGTCATTCAGCTCCTCAAAGAAGGTCGAAGTGAAAGCCGTTCCTTGCGTGTAATTGAGACCCGGTAAAGAGAGCGAAGATGTGAAGGTAAGAGTGCCGTTAGGACCTGGTCTGATGAAATTATAACCTATGCCTCCAGCGTCGCAGATTTGAAGGCCCCATTTGAGGTACGTGCGTATTCCAGTCCAGAATGATTCGTTTGAGACAGTTGGGACGTAGTGGGACAGGTTGGCGGTTGTGAAGATTATGTTTGAGAAACCTATTGAGACAGGGTCATAGGCTTTAGTGATTACTGAGGTTACGACTCCGTATGTGCCTTGAAGGTGTGAGCATGCTTGATGGGATGATGGGTGACTAGGACTCACTTCCGCCTCCACCACGAAGTGCCCAGAATAGATCTGTATTGTTGGTTGGGTCAGCAGTCACAAACCTCCCATCAGCGGTCACGACCTCGAGTGACAGCATTTGATCAGCGCCAAGTCCGTAGTAAGAAGTGTAAGTAGAATGACCACCGCCTTGAAACCAACCTCCTGCAACACCAACAGTACCTGCAGGAGCCACGATGGTTACGTTGGCGGTGCTCGCAAGATTCCCGACTTCAAAGGATTGGATGCCGGCTGCCACTCTGGCTGCTTTTCCTTGGTAATTACCGATGGAGACAGATGGGAGGTACTCGAAGCTCTTTAGGTTGTGAGTCCATACGCTCAGTGACCCTGCACCGGCCGATCCTCCTCGCATATCATGACCGGTGTTTCTGTTGACTTTATTAGCCGCGGGGCAGCTTGGGATTTTGAAAGTGGATGGATGGATGAGCACTTGAGCTGAGATGAACCTACTTGATGATCAGACGAATGTTCGAGTTGCGAGCAAAGTTGACTGCAAGTTGAACGTCTGTAACGGAGTCAGTGATTGCACGCGAAAGGTCCTTGGAGTGCCGTAGTTGCTTCCCGTGTCCTCTCTGTGGTTTCAATGATTCACCCTGGCACTCTGCTTGGTGAGAAGTAAACTATGAATCTTTTCTTACGTTTGACAGTTGTGACATTAACCACATACGCAGGATAAGCATCTAAATTGCACGTCGAAGCGCTTGCACTTATGTTCGAAGAATCCGACGGCGGGCACGAATCGCCATCCAACCACTCGTTCACAATCGCCACAGGATCATCATTTCGAAGTTTGTCATAGAAGTAATTTGCCTTCACCGTAGCACACTGAGTTGCCTCGTATGTTGGCTGATAACAGACTTTCGCAGGCGGGACTCCCTTGATCAGTGCTCCACCAAGAGTGTCGTTGAACTTCTTCCATTCGGCATCACTTGGCCACTGTGCGTCGCCGGGATAGACTTTGCAGTCAGTCGTGGAGTTGATGTTTGAGGATGGACTTGGGGACGCTCCAAAGTCTATCCGGGAATAGTTTCTGACATCGGAATCGGCCAATTGGATGCTTTCGTATGGGAAGTTGACCGCATGGACGGAGATAGTCTGAACGAGGATCCATAGGACGTAGAGAAAGAACATGCTTGGTATCCGGGAACCAGTAACTTGAACAGATGTACAACAAGCTTTCATGGATCGTTCACCATAATTGGCGGTCCTCTAGGTTTTATTCATGTTGACCGTTGGGGTAGATCGAAGTGCCGAAGCTCTCCAGGTGGTGGTACTACCCGATCTGAAAAGGAGCATCGGATAATAGATGGATATCTCTTCAATTCCAGGCCTGAATGTGGGAGGTCCCACAAAGGAAGGAAAGGCTTATTTCGAGTCCCGATCTTGATAACAAAACAGAACAGCCTCATTCCTTGTGCCATTCTGCAAGTATGTGTCGAGTCGCTCCTGCTAAAATAATTCAGGCTAAACCAGGCAAATTCGGACGAACGTGGGAACAATGTAAAAAGAGCTGATGTAGGTACTGAAAGCTACCGTGGCTTGCAGGATACACTTCTTGGAATTCCTAGACCATCTCCGCCGTCAACCTCGCCTTGAAGTTGGTGGGATGTGGGACAATCATGTGATAGTTGGAATTTTCCCTCAAAATGAGTTGGTGAAAAAGTAATTGTGAACCTCAAAGATGGTAAGGTCGAAAGAAGACTTCAATTTCATCCATTGCTGCGTGGTAGTGTGTCAGAGCTTCGCTTTTATCGTGCGAGAAGGAGAGAAATTTTGCAGCCGAGACTTGACCAACGACTGCCGAGGTCGGCGACCCTACAAGTGAAGGAAGGTCGCTTCGTCCACTTCACAACACAACACCAAATCGAACCCCAAGTGAGGTGAGGTTATCCTATATATTATAATCCGTCCGGAGAAGACGATGGAGAACGGGGGAGGCATCCAAGCTAACGAGGTTACGTAAGACTACCTTGAGGATTTATCCTCTCTCTCCTTCGTCCTTCCGTCCAAGTGTTTGTTTGCAGCGGGTTCCCCGAGATCTGCACAGGTCAGCACCACACGATCTCGGAACCCTGGAATGTTCATTTTCAACGCTATTATCCAATCGAAATGGAAATGGCTCTGACACACGACTTCCTTCTCGAGTGGCAAGGGAACTGTCGAAGATAAGCTTTTGAACACCTTCCTGAACTGGACTCATACCCCGCTGTCGCGTCGCCACACGAACGAGCTGACCGCGACAGCATATGATAATTATGAGATGATAAGAGTTGGGAAGTCCCAAGACTGACGTGGGCGCTGTCTGTCGTTGTCCAGTTTCAACGACCGCTCCTTTCAAGTCCCCATCTCAACGTCAACATCGCACCTTCCGACCATGTCAACAGATTTTGAAGAGAAGGGCATGGGCATCAAGCCCTACGTCTCTGACGGCGACTTCAGCGAAGACCCAGAATTGCCGCCCAATCTTCAAGCTGTGGCCCACAAAGGATTCCTGGGCACCCTTCGACGCTATGAGGACCTCATGGACAAGAAGATCGGGGTTGAGGCTCATGGACCTGCACGGATGCTGCCAGAGAATCGCGACCCTGCTTACAGCAAATGGAGCAACCAAATCGTAATGGCATTGATGTGGGCAAGTGGAACGATGAACCTCAGCTGTTTCACCACTGGATTCTTAGGATGGGAACTGGGATTGTCGCTTTCTCAAACGATCTGGATTACGATCGTTGCCAGTTTTGTTGGGAGTGCAGTCACGGTGAGGTTGTTCCTCCCTTCTCTGTTACCCAAAACCTAATTGTGCCAGGGCTGGTGTGCAACCATGGGGCCCGCAACTGGATTGAGACAAGTCAGCATTTCTCGCTATAGCATGGGATGGTGGCCTGCCAAAATCATTGCGTTCTTGAATGTTATCGAACAAGTCGGATGGTCGTCCGTCGGATGCATCACGGGAGGTCTTGCTCTCTCAGCAGTCTCTGACGGGAAAATCAACCTCGTCCTCGGCGTCGTGATCGTCGCCGTCATCGGCCTGATCTTCTCATTCGTCGGTCTCCGCGCCGTCCTCTCCTACGAGAAGTATGCATGGGCGGTATTCTTCATCATCTTCATGGTCATGTACGGCGAACTCGCACCCCATGCCTCCCTCTCATCTCCAGCAACCGCAACGGGCTTAACAAACAAAGGTGCCTGCCTCACCCTCTTCGCTGTTGTCTACGGCTCATCCAACTCGTGGTGTTCCATCGTTTCGGATTATTACTGCCAATACCCGGTCAACACGTCGAAATTCAAAGTCTGGATCCTGACCACTTGCGGTATCGCGATCCCGACTTGCATCGGCATGGTTCTGGGTTGTTGCGTTGGAAGCACCATGGGCATCAATCAGGAATGGGCCGACATCTATGACGACCAAGGCGTAGGATGGCTTCTTCAACACATCCTATATCCTCGAGGCTTCGCAAAGTTCCTGCTGGTGATTCTGGTAATGAGTGGTATTGGCATGAACTGCATTGCGATTTATTCCGGCGCCCTCTCGATCCAGCAATTCGCCCAACCCCTCTCCCTCATCCCACGTTTCTTCTGGACCTTGATAGTCTTCGTCGCTATCCTCTTGATTGGTATCGCGGGACGGAACCACCTCCTTCTCGTTCTCCAAAACTTCTTGTCGTTGCTTGGGTACTGGAATACAAGCTTCTTCGTGATCCTGTTCACCGAGCATTATTGGTTCCGAGATGGCTGGAATGGATTCCATAAATATGACTTGACAGCTTGGAATACAGCGAGCAAGATGCCGGTTGGGGTTGCGGGGTTTGCGGCATTTGCTGCCGGTATCGCTGGAGCCGTCATTGGAATGGATGAAACTTGGTGGGTAGGACCGATTGCGAGAAAGATTGGCGGTTATGGGGGTGATGTGGGGAATGAGTTGGCGTTGGTGTTTACGCTGGTCACGTATGTACCGGTGAGGTATTTGGAGTTGCACCTTGTTGGGCGTTGAAGGGGACCATGGCGCAACAAGTGTAGAGATGGGCGTCACGAATGTTGCATATTACATAAAAGTGCATACAGTTTGCCAGCAAACAACGGGTCAGCTATAAGAACATTGCCCTTCCCTCCTACTATTCAGAATCGTCAGTCTCCGCCGTCGTTGGCTTCAGCTCTACGAGTGGAACCTTGTGATGTATAGATTTTATATCTATCCCATCATCTCCTAATTACTTGAGCTATTAAGTTCAAAACTAGCTCCAGTTCCTCGAAAGGCAGGCTCGAATGGGACTAGTTCGTAGCAACTTAATCGGAGCCAAAAACTGGTGATTTGGAAGTTCTCGAGGTGTATAAAATCTTCCCCCTGTCATCCTTGCCTGCTCTATCCAACGCCAACTAACATCTCAACACCGCAACTCTACAACACATACGACACCGAGATACAACGTCTACCGCATCATACGCAGCAGTATCTTAGGCATTCGCTTCCCTCAACTGACACAAGATCCTCATCTTTGCGTATGTTTCTCAACGTCACATCGCAAGCACAATCTCTTCCATCACCTCATCACCTTATAACCTCAACATCTCAACGTCAACCCCTGCTCAGCACGATGGCTGTCGACAATGCTAATGCGCCAGACTCATCGAGTCATGACATCGAAACCTCCGCAGGAACAATCCCTGCCGCAGCACCCTCGTCAACCGAAGACATGAACTCGCATGATTCTAGCCATATCGTCAACACTGAGCATGTTCGAGGCCCGGCGCAGAAGAGAATGAAGGTCACCAAGTTGAGTCCAAAATATCGCAAGTGGCTACGTGATCCAAAGAGAACATTCCCATGGGAGAAGCTTCCATATGAGATCCGCAAGCAGACCTTTGCTCTTGTCAACGATGACTACGGCTCGTCGCGATTTTCGTAAAAGACTACTAGAGGGTTCATGTGCGCTGGTAGCATGCCAGCTCCTGTTATTGCTCTCAGGCTTCCTCCGACTTCGTATGATCATGTTCTCCAATGGTTCTGGAAACAGAATGGATCAAAGTGGACGCGCCCATTGGATATGTACCGAACAAAAATGAACGCGGAGGAAAAGAAGGTGATCAGATCACTGGAACTTACACGTCCAAAGAATGACAATGAATTCACTCGCGCACCGGGACAACTCCAGAGATTTACCAATTACTTTTCGGGCGCAGTCAATAGTCGCCATATCACCTTCTCACCATGCACGGAATTTAACCATCCTAGACACCCCTCCAACATGGCCCACTGGATCACCGAGTTCCCTCTCTAGCTTCGAGCATTCAAGTCCCTTAAGTCTGTCACAATTTAGATCCCATTTATACACGAAATATTCGACGAATCTCTAGAGAGTAAGATTATAGAAGCTCTGATAAGAAGGATAAACAGGAAGTTCGGAGTCAAGGGTAGACTTAAGACTACGTTGGACGAGATATTCGATTGGGGCTGCATACCTGATTGGGAGCCAATTCAGGATTCGGACCATATTACCCCATGGGATTATCTGAACGACGAGAGGAGCCCAAGGCCTGTAAATGGGTCTGTCCAGGTTTGGACTTGGAAAGTTCCTGTTGGCCAGAGTATGGACTGGTCTCAAGACCTTGGTTGGGAATGGAGGTTCACTCATTTGATATCTGTAGATGAGCCATATGGCGAGTATGATAGAAAGAAAGCGGAGAAAGAACTGAAGGCGGAACAAAGGGATTATTGGGGCAGCATGTTTGAAGATTCATCATCGTCATCAGAGGAGGAGGAGGAAGAGGAACATGGCAAGGAGTCAGATTTAGCATTTGTGTAAGGACGTTATTGGCATATGCCTAATGTAGGAATACTGAAAAATTGGTGTCAAGACATGCCAAACCTCATCCATATGACGCGATTGCTTTGAGAATTTGTGTTCTTGAATCTGCATTTCATCTCTCGTCGAGGAACTAGGTGTATTAAAGTTTGAACTTGAACTTGATCCCAGCAAGCCTTTTATATCTGCCCCTCCTCTCTACCAACTACTTGGGAATTTAAGCTTAAATACAGCTCCAGATTGGGATTTCTGTATAGAAGGAAGACCATGAAGAAGAACTAGGACTAGATTTTAATCGCTTAGTTGGAGCTAAAAATTGGGAATGGGGAAGTTCTCGACGTTTATTTGTTTATCTGGTTGGAAAGTTGAATAACCACATCCTGTTCTTCATCATCCAGTATCCAGTATCTTCTCGCGCGACACCACAACTTTACAATATATTATAGCTCGAGACCTCTTCTAGCTTGACGTATTACGCAACAAGCCTCCACGCTATCTATTGTCCATCAATCAAAAAGAATTTGCGCTCCTCATCAAAGAACGCGTCGCATTGCACCCAGCCAAACTCGTCGCTTTCAATCAACATCATTCGCACAGCCCATATGTCACTCACCACCAAGGCGCAAGAGTTCTGGAGCCAATCTATCGAAGTTGCGCATATTGAAAGCAGAGAATCCAAGAACGAACAGAGAGGATTCCCATGGAGAAACTTCCCTTCGAGATCCGCGAAAAGATATTCGGAGACGTCCGCAAGGAATATGCCATACGTCTGACCACCGACCGTACCGAATATTCCACGTATGATCGCAAGTCTGGCGAGATGCCTTCTCTTGTCGTCGCCCTCCGAAGCCTCTCGGCATCATAGTCGCATGTCTTGCAATGGTTCCGCAAGCACAATGGATCGTCCTTCACACTTGAAATGATTGACTGCCCTTTCAAAGGCATGAACACGGAGGAGATGAAGTTAGACGAACCTTCGATAACTGGAGGACCTGGATTTGCCACATCGAACGAAGTTACGCGTCCATTTAAGATCGCCGAGAAGTTCCCCAAACGTCTTCTACAAGCACCATACATCCGCCATGTCGACTTCGCTCCGATGGAAGATTTCTGCTGAGGTCAGCAATGCGTGGGATGTCATACACTTAATGACTGAGTTTCCCTTCTGGCTTCGGGGTTTCAAGTCACTACAATCTCTGGCTGTGGAAATTCCATGCATAGGGAGGGCTATTCCATGATAGACTTCAAGGAAAGCTCTTGCAGGAGTTGATGCGCAGAATACAGAAGAGGATCGGAGTTGAGGGACATTTCGATTGCGAAAAAATTCTTGGCTGCCATGGCCTGAATTTGGGGTGGACTGCATTCTGGCACGGAATAAAAGACGAGGAGAATTTCCACCAGTGGTGCGCACTATGGAAGGAGCGAAATCCCCGACGTGTACTTGGTGAGGTTCATGTCTGGACCTGGGAAGCTGTAGCTAATCAGACTATGGACTGGTCCCAAGCTAATCTTGCTGGGAGTGGACATTCACTCATCTGGATTTTGTGGCTGATCCTGTCGGAAGAGTAGAAGGGTGGGAGGAACAGAAGGAATTAGGCCACATACCTTCGGGCAGTGAATTATAGGACCTTGGGGAAGAGGCGTCGGAGCAGGAAGAAGAAGAAGAAGAAGAAGANGAAGAAGAGTAAGAAGAAGCCGGGTCTGCAGATCACGTAAGGACTACCAGCAACAATGACTCTGCCAACGACGAGAACACGGAGGAGGCTAAGGAGGCGATTATGTTACGGGGAACGAAATTGAGCTGGCCGAGGCAGCTAAAAGTATTGTTATTGGGGGTCGAGGAGTGCGAGTGAGCTCATGCAAAGGAGCCAGCCTTGCTGTATTAAAAGCCTTGAGATACGGTTAGGATTTCGAGGATTGTATGGAACTGTAATAGCTAGATAACCAGTGGACGGATACTAAACTTCAATAGCACTGACAGCCCGAGTCCTGTCCATGAAGTGTGATCATTCTATCTGTATACTTGAATAGGCAGCCCTGTTGTTCGTCGGAGCATGGAACACTTGCTGCCAGTTGCTGAACTCGGATACAAAATGAATTCCAACTATTCCAAAGGAATATAAGTGCACCAAGAAAGCTTTATCAGGTTCAGCAATTACTTAAGCCAACTTGTCGGCTTAGTGTTCTTGATGATAAGGATGCGAAACATTAGAAGACTTCGGAAATACACGATGAGAGCCCCATGCTCATTATGAAGCCAGAAAATGCCACCTCTAGTCACCACGCAAAACTTCAAGTCTCCAATATCAATATTGACGATACTCGTACTGGTCTCACTAATCCTTTAATTGTTGCCAACTTCCTCTGCTTCTGAATCTCTGCCGTCACCTCGCCGTCTGTAACTGGTTGTTCGCATGTCTCAATGCATTCTGCTGAATCTGCTGCATGAGAGCTTGAATATGTGGCGGCGTGACCATCGGGATAATCTCCCTCTGAACATCTCCTTTCTCTCTCCGAATCGGAATCTGATAGGATCTCAAAGCACGGTTGAGGTATGCCCATCCTTGAGAGGTGTTGGCGAGAATGTCCATAGCGCCACCATTGATGAAGCCACGGAGGATCAGCAGAGGCATGGGGTTGGTGGGACCTCCTAAGTTTTCAGAGAGGAGGGATGAGAAAGTAGATCGGAGACCGCCGGATTGAGGCTGGTTTCGAGGTCGTTCACGGAGGATGTACTCAACTGAACAGAGATCATGGGCCTGTTTCAAGACACCGTCGGTCGTGGATTATTTATTGGCGAAGGCCGTTGTGTATGTGTTCCTCCCTAGGCTAAAGTTAGAAGAGTCTTGAAATATTACAAGAGGATCAAATGAACAATCTTCATGAGGTGAGCTGGAACCTTTTCATTACAAGAAAAGCAGGTCCCACTGAAGGATACTAAGTCTTTCTAGTATGCTTACGGGTCCAGACATCGCCATCTAATAAAGAATCAATTTACGTACATATATTTTGCTGAGCAGAATATCCTTGGGCTTCCATGAACGGAGAATAGGCCTCTGGGGTAAGAGATCCAGTTAGAGATGGATCTAGATAGGAAAATATTTGCTGCATCATCGCCACGAAAATTGGAGCAGGACTTGAATCTGGATTGAAAAGAGGCGTCCAAGGCCCGTTTTGGCCATTCGGCGGATTCGAAGCTTTAGGTGCGTATGAAGGAGGTTGTCTATTATTCTGCTGCCGTTGAAGAGGTGCATTTCCTGCTGGCTGAGGACCCACACCGCGCTGTCCGTTTCCAGAGCTCGGAACCAAGTCGGACTGAGGAGACGGATGAAGCTGACCACTAACCCCGCTATTTCTGACCAGAGTTAAAGGATGCTGCGCGGTATGATTGCCGGAGAATTGACCAAGGACATAACAATTCGTGCAGGAATCGTAATCAAGGCATGTCTGGCAGTGTATCCGAGCCTTCTGAGGTGGAATCTGCTGACGACAGCCATCACAAATGAAATTTAACATTTTTACAACACTGGATCTAAGAGATTGAGGAGTGTGGTCGCGATGAGATATTTCGTGAGGTCAAGAGAGAAGGTCGAGCAAAGTTTCGGTGACGCTGTTGCTTTTTCAGCTTTCACCCTGAGCGGTTTGCTGCCCAATCAGAAAAGAACTACCAAGCCAGAATGTCTCCAATTGGGACAAATTGTAACACGCCACTTGAGTAAACAATAATTACAGTGGAGGGTCAATGCAAAGGTGTGTCACTGTAGCTATAAATGCATTTGGAAAATTGTAGCGCAAGTCTCTCATTGAGATTTATTTGCAACGGCCGTTTGTCTGTCCATTTGGGCCAATTACTTGCTGGGTTTGCTGTATTTGAATTTGATGAAGATGCACCGTTTGCAATCTCCTTGGGTATGGATTGACCATCGCTCACGATGAAATTGCCATATACTTCTGATATTTATTAATTCTCTTCACTTCTAAATACGTGAGAGGAGTTTTTCAAGAGACGGGAGCAAAAGATGGAAGCGTACTTCGAAAGGCAACCACAAAATCAGGCCCCTGATTGTCAGACGGGGGACCATAATAAGCCGAAGCATCTGATCCATGAACGGCAAATGGAACAGAATACTGATAATGATATGCACTTTTGTTCGAGCCCGCAAATGCATTCGCAAGCCAGTAGCTTGGGCACACTGCTGCTGCTTCAGCGTACATGTTCTGAAGCACGTTAGCTCTTAGATCTCAGCTAATCTCCTGTCGGAATGCTCATACGTATCCTCGTTGCTGTTGTCCTATTCCAACCTGGCTGACATTGATGGCTGTCCCGGGGCCGTAACCATCCGTCTCGTACTTCGGGTCGTTCGGGTCGACGGGGTCGGGAGCGCTTTGGTAGACAGACAGGAGTTCTGCGACGTTGGCGTCCGAGAAGTTCGGGAAGTTGCTTTTGATCCGGGTGATGAGATCATTTTGCGTGGTGATCTTGGCTAGAACGGCGAGCGAGCCTTCATTTGCGTTGTTCTATCGATCGTTAGTTTTAGATAGAGGTCAGAGAAAAGGCTCTTTGTGTCACCCCCATAAGCGCTCTCAACCCATTTACGCGGTGCTGAAATAGCTGCGCACTCGGTAATCCCCTGATATAGGTTCCATCTGTAACTAGAATAAATACCCTTCAAAATCTTGTGAGTCGAAATCAATTAGGTCGGGTTGCTCTATGTGGAGTTGGAAGGTTGGTCGAAACTAAATTACTGGCATATTGCAATGTCGGAGAGACTTTGGCAACCAAGCAGTCAAATACTTTTCCTGTCGAAGGACAGCCAGCAGATCTAGCAAAATCGTAATAATGCTGCGTAGGAATTGGATCGCTGAAGTTTTGTTGTGGTGACAGGAATGGAGACGCGGATATCAGCTGGAAATTGAGGAAATATTAGCTATGCTGCTCAGTCCACTAGCATGACTTCGGACCAGTGGTTTGTACGATGATGGATCCGAAAACTTACGTTCCTGAACAACATCGTCCCAATGGAACCATCTTGCGCTGTAGCATGCAACATAACGGAGCCTCCCCCTGCTGATTCTCCAGCGATAGTGACGCGATAAGGGTCGCCTCCAATTAAAGCAATGTATCGTTGCACCCACTACAATGCAAAGTTTTGGTCAAGTAGACCGGCATTCGGCTCACCGCGAGCATTGATCTCCGCTGAAGATGGAAACCCAAAAGCACCGAGCTGAATCGTCGGAGTCGGTTGAGCGAACTCTCAGACGTTGACACCTCTTGAACTTTTGAAGGGAAGACATACCCGATATTGCATGGTGACAGCAATTAATTGATTTTCATTCGTGTTGATGAATGCGGATACATCTTGCGAAGCATCTCCTTGCCCATAGCCACCTCCATAAATAGCTACCAAGACAGGCATATTAGTTCTGTCTGAAGGCACATATACATTGAGGAATAAACAGTCCTCATTACCAGGCCAGAAGGGAGCACCTTGAAATTGAGAGAAGGATTGAGGACAAGCGGATCCAAATGCATTGGCGATGACGGCTGTGCGATTGGTGGTCGGGGCTTTTGGTGCTTGCCATCGAAGTGTTCCAAGCGGTCAGGGTGTCCAATAAGTCATTCAATCAGTTATCGGTTGAAGGTAGACCCTCAATTGAATGACTGATTATAAAGGGCCCAATTAAATAATTGACCGTAATCAACTGATTAAGTATTAATCAGTTGAAAATGGGACCAAAAAGTTATATTACTAATAAAAACTTAAAAATATACTCGCAAAATCTAATAGCTTATTTATACTTTAAACTCTTTTAAGTATAATAGACTTTTATAGCTATAACTATAAGTATTCTTAAAGCATTTCGGAGCTATTTTTAAGTCTTAAGATTTAGAGACTTTGCTTTTAAATTCTCGACTTTTTAAACAACTTTAGCCTTAAAATAGCTATATTTATACCTAAAAATAGAGTATTCCGAGGCTCTCTAACCAATCAATTACTAATCAATTGAGTAAATAGCCAGCTGATTGATTGATTTAATTTAGAATGGTCAACTGAATGGCTTTAACTGACGAATGATCAGTTGACTGATCAGTTAATTAACTTATTGGACAGCCTGCAAGCGGTGGAGAAGCGTACCGAATCCTATGCAGAGTCAACACTGCACCAACCCTTGAGTACCATGAGAAAGGCCAACAAACCATTTCCAGACATTCAATCCTGTCGTCATATTCGCGAGGCCCGTGTAGATCCCATACCCAAGATCAATCGTAAGTCCTTGAGCATGATTAGAGCTGACGAAACAGAGCAGGCTCGAAGCGACGAGCAGAAATGGCTGGATAGTCATCGTGATCTTTCTGTCACTAAACGATCACCGACTCCAGAAGTTCGAAGTTCGAGGAGGTTAAATGAGGGACTGCTGCTGGCTTTGCACTTGCACAATCAGCCTCATGCCCACTTCGTTTACCGAAGTCGGGTAAAAAGGCGGCAATGTAAAGTTTCGGCACTTCTCTGGACCCTACATTCTAGTATGATAGTGATGGAAGCCTCTCTGAAGTTCCTAGACTCCAATACTGGTACATGATAATCCCTGTGGAGGCCAAATTGGGAGGTAGCTGCCTGGCATGGTCACGTGGAAACGAGACAACCCCCATTCCAAACAACTCGAGCTTGACTCAAAAGCACTTACAAGAGACTTCTTGTCTCTGCGGACCGACATATGCACAGTAAAAGTAAACACCCAATTCAGTTTTATTCTCGACACAATTCCTCCTGTTCAATTATTCTCACTTCCCGTACGCAGACCTCGTCAACTCATCCCTAGAATCCTCCTAGTCTTACTTACCAACCATGTTCCCGAGTGCCGTTCCTTGAACATATGATCAATAGGAATCTTGCAACAAATTCACCATATCTTCAGTTCGCAAGCGCAAATCTGCTCCTACGCCGAAGCCCTTTCCCGTACCTGAAAAATATATATCTGTATCGAGGTCATTTATAATTCGAAGCGTCGTTAGTAAATATGCTTACGGAAAGGGAACCATTGCTAGCGTAATGAAAGCTAATACCGCTGTTGCCCAGTCATATCCAAGCTTGTTGTACACTATCAAATAGATTTAGTACATGGAATCTCATGTCCTTGGACGTACGTTACTTACTCTGAATCCCGAAAAGGGGAAATATAGCACCAAAACAACTTCTTGTAAAGCTGTTGGCTGCAAGTCCGCTGGCAGCATATAGAGGATAAGCGTCAACCAGAAATGTCCAAGTCCCCGAGAAGGACAGGAAGATGCTGCATCAAAAAATGTTAGCTTTTCTGAGTCAGAAAATAGGAACCATTTGTACTTACCCCATGCCAAAAACTCCGCTTGCTATTATTGGCACAATGTAATGTACCGTTTCGTATGTCGTGAAGCCAAAGAAGAATAGCCCAACAGGAACAAGCACTGCTCCTGCTATGACTTGAGGCAAGCGAAACTCTGGCTGGCCCTTTCCATCATCATTTTCTGTTCTCTTTGCTTTCTCAATGAAACGCAAGTACTGGCTCTGCCAATAGGATGTTGTTGCGATACCACAAAGTATCCCGACTGCTAGTCCCAAGAATGTGAGGCCAACCTGCCATAGATTGAAGCCATGATTGTTTGCGAAGACCAATGGGAATGCCCCGAAGAACAGGTACAGGATTCCAAGGAGGACTGCAGAGTGAAGACAAAGACAGAGACACATGGGCTCAAGGACCAGCATTTTGAATGGCCTGAGAAGTGACCGAAGTACGGTGTTCAGGACCGTGCCTTTGGGTACGAAGTCGCTCCTGATATGGTACCGATGATCATTCTTCTCCTTTCTCAATTTCTCGACTCTGAGACGAAGGACGACAGGTCGGTATGTCTCCGGCACAAAGAAGACGGTTGCTATGAGACCAATGCTTGTCCAAATTAGCATGAAGTAGTAAGTCCAATGCCAAGTTGCATAATAGTTGATGAAACCACCAATTATCGGGCCCATTTCTGGGCCCATAAATTGGATCCCAGAATAAATCGTCATCGGGAGTTGAAGCTCGTGGTGCTCAAACAGATCACCTGCATTTGCTCCAGCCACGCTGAGGAATGCGGCGCCTGAAAGCCCACCCAGTAGTCGGGCAATGATTATAGTCTGTACATTCTTGGCAAAGACGCAGACAATCAGCCAAATCACGCTGAACAGGAGAGAGATAACGTAGATTGGTCGTCTTCCGTAGAACTAGGCAAACTTAGCAAAGGGAAAATTATTGGAAGAGTGTAAGTACCTCCGATAAAGGTGACAGAAATAGAGGAGAGATTCCCATCCCAAGAATGAAAGTTGATAACCCAACGGTTGCCATCAGCTCCGAGCAGTGAAATTCGGTTGTTATTTGAGTATATGTTGCAGTATATATTGCAGAATCGCAGGCACTACCTTGTAAGTAAGTTTGTTCTCTGGAGTATGGACTCTTGGAAACCGGAGACTTACACAGATGCCGAGCTCAGAGAAACAATTACCATAATGGTCCATTTCTTCAACTCGCTAAAGGTTTTCGGATTCTCAGGATCATCCCTCTCTCTGAACTGTACCTCGAATTCATCATCTCCATTACTTGCAAAAGGAACCTCAATCTTATCCGGTGAGTTAGACGTGCTTCCAGGACTCGGCATAGCTTCCATTTGGCGAACGAAGTCACCATTGAATCTCCTCAAAGTATGGTTCCCGCTTTCAGAATCGAGGGTTCGAGAGGACATTGCGTGTAGAGTACAAACGAACGGAATGTCGAGACAAAATCGATAACGCCACTGTGGTGTTGTCAAAAGGAAGAAGGTGTTGTACAGTACTTTATTTGATTATGTTCATTGGGTTAAATAAACTTCAAATCTACAAGCAGCCGAGTGATTCCATTTATCATCATGATTTCGCCGAAGAGTAGTGGCTCCACTTTGTCGGCGTTAATAGGAGATTTACCTCTTTGCATTAACCGAGGGAGCACTCGATTAAGCAGGAAAGATTTCCGCTTTAGGCGAAATTTAAAGCTCCCTGACTTTGTACTTTGCATAATAAATATCCTTTGAAAAGTTACTTTACTAATAATTGAAATTGATTGAAGAGCAGCTTAGAAACCAACTCTCCAACCTTTTATACATATCCCCTTTAAGAAGTCTGTATACATGTTGTGTATTTGGCTACTAAGAAGAACTACCACCTGTCGCTACTGTAGAGAGGCATCATGTCGCTCTCGACTTTGCGAATCCACGCAGAATCTCTCGTCCTGAAAGTGTGAAGTAAAATTCAAGTAGCGAAGGTGAAAAAACTCTAATTTGCTTGATAGCATTCGAATGATAGACCTTATATCTATCTAAAAACTCTATGTAACAAATAGACAATACCGAAGAAAAAATCGACCAGGTTTATGAACTCAAAGCAATGCCCAGTATCCTATCATCTAACCCCCCCAAAACATATCTGAAACCCATGGCTAACGTCTAGGGTGCTCTTACGAAGAGCTTCTAAGTTGCTCCACGGCCATCAACGAAATCACTTCCTTGCTAGCTCCTGACGAGGAAACTGGCTCATACTCAAGATTGTTGAACTTGTTCTGGAAACCAAAGCCGGGGTGGAAGAAAATTAGAGCGAAGACTGCGACAGTGATCATGCTGAACCAATCGATTAGCTCTGAAGGTAATTCTCCACACAGGTACAACTTACCAAGACTCAAGAATGATGAACGGAGTTTCCTCTCTCATTAACTTGTTGTTCCATCCTCCGCCCAATTCAATCACTCGGTATACGCATCTCGTAAAGATTGTCATGAACGACACGATCAATGCCCACAAAAAGCCTTTGAATCTCGTGCTGGCTCTGAGTTTTTTGAATCCGGGGTTCTTCCAGCTCTGATATCTTCTCACTCGAATCGCAAAGTCAATACAGGCAATGGCAAAGAAAATCAAGGATATAATTTGAATGATAAGACCAGCGAGCATAAGGTGGTTGCCGAGTTCCATGGTGGATTGCTTGGTTGCCGAGGATGCGACGCCACCGCCCGCGCCTTGGAGTGAGAGAGATATGATATCGCAGTTGATAAAGAAGCGCGTGTACCAGACTGGTCGGACTCTGGAGACTTCTTCGCCGTAGACAATGACTCTGGAACTTCATTAGAACTTGCGATCTTGCATGTGAGAGGTGGACTTGCATTCGTGAAAGGCAGAGATATATTCCTGCTGAATAGAAAGCCGGCGCCGTAGTAAGACTGACGATCTGGACAAGGAAACTGCGCCAATGGTAAGTAAAATACAAAAAATCTGTTAGAATTGGAGTTTGGAATGCTTACGTGCTCAAGCGATATGGGTTATTGTGCATGAGAATTCTTCCCAAGTACCCCACAACTTCTGAACTTGAGCCTAACAACATAGCAATCATAAAGGTCCAAGTTTTGTATTTCCATCCCAGAACGAGATGGCCAACAGACGAGAGACCAAAGAGTCCCATGAAAATGACACTTGCCGCCACACTAGGCGCGTAGCCAAGGGGAGACCCATCAGAAGGACAGCCTGGTCCTATTTGTTTACATGGAATATCTGCCATGATGGAAGTGTTGCGCTTGAAAGAAGAATTCGATTGCCGACAGGAAATGAAAGAAGAGTATCACCTCTGATTTGTAAACAGTAACGAATGCTGAAAAAGTTATCAAGCAAAGGCGAAGTTGGCTGAATAATTTGGTGGACCACGGATAATAAATATATAGATAGATATGCCCTCATGAACTCAGGGTCTTGACCAAGGAACAAGACATGTTGAGAGAACTCACCCAAAATACTTTGAACGGCTGAGGCTCATCATTCCTTGAGCATTCTTCTCATAGGCTAGACCGCAAAATCTTCCGCAATGAGTTTAGGGAGAACAAAGGAGATCGTTCCTGCGACTTGCAAGAGAACCAATCGAACGAGCCTCCCTTGAGATCATCGCGTGGCTGAATATGCATGCATGAACTCGCATTTGAAGGCGTAGACAATGAGATGATGCCGAAGGACGGAGCAAGGAGAGCTGGCAAGATTAGGGCGCGGATCACATGATATAAGCACTAGGCAGAACTGGGAACTTTTCGCGACAGGGCTCTCCGTGGACCGGCCGTAAAATCGAGTGGAGAGGCTTACTAAGCATACGACGCCCCTTCATTTTGAAGCTGTCGTGATCTAACTTTCCCATGCCGTCGACCTAACGTTTCGTATTTTCAGCTCCATGGATTTAAGGTTGCCAAGCAGGTCAGTGCTGAGAGATTGCTGAAATCTTCAGCTGCGATGATAGAGTGATACGGGCAAGCCGTGAACAGGGACGGATTTGAAGAGCCGGATATAGCACAGAGCTTCTTTTGCAATTCATAAAAGCTTGGAGGCTGCATCTGGAAACTTTCACGAAGACCGCTCAAGAACGCCATCCTGCCGGAGTTGCTCATTAAAGTTCAGGTGCATCAAGATGGCCCGCCTTACCGGAAGAAGTAGAGGTTGTCAAACTTGCATCAAACGAAGGATAAAGGTAGGTACGACGCGAACATGCCGTTGATTCGTCGGAGACCAAATGCTAGTAAATAGTAGCTGATTAAAGATAGTGCAATGAGGAGACACCAGCCTGCTATCAATGCGTAAGTGCGGGCTGGGATTGTCCTGGTCCCGTTGAAGGTGTGATATTTGTCGACATGTCAGAAGGCGTCCGACAGAAGCGGACCCGACATACCTCCAGACCTTCCAATAAGAAGCTCCAGAATACACGAAAAAGCAATTCATCTCCAGACTCCACAGTAACAGCTCCAATTTTGGATTCTGTCGAACGCGGGAACTTAATATTCCAAGCTTCGAAGCTTCCAACGTCGTATCAACCGAGTCGAGGAGACATATTCCGGGACCTGTACCTTGCCAACTTCATTTCCTTGCAAGATGCATCCATGCACCCCTGGATCAACCATTTACCGAAGCTTGCTTCTTCTTCCACAGGCCATTCGGAACTGTATGGGATCAGAGCAGCAACCCTTGCTTTGTACGCAAAACTCTCTCACAACCAAGATCTCGAGTTAGAGGCTGCCAAATGGTACTCAAAGGGCCTTGATGCTCAGCGAGAACAACTCCCATTGGCCGCGAAGTCTCAGAGTTATTCTCCATGCATTCACAAAGCGGTTGGGGCTGCCCTGATGTTTTCATATTTTGAATCCGTCATATGTACTCTGCCAATGGGTTGGATGCAACATTACGCAGCAGCTATTAAGATGTTTGAAATTGCTGGGCCCGAGAACTGCCAAACCGGGCTGATGCACATGTTCTTTTGCTCAATGAGAGTTGCTGCGGTAAGAAATCCGACCTCTCTGCCTTGAGACCTGCTGACGAGTTCAGTTCATAACAGCATTGACAGAAGATCAACCCTCTGTTTTTGCCTCGATACTCTGGTGCACCGTTCCATTTCAGCAGACCGAAAAGACCCCATTTGACAAACTTGTCGACATCCTCTTGCAGTTACCGTCATGTCTCCCATACCGCAACGAAATGAGAAAGACTAGAAATTCTCATGTAACCACATCCGAATCTTTGAGAAGATACCTTGAGACCACTGCGAGCCATATACTTAGTCAACTTGATGAATTTTGGCAAGAGAATAAGGACGCTATCGATCCTGACTACGATCAACGTCTCATCCAAACGATTACCTCTCATTCCTCAAACAAAGTAGATGGTCAGCAGTCAATCCCATTTACGAGCCCTGCGAACGCCTACTTCACCTCTATGTACGATGCTGGGAGATTCATCACATTGGGCTTGTTAGAAGCAGCTTCTTTGGTGCCAAGTTTGTATAACCAAGCTGTCATTATGCATGGCGCTTCAATATTGAGTTCTGCTGTGTATTGCGAAACACAAGGACTCTTCAATGGCGTTTCTTTCTCGATGGTATTCCCCATCAAACTGGTCTGTTTGCTTTCGCCGTCTGAATTGCAAAGGTCACTGGCTCAAGATACGCTCTTGAAGTGGGGCTCTGAGAGGGGACTGTCTGGTATTTGTAAAGTTGCAGCACCATCGTATCTTGATCGGAGCCATGGATAGCGGAAGCTTTGGGCTCGGGTTGACGAGATAGTCATATTTGTGTGTAGTAGTACTTTGAGATCATAGGTTATTTGTTGGGTCGGGTGAATAACCTCCCATTGACCTCGCTTCTTTCCACACGCTTCAATCCCTCCACAACATCTGTGAACGGTATCTCCTCCAATACCGGATCTATTTGCCCCTTCGAAATCAACTCCAAGACTTGGCTAAACTCTGGAATGCTAGCGCCCAGCGAGCCACGAATTTGAATCCTCCGAGTGACAATAGCCAGGATCGAGAGCTCCATGGTTGGTACACCCATACCAACAAGAATGACACGACCTCCAGCTTTGACGGCCCTCACAGCTGCCGCCGTCGTAGTACCCACTCCTGCGAAATCGAGAATTGCATCAAACTTGACGTGCGGAACCTGATCGAAGCTGGAGAAACAGGCTTTCGCGCCTTGCTTAAGAGCTCCATCAAACTTCCTCTCATCGATGTCAATTCCGTAGACTGTCCCACCCTGAAGAGCAGCAACACGAACACCATTCAGCCCCACTCCACCTAGTCCAATGACTGCCACCGTCTTACTTGAATCCACCTCTGCCTCATGAACAACAGCATGATATGCTGTGAGAATCGAATCTCCGGCCACTGCCGCTTGCTCGAAACTGACATTGTCCGGAATTGGAACAACATATCTCGTCGCAACCGTCATGTATTCCGCATAGCCACCATCAAAGCCCATTCCGACAGCATTGTCCCAATCTGGCTCCTCTGTCGAATGACCTGGAAGACTGACAGCAACCCTGTCTCCGACAGCGAAACGTGTCACTTCAGATCCGACCTTGTTGATGATTCCAGCTACTTCGTGACCGAGCGTGATGGGACGCTTTCGAACCCAGTCATCGACGTGACCACCGATTATGTGACAGTCTGTGTGGCATAGTCCTGCTGCTTCTACTCGGAGTAGGACTTCACCAGCTTGAGGTGTGGGGATTGGGACATCCCGGAGCTGGAGGCCAGTCGCTGCATCTTCCCACTGGTATGCCTTCATTCTTGCGTTTAGAAAGCGTTAAGAAGACAGAGAACTGTAAGATTCGTGAGGCAACGTTCTTGTCGGATGTATAGCCTTTTCCAAACTCTAATATTCAAAAATATCGGGATTCCCCCAGCACTACCCCACACTGCCCATGGACCAGGCGCAAATATTCTTAAACCGCTCAAAAGCAGTCAAGATTGATGATGTGTTTTTCGATGTTCAAGCAACAGATTAAAGAGATGAAATCGGAGTAAAAGATTCGTTCATTATGACGTGACTTGGATGTTTGAAAAATGTGAAGAGAACTGAAATATCTTGAGTTGGTGGTGACAGCCCCACATACTGTACTGTACCCCGCCCCCTGAATTTAGCGACCACAATTACGCGACCGTAGAGTCTAGGGGGCTTCGATAGGGGGAACATCGCTATGCGAAAATTTCAAACCACAACCATTCCTACCTACTTGCTATGCTGAAGGCTACCTCACGGTCCTCACGATTGCAGCTGCAGTGAATGAGAGAGAGGAATGTTTTGAAATGACCGAGCTTTTTGTTTGGGCTGAATAAATGGTGCTAAAAATTGCAAGTTCCGAAGACGACTAGCATGGTTTCTCCCGAGTGCTCCGCCGAACTAACGTCTCTGGTACGCATGCTTCTGACCTAACATTACAAGTAGGCAGGAGGAATGGCATACTTCCACGGGACACTCTTGGCGACCAACTCATCTACCAAACCATGAAGGTTCCCCAAAGTTGAATTTCACGGAACGATAGCAGGACCAACGAAAGCTTTCGTGAAAGTGACTTTACTCCAGTATTTGAAAGAGACTTCCGCTGCCACAACAGCAGTATTTCCAGCCCCAACACAGCAACCTCTCCTACCATCTCAACTTGCAACGCCCCTTGCAACACTCTTATAATTTAAGTTGTGCTATTGGAAACCCGCTCGATGATGGTAACATTCCGTTCTCTTCTCCACATGGCGGTGGTGGCTTTGCCCAAAGCACCATTCGACTCCGCAGGCGTCATATACACGGCAACAACTTACCCAAGCTCCCGATGCAAGTATTACAGTCCCCAATTCTCAGCTACAAAATACGGCACGGCCGCATTTGGCAGCGTATTATCCCTATCATGCAAAGGTATCTCTGGATCAGATGTTCCATTCACAACCTCAAAGTTGCTCTGATAATCCGTCGGGATGAAATCATAAAAAGTCCCCGTAGCAGCCTTTAATTTCTCCTGATCAATCTCCTCCGGCTGATCAGGAGGGAAAGCCGCCATCGAAGCTGGCATATAAAGCGTCCCAATCACCTGAGAAAAACTGAATCCTCCCGGTGTAACGGGACCAATGACCTCTGTATCTGGCTCCAGAGGCTGGAGCGAATGATTTTGGTTCACCGGTACACTTGCAAAATCGAGTGGACCTACAGTGAGTGGCCATAAGTCTGCGCGGTTCGCGAAAAATCGCGAAAATCACACTAAAAATAGCTAAAATCGCGATTTCTAAATCAATGAATACTAGCGTTTTAATATATATAACCGTTATTCCTTTGGGCAAACGATAAATAACTACCTCTTATATTATATACTTAGATCTTAGTTTTCTAGAACGTTAATTATAATTATTATGTAACTTTTTAGATTTTACTTTTTGATTTTCTCGATTTTCTCGCTTATTTACATAGTAAATTCACAAATCTATAAATATGCTCGCTATTATCTTATTTTATAGCTTAAAAGAGGATAAAACGTAAAATTCCGAGTACGTGGAAGCATTCGCCGTGTAAATACGAAGGAAGTCCCTAAATCTAAGGTAGATTTTGGCCCGAGAACCCCTCTAAATCTCGAAGTGCCATAGGGGCATTTAGGCGTAAAAGAGCCCAGCGTTTAGACTTATGGCTACCCACTGTAAGCGACGAGTTTGGTTCTGGCCGAGAACATGAGTGCACCTCTGACGACGAAAAATGTCTCGCGGTATCGGATGTGGTAGTGTGGTGATCTTGCCAGAAGTTTGGCCGTGGAGGGTTACGAGGGAGATGGTGCCGGCTGCTGAGACGTTCGTGACTTGGAAGCGGAGGACGTAGTCACCGGCTTGGACGGCTGAGCCGTAGAGGTGTGATCACGTAGGGGCGGACGTAACTTGGTTCTTATTGTGTCCAGAGGTATGAGTCAGAGCCATGGCCTTTGCTGAGCTGAATGAATGAGAGCAACGCAGAGAAAATGTAACAAGGGGTCTTGAACATCTTCACTTTAAATAGCGCGATGAGAAATTTGAAGATGGATTGGTGGCCGAATGGGTGACCTGGAGGCTACATCTTACTTATATAATTTTGGACATCGAGTGACATGCGGATAAATCGGATAAGAAATGAATTTGAGAGATAGAGCTTCGAAGGATCTCATAATCGTGACGTACTCATGATGGTTATTCAAGCGACCGTTGAGACAATGCTAATCAATGTTAGACTTTGAGATCCTAAATGTCGACTTAAGACCTATGATTGTGTGGCGCATTGCTTTATTGAGCCAAACCGCATAAACTATCTTTGATCGCGATAGCTTACTGATTGAGAAGCTTGGCAAGGAGCTGCCACAAGCTTAAGCTTTCGAAGGCGTGAGGCTCATCCCTTCACATCAAACTCTCGGCACGGAGTAAGACCAATAAAGTGGCTGAGCTCGCACTCGCTTACTGAACTCTAAGATGCTTCCTAGCTGATTAAGCCTGACTAGCAACTGACCCTACTTTCCTATATGTCCAGAAGTTCGAGCTTGGAGCCCTGTTATCATCGCCTCAAGACCAGCGACCCCCTCTCAAGTCCATGCGAAGGAATACCGACGTAACTAGAAGTGACAAAGCTCTGTTGACGCATGCTCTCATCGCCGAATGAGAGGCTAACTCAGTCAGCCAATTCATCAATCACAAAAGCCTCGCTCGACATCCCCCTCACAACACCTCAGCACTCACTTCCTCTTCCGGTTCCGGCCCCAACTCCCTCAAACTTCTTTTCTTCTTCTCCCACCTATGCAACCAAGCCACTGTCCCAGTAATGCCAAACTGCGCCACAAACGCGCAAGTACTATACACGAATCCCTTCCTGAACTTCGGAGCTTGCTTCACAGGATAGGTCAATAGTGGAAGCCATGCATTGAATGCGTAACCGGAAGCGTTCATGACACCGAGAACGATAGCTCGCTCTTCTGCGTCGGCGCCGCACTACAAAAAGTTAGTATGTGGTTTCAAAGGATGCTGAGGAGTCGAAGAGTCGAGCTCTTTGGGAGCTCGACTCCCTACGGTATAGTAAATTCAGGTCAGGATTTATACATACGATTTCGTTCGCCCATGACATGCTGAGAGGACCGTAGGGGACGGCGGCTCGACTGATAAAGTAGGCGAACCACTTTAAGCCGCTGGGAACGGCCCAGATTGCGAGGACGAGGGAGGAAAAGAAGCCAAAGAACTGGAAAGGTCAGTGTGGGGAATGAGAGGGATTTTGGGAAACGGACTGTGGAGATGGACATCACAGCTGGTCTGTTGCGGAGGAAGTCGCTCAACATTGCGAAACTGACTGTTGTGACGAGTTGGACCGCGCTTTGGCCTGTTGGGATGATGTTCTTCTTTATTAGCTTTAGCTCGCTTATTTTCTGGAGATTGACTTGCGATTTCAGTAACAGGCCACCCCGTGGACTTCAGCCACAGTGCTAAAGGTGAGACACTTGACGAAGGACCGGTGTTGATGAAGATGATGTACAACACGGTCAAGGCATACACGTGCCATCTCGTAAACACTCTCCTCAGAATCGACCATCCCAGCTTCCTTCTCGGAGATCGTCCAACATCATCCATCCTCTTCCTCGCCAATGCTGCATCATCGTTGGTCAGGTAGAATGCTCTAGTATTCTCGGGTAGGTCAGGGATCAAGAAGAAGCCCGCGAGACAAATGGGTGTACTGATTACTCCATCCATGATGAAGAGCCATTGCCAGCCAGCCTTTCCGAGATGACCGTTGAGCCCTTTGTATACAGCTGCTTGCAAGTACCCTGAGAACATTCCGGCGGCGGCGGATGAGGCGTGAAAAATGCAAGCTCTCTTACCCAACTCAGAAGGCTTGCTGCGGGAAATCTCGGAGTTAGTATTACTTCTTCAAGGCGGGTTTCAAGAAGAACAGGGCTGAATGAGGAGGAGGAAGTATGTTTCGGGACGTGCATTATGTCTCACGGCTCCAGAAACAAGCTGAATGGGGAATAAATAACTCAGAGAACACCCACTACCATGACCCGATCAGGAAGTGCGCTGCTGGGTAGAAGATTGACTCAACCAATCCAACAAAGAAGCGAATTGCGATGACTTGATTTGAAGTCGTTGCGGCTGCGAGACAGAAAGTGAGGATCGTCCAGACCAGCTCACATGACGGGATCCATATTGAGGGACGGACTTTGGTCAGGATGAATTGTGAGGGAAGCTGGCCGACGACATATCCTGTGGTCCAGGCTACATCGATGAGGTTCAGTTGGTTGGCATTCATCTTCAGCTGCTCTTTCATTCCGGAAACGTAGGCGTTGGAGATGTTGGTTTGGTCTAGGTTCTTGATGAAATAGCCTAGGGAGAGAATGGTGAGAAGTCCGAAGTCGAGCTTCTGAAGGAATTTGATCTCTTGATGAGGTCTTCCTGGATCGTAGTCCTGTCCATGGTAAGTGATGCTTCATCATAATGATGCTGAAGGTCAACGCACCCAGACATAGGACCACCAAGGAGCCTTCTTTTCGTTGAGCACATCAGAGCCGCTACCTTCAGACTCAAACTCAGTAGTTACTGCTCGTGCATTGCCGTCTATCCGTTTGTCGTCAGATTTATCGTCCGACATGGCTACTAAACTGTAGGAGTGCCTCGGTCTCGAGCTCTGTGGCGTCCTCCTGGGAAACATGCGTGGGCCCGACATCCATTTTATTGAATGCAGAATCGCAGAGAAAGGGAGTATGGCGCCCAGCTTCAGCTCCGCCGTAAGGCCCGTAAAAGTGGATGATGTGAATTGCCAACTCGGATGTCAAATTGCGTGCTGAGGATGACCACAGGATGCCGGAGTTTTGAAGCTGCGATCACCCCGTCAAAGTTGTTCTTTGTAAGGAAGCAACGACCCAGAGTTCCAGAAATGCAACCATCCCGCCGCTGCATGCGTGTCGTGCTTAGGGAGGGATGCCACGAGATCCGGATGAGATCCGCTCAGGCGAAGCCCTATTCGACGCAGACGGGCATTCCGGTAAGATAACAGATGCGATGGCCTTTCAACGACTCGGCCGCCAATCATTTAGGTGGGATATGGATTGCTAGGACGAGGTTGTGAGTAGTTGAAAGTGTCGTGAGGATAAGGTTGAAGCACGCAATCCGCAAACCCCACACTTCGCGAACCACTCAGGGGCGTCGCATACCAGATCAACAACACAGCTACCCCTCGTCTACCCCTCATTTAAAAGACGCCATTGGTGATCGAAAGTGCGGAATGAAGATAATTAGAAATCAACAACGCGTCTCGTACGATTACTCCGTGTCAACGATAAGGTTTCCGAGTAAATAAGTGTTCAAGTGCTCCCAGCAACCACTTGGCGATATCAATAGTAATTATCAAGTACATCCAGAAACAGAACATCAATCACCAATAATCAACATGGCTCCATCAGCAACAGAACCTACTGTCCTCCCAATCGATTCTCGAATCAAAGACTTCGTCGTCCAAAAGAAAGACACGGTCCCCCTCCCCACCTCCGCACGTGCTCGTCTCGAGAAGTCCGGCATCGATCTCAGCAACGGCTACCCAGAACGCCCCGCCAAGCCCCTCTACCTCCAAGATGCCATTGAGATCCGAAACGTGGATCGTGAGCACGTCGATGCTGGAGCAAGAGCCGACAAGTCCAAGAGTGCTCTGTTCTCTGCTGCAAAGGAGATCATTGATCTGACAAAGCATATTGGGACTGAGATTGTGGGCTTGCAGTTGAAGGATCTGAATGATAAGCAGAGAGATGAGTTGGCGTTGTTGATTGCGGAGAGGAGTGTGGTGTTTTTCAGGGATCAGGATTTGACTCCTCAAGACCAGAAGAAGCTCGGGGAGCACTTTGGCGAGGTTGAGATTCATGTAAGTGTTGAATTCGCTTTGCATAGCCTTGCTGATCAATTGTAGCCTCAAGTTCCGCATGTGCCTGGTGTGCCTGGTGTGACTATCATCTGGCCTGCACTGATGGCTACGGAGAGGAAGGCATCTTTCAGACAGCCAGGAGGTGCTTCAAGATGGCACACGTATGTTCTAACCTAAACGCGTTGAATTTTGACTGACATTGGTAGTGATCTTGTCCATGAGAAGCACCCCGCAGGTATCACTCACCTCCACAATGACACCGTTCCATCAATCGGTGGTGACACCCTCTGGGCCAGTGGCTACGCAGCATATTCAAAGCTTTCTCCAGAATTTCGCAAGATCATCGACGGTAGACAAGCCATCTACGTTTCCGCACACACCTACCTCGACCGCAACGACCCAAATGCTGGACCAAAGCACATCGAGCGCATCCACCCTATTGTTCGAGTCCATCCCGCAACTGGTTGGAAGTCACTGTGGGTCAATCGAGCTATGACAAAGTCGATTGTGGGCTTGGATAAGGCCGAGAGTGATGTCATTTTGAATTATTTGTACGATGTGTATGAGAACAATGTCGATATTCAGGTGAGGTTTAAGTGGACGCCTAAGACGAGTGCTTTGTGGTAAGTACATACCAAGTTCATCGCGGGATGAGAAATTGACGAGGACAGGGATAACCGCATTACGATTCACAATGCTTCTTGGGATTACGAGGGATCCGAGCCGAGACATGGGACGAGAGTTACGTCTTTGGCCGAGAAGCCATACTTCGTTGCTGATGCACCATCAAGAAGACAGGCGTTGGGCTTGCAAGATGATTAGATCACGAGTCCATGTAACCCGCATATCTTTGGGAAGGAGCGACCATCAATGCATAAGTTCCTTCTGAGAAGATATTAACTTTATGCTGCAGGCGCTACCATCGCCAAGCCTGGCCGAAGTGATAAGTGCAACTGGACAAATTCATTTTGGAAGGAACGAGCTCGCTTTTGCCACGAGACATTCAACTGGTTCAGGAAAGATCACATCAATCATACGTTCACCTTTACCTTCAAACTTCCACGAAAAAGAGCTTCTCTACCCCACATAACCCACCGAGTGCTTCAAAACCTGCCCGGGCGTCTCATCATACCCCGTCAGTACCATCCATTCCTTCACACTCTTCACCCTTGTTGGTAAAATCTCATCCAGCAACCCATAATCCCTCTTTTACAAATTATCCTTCCAACTATTCCAAAAATTCTCCCTAATCGTAAACAACGTCGGATCATTTAAATTGCCACCCTCATTCGTGACCTTCGCCTCTGGATTCGGGAAGATGGGAAAGCTGAAATACTGATCTAGTGAGACGTCCATATAGATGGCTTTCTTGCCAGTTATGGAAGAGAAAGGGGAAGCGAGATCGGCCCATGAGATGTCTTCTGTTGCGACGTTAAGGTATAGGCCGTTCGAGAGAGGGGGTGTCGAACATCCAGCGGACGTGGAGGGCGTAGTCTTGTAGGTATATTAGAAAACATTTGCTGGCTCCGAGGGGGATGGCGAACACTAGTGTGTCGGGTTCGGAAGGGCGGGGGAAGGGTTGCATGAGTTCGTTTAGACCTTCGATGTAGAGACAGGATGTCAAGATACTCCATTTCATAGGGGATGTTGGTTGAGCGGAGATGTAGTCTGAAACTTTGCCTTTGCCGTCGAGATATCCAGTTCGGTACTTTGGGTCGAAGTTCCCGAGCTTGGAGGCATAGATGAGACCTGCGTAGAGGAAGTGCTTGACTTTAAACTCGGCTGCGAGCTCATAGACGCGGATTTCCCAGTAGATTTCTGCTTTCTCGCCGAGGGCGAAGCCGTTGGTGTTGGTGAAGGCATAGGTGCAGCCGCTGAATGCTTGGCGAAGAGTAGGTTCGTGGTAGCTGTCGCCTTCGAAAAGCTCAACACCCGGGAGGGAGGAAAGGGCTTTGGCGGACTCAGAGGTGGAGGATCGAGTAAGGACTCGACAGGAATACTTGCCGTCCGCAACAAGTGCTTGCTCGAAAAGTGAGTCTGTTGAAATGTTTTGGGGAGGAGGATAATTGAGGTACCCTTGACGACTGAATTTCCTTGTGCACCTGTGCCACCAATAATTAGCACGAGGTTCTGAGAAGACATAACGAGATATTGCTGATAAACCTTCGCCAGGAAAAGAAGACTAAATTTGTTAATGAGAAGTCGTGTTCGAGCAGGAGGTAGAACAGGATCTAGACATTTATACCCTCATCTTTACCTCGTAGATTTGAATGAAAACTGTCTACGTATCGTAAACTTGCCTTTCTAGCCTTAAATTGAAATCTTGGCCAATACGCACGGAGAAAGCTCAAAATGTGGAGGTGGAGTAAGTCCCGCGGATCGCTCATGGACCAAATTAGTCATAGTGCTGGGAATTTAAGGCCTTCGTGACGGAGAACACCCTCACTCAGCTTGGAAAGGAAATTGCGTTGATTACTATTCCTTGATGGTGCAAATATGCATGCGTCTGACTGTCCTTCTCTACCTGAATACAGCGCGAAACCTGCAGCGCCAGCCACGACTTTAAACGTGGCGTTTAACCTCGTTATTCTGCTCGTCGTCAATACTAACATTCGCTGGCTCTCTCATATCGTGGGCGACCTTATTGTCGAAGCCCTTATAAGATCCTTATTCTATTCTAGGTACTCTTAGTATTGATCAAAGTGATGCAAGCAGCAAAACGTCGTCAAAAATTCTATTCCCGGCCAGCCTGTTCATGACCGATTGGAGACTTACCTTGTAATCGAAAAGCACGACTTCAACATCTTTCCAGATAATGAACCTAACCCGGTTAAATGCTTCCAATTTATTTATTATTCAACCAGGTGACAGATAGCCACGTGATATACATCCTCGTAGGAAATGTTTACGTAGAAAGGCAAGGTGAAGTATTTTACTATTTCAGTCAGACTTTCTTTTTCTTTCAGCCAAAAAAAAAAAAAGTTAAGGAAATTTATTAATCTGGCAGCCTGCGGATGCTCTGTTCATGCTCCCCTCTAAACTTCAGCTCTTGGCAAGCTAAGCTTGGCGAGACATGGGTAGCGCGTTTGACGCGTTTGGTTTTCGCATCTCAACTCTCTTTCTCGAATTGCCATTCATTGCAAAGCAGAGCACGATGTGTTTTTTGTCATTGGCACAGCGATTTGCCCCCAAAAATGCCATGCCCAGACTTCGGTGAACGACGCGACTGATGAAGCTTTAGATGAGAAGTTGGGAGGCTATCACAAACGTTTCAGGCCCACGTCGGCGTCAACGCGAGTCAGGCGAAAAGTGTACACAAGAGATGATCTGTATACATTTTCCCATTCGACTGCACCGGAATCGAGCCGATCGCACGATGTCTTGGCCAAGACGTTGATGTTGTTGACTTCCGTTTTCACCGACGATGCCGGTGAAGGCTGTGGATCCTATCTCGGAGACCTTGAATCACCAGGAGTTTGAGATCTTCCGAATGCCATGTCTTTCCCTGTAAGCAGCTTCCCCTCTGTTGCAGCATCCTTTGGGATCCAGATCCTGTCTTCTGCTCTCAATATACCCTTGACAACTCTGCTGATTCCGGGACTCGTAATTAGCAACTTCAAAACAACATTCATCGTGGGATCTGCCACTATTTCTCTCAATTTCCAAACGACCAATTCAATCTGCGCACGCCACTGCTCTTTTTCGAAGAGTGAGACGCCATCAATGATGCAGAACAGAATAATCCCTGGTAGCTGTGCTACAATTCTGTGGAACAAGTTGCATAAGACGAGCGGATCTTGTTTTTCGAGATGTTCATACCATCGACCGGAGTCCATAAAGCTGAGATCGAGTTCGTATCTTGCTAGAACCTGGATAATCAAACTCCTGATAAGACCTGTAGGTCCGGCGAGATCATCACCACTTGTATTGTGGGCGCCGCAAAAGAAATGAACGACTAGCGTTCCGTCTCGCTTTGCCAGTCCCTGGGCGAGTACCGCGCACATCAGGGTCATCGGCGAACATCGTGCCATCCCATATTGCTCTGAATTTCCATCTGCTAGGAGAACATCGCTCCTGCTCGAGCAAAGCCAGTCTTGAAAACGGGCTGAGCGAAGTAACCATCGGCCTTGGCTTTGCGCTTGAACGTCGATGCTTTGAGCTTGCCGTAACATGAAAGTAAGATCATGATTCGCCGCCTCTTCATCCACAGCAAGAATTTTCAGGAGATTTTCTCTTTGATACCCTAGTTGTGCTGGAAAGCGAGATTGGGCGACTGCTCTGAGAGTTTGGGTTTGAGCCTCTATTCGTTTTGTGTTCCCTGTACCTCATCGGTCTTCTATTCAGCAGCTGGCTAGACAAGGACGTTCACATTCGGCAAAGTCGAGAATTCCTTGCAAAATACTCGCCAGGTTCTTCGTTGCCTCTGTGCTTGCTTCAATCTGTGCATTTACTCTGCTCAAAGCCTTGAAAGAGTTCCTTTGTTATTGATTGGTCCTGGAAGCTGGCTGGAGGACTAAGTGCAACATATAGTTCTTGGAAATGTCAATTTACGATCTTCGACCATGTACTGCAACAGCTGCGAAGAAGTCCTGGAAATGTCAACTCTGAACTTAAAACCCGATCAATTACCTTTGAACAATGTGACTAAGGTCCGAGATTACAACGTTCCAATCCACTCCCTGCTACAGTCTGTAGTATTCTACTTGATTTTTCCTCATGGTTAAACAACGAAAATCGCAGCTCGAATTCGACCCCTCAAGCCCCCTTTCCATACTTCGCTAAGCATTTTCGAAGCCACTTCGAAAGTTGCTGGCTCTTAACCACCTTCGTTCTCCATCTTTTTAACGTCAAAGGTAGCAATACTACAGGCAACATAGCATCTCAGTTGCTCTTCGTTGCGCTCACAATTGTAGATTATCTGAGAAGGTTCCGAAGAAAATTTCAGGTCAAACGCCAGCACGTGACCAGCACTTGATAGATTTGCGACGTGAACCCTGTTGATTGCGCCGATCAATACTATCAGAACTCAAAAGAAGAATGTTCTGAAATGGCGCTGTATTAAATTCAAGCCCGGCTATTTAGCTACCCATCCCTGGCGTCCCATTATACCTCCCAACTGAGCTCGCGCCATTAAACCGATCCAACATCCAAGCATGTAGTTTCCTAAAATTTCGACAAGTATGCTTCGTATCACTCAACACATAGTTCCTATCAATGGCTTTGAAATACCTCGTTGGAGTTGGAGTCATATCTCCGTGGCACATTATGTATTGGCGAACATGTTCAATGTAGTGATCTCTGTGCGGGAGGGCATAATCAGGCATCTTTGGCGCGGTTTTGGGGTAGTAGATCTCTGGGTAATAGGCTCGGCGGAAGTGATTCACACAATGGAGTGTATGGGACATTTCAATTCTATGTTCGGAAATTCTTGTCAGAGTCTTGATTGGGATGGAATGTGGGAGTAACGCACCCAGTGACATATGCTTCAAATTGAGGATCCCAGTACTCCATGTAATTCTCACCAAAAGACTCATAAGCTTCTTGTTCTGTGATGCGGAAGTATCGCCCTTAGAACGAGTATGTGATGAGTGTCTTTCTGTGCAAATCAATAGAAGTAAAGACTTACCATCAATGAGCTCCTCCCAGTTTGCGTTGACGTCGGGATACTTATGGGGGATCTCCCGCATATCGTACTGGACCTGGATTCGGCGCATACATGGTGCCGTTGTCTCTGAACTCAGGACCCCAATCGAACCATGTCTCCACGATTTCGATATGTTTGCGAGCATCAGCTGTAAGTCGAAGTCAGTGACTGCTTTTTGATGACTATGGTCCGAGATAATGACTGACCAAATTCGGTCTTGAAGCCCGTCTCGAACGTGCCGAGGTCGCTTGAAACAGATGTGCCAATCCTATGATTCAGACATAGAATAGCAAGTAAAATAATGTTGAGCTACCGAAGAGTGCTGTCAATCCCCACGGAAGTACAACCCAGAAACTCCCTTTATGCCTGGTACGTGTCTGTTTGCCGCCATCGAGTGATGTTTCGGACTCGGAACCGTCTTCTTGGCCCGAGACCGGAGAATTTTTCATTCGTGACACCTTTTCCGCGAGAAGGAATTGTCCAAAGCTGGGCTCTTTAGACATTGCGAGGGCTCTTGTTGTGGTGACTTAGATGGAACTTCGAATGCAGTGTGAGAAATTGAGTAGTACTCAATAGCGAACTAAGTGCTACTCAACTCAACTCAACCAAAATCTTAGGCTACTCTACTTAACTCAATAGCTAATGAGTAGTATTGAGTAGGCTATTGAGTAGAATCACGTGGTTTGGAGCCGCAGCACTTAATTGGCTAAATTAGCGAAGGGGCCTAAGAGTAGGCCTAATTGGGTAGAGCGCCTCGCTTATTTAAGCTCTGAAGGTTTTGCCGATGCCGAAAACCAAGAACCCTCCGATAATTAACTCGAAGGATTTAATTAATAATAAACCGAATAAATTGTTCAAAAATATATCCTCCGGGACTTAAGGTCTCTCGGACACTTAGAATAACCTCCGAAAATTAAAGAGCCGAAATATTGTTCAGTTTATTAAATAATATATATAATTCGACGATTTCCTCGAAAATAATTATTATTCTCAATACAAACAATTCAATAACAACTCAACTACATAATATATCTTCGAGATTTTTTTATCAAAATACTCTTTATTACTTGATAATGGCTTTTGAAACTATTAACTCTTTCAATCGAGCTCAAAATACTCTTAAATTTGAGCTTAATAATCCTTCCGAATAAAGTTCTTTTTTCAAGGCTAGTCTTTTCAAGAAAAAACTTGAAAAAGTTCAATTTAACCCTAATAATCCAAGAATGGTTATTATATCTTATTGTAATTGCTCGTAAGTACTTATATTTTTAATATATTTTTTGTTTTTAATTTTAAAATATTTATTAATATTTATAGGAAAAAATGGCCTAAACAACTAATTAATCATTCTACGAGCAACTACAAAGCACATTTTAAGTCTAGCCATAAAGTACTTTATGCTAAGTATTTGAATCCTGAAGATAATAGTATATTCTTTTATATTTGGATTTTTTAATAATTTACCAATATTTATTTAGATGATTCTTTTAATGCTTCTAATTCTCAAATGAGTATTATAGACTCATTTTCTACTATGAGAACTAGCAAACGACCGAGAATAAAGACTCCACTTCCTTTATTTAATAAAGATACCTTTTGGAGATTATTATTGAATTTTTTGATATTAAATAATATTTCCTTTCGAGCACTTTCTAGTGTAACTTTTCGAGCATTAATTGAATACTTTAATTCGTTTGTATATTACTTATTCTATAGTATTTTTTACTAATTGATTAATAGGAATATCCTTAAAATATATAGGGTTATTTTAAAAGAACGATTAGATCTTTTTTATATTTCGAAATTAGAGATAATTAAGCTCGAGTTACAAGAACAAATTAACTCCGGCGGAGGTTTCTCTTTGACTTTAGATGTTTAGACTGCTATTAATTAAGACGCATATCTCGGAATTATTATGTAAGTTTTTTCTTTTAAATTAATTAAAGAAATATTTATTAATTTTTAAATCATTTTATAAATAAAGATTTCCAAATGAAATCTTATTTATTGGCAATAAAAAACCTTACTAAAAAGTATACCGGAGCTTATATGAATCAAGTATTATGCGATACATTAGAAGATTTTAATATTTAAGATAATATTATAAAGTAAAATTAATTATTTAATTATTTATTAAAAGTATTTAAAATTAATTATTAATAGTATTACAAGAGATTATACTTCTTCTAACGATATTTTGATTGATGGATTTAAGAGGTATTATTCTTCAAAAGCTAAGACTTTTCGAGGAGATATTTATTATTTTGCTTATATTTTTAATATTATTATTTAAGAGATATTAAAAAATATTATTAAAGGAGATTATATTCTTTTTGATGATAGAAATATTTATGCAGAAGATGAAGAAGATGAAAATCCATTCGAAGATATCTTAAGTAAGTTAATTCTATTTTATTTAAATAATTTTTTTAATAATTAATTTTTTAATTTAGATTTTTCGATTTGGAAAAAAATTCGAAAAATTATTATTAATATCCGATATTCTTTAGAGAATTTACGAGTATTTAAAGATCAAGTTAAAGCTATGAAAATAGAAAAGGCTCGAGTTCTTCAATTTAATAAGTTTTTTTAATTTAATTCTTTTTAAAAATATAAATATAAATATTTTTAGATCAAAAAACTCGATAATACTCAATAGATTATATGTTGACTTACTTTTTAATAGTAATTAAAGCTATTAATATTACTATTCTTCAATTAATATCTAAAGCTTTTAGAGATAATAAGCTTTTAATTAGCGAAAAAAAACTTAAATATTTAAAAATTTATAAACAAATTTTCGAAGTATTTACTCGAGCTACAAAGAAAATACAAGCCGAGAAATATCCGACGATATATTACTTAATGCCTGAAGTTTTTCAAGTATATAAAAATCTTAATAAACTTAAAAAAGAAATAAATATAAGTATTTTTTTAATTATTTAATTTTCGAATTAATTAATATTTAATTATTTATTTAATATTTATAAAGTAAATAACTAAAATTTTTTTAAAATAGGATGCAAATATTACTCATGCAATTAATCAAGGTATAGCCAAACTAAGGAAATATTATCCTAAGGCTAGTATTATAAGCGATTCGAATAAAACTATATATATAACTTTAGTTTTAGATCCTAGAATTAATCGAGATGGCTTAATTAGTCTAGGATTTGATTCTAGACAAATAAGTGACATTATTACTCTTTTAAAAAAAGAGTTTAATTTATAAGTTTATTTATTCTTTTCTTTAAATTTAAATTTTTAATTAATTTAAATTTTTAGTCTTAAGTAAGAATCTCGAATATCTTTACTTTCTAATCAAGAGAATACTATTATAATAGAAGAAGATAATAATGATATCTATCTTACTACTATTAATATAGACGAAGATAATAAATTAAACGCTTATTTGGATTCTCTAAGAGTTATAAGAGAAATAAGTTTTAACTTTTTCACTTGAAATTTTTAACGTATTTTATTAATAAACTTTCTTATATTTTTTTATGGAAAAGTCGCTAATACAAATTAGACTAAACTTTTAACTTAGTGGTTAAAAAACGGTTTACGTTTTCCTATTTTATCTCAAGTTATAAGAAGATATCTTCAAATTCTAGTAACTTCGGCACCTTCCGAGCGCTTTTTCTCTTAAGGAGCTTTGCTTATTACAAAGTACCGTAATAGAATATCTAAAGATACTCTAAAACAAGTTCTTTGCTTAAAAAGTTGGGGCGTAATTACAGAAGAAGAGTCTAAGGAAGAAAGGGAAGAAAAAGTAAAAAGGGAAAAAAAACTCTAAGAATTTGTTTTATATTGACGAGAAGTAGTTTTAGTTGTTTTCTTTAATTTAAACTATAGATTGTATTGGGTTTTAGTATTTAGATTAAAGGTTTTATTCTTTTATTAAAGATATTTCATTCTATATAATTTTATATGTAATAGTCACGTGCTTCTACTCAATAGTATTGAGTAGCTACTCACTACTCAATTTAATAGCTTAGTCATAGCACTACTACTCATACTCAACTCAACTCAACTCAATACTACTCAATAACTACTTAAGTAGTTGAGTATTTTTTTCTCACACTGTTCGAATGTGATGGAGTTGACTTTGAATTGCTTTGACGAAGCTTGCAACTCGCAAAATTCTTGACAAGATCCCCAAAAGTGCGACTGTTCGCGGCAGGCAAAAGCTTGCTGATCTTAAGTTTGCAAAAACAAAGATGCCCAAATTAAAAGATATTGCTCCCAACTGCCGTTCGTTGAAAGGATTAGAAACCTTGAAGACAAACTCAAGACCGATTCATACCTAGTAAGTGAATAGCAGAAAATACGGCACACAAATGCGGCGAAGTCTCGTATCGAAGTTGAAGTTACAAAGATCTTCAATGTTTGTTTCTTCCGGAGTGAATACCCCTATACCCCCGCCTACAGAAAACATATGCAGTTAAAGCAGCCAGAATGAGGGGCAAGACAAGCACTTTGAGGCTGAAATGACCCCTCACTACCCTAGGAAGTGACATGGGATTATTGGAGAACCATACACCAGATGGCGCCTGCCGCGTGGTCGTTACCAAAGACTGAACCACCAATGGAAAAAAATGTCTATGCAGTCAGCACAAAATGTTGCTCAACGTCTTCAGCCAGACGCCGGAGCGAACGAAGACTGACCTCATGACTTGAATGTCCAGATTTCAGCTGTGGAGAGACGATACAAAGATACACGTACCTGAATTTAGCATCTGCGGTTGCCTGAGCTGTGCCTCTCTTCTGCGTCGTTCAGTGCCCCTGACCTCGTATCGGAAACAGCCCTCACTTGGGTTCCACGACGTCGAGAATCAACTTCTCAACTCTCTTCCTTCGACTCGTAATCGCGATTGCATCCAAATTCGCCGAAATCACCTTCGATTCATCCGAGCAACTATCTCGAACACCTCCGAGTGACCAATTCGAGTTTAACCCACAAAACATAAACAACCATGGCACCCTCCGGTCCCTCCCCCACATTCACAACCCTCTTCCGCTCACCCCACCTCACCTACCGACCCCTCACCTCCTCCACAACCGATAAGTCCTTCCTCTACCGCGTCCTATCAACCGAGCCCAACACCTGGGCCCAGAGTACAAACCGGCTCTTACAGCCCCTCACCCAAGAAGACATCGACAAACATGTCGACGGCCTTGCCGGCTCCCTACTCGCCGTAATAATCTGTCTCCCTCCTGCTGTTGTTATAAATCGAAAAGCTTTGGCGAAGAAGGGTAAAGAGGTAGAAACTTCAGGGAAAGATGGGGAAAACCGTCAAGATAAAGACACACCCATAGGCTGGTTAACCCTCTCGCTGCACCCCCTCTCTGCTCACCACCGTTCCGCCACCCTCGGAATCATAATTTCAGAGCCCTATCAACGGAAAGGTTACGGAACCGAATCCATAACCTGGGCTATAGAATGGGCATTCTCGGTAGCCTCCATGCATTCCATCCGCTTAACCTGTTTTTCGTTCAATGATGGCGCTTTGAGATTGTATAGGAGGATGGGGTTTAAGGAGGAGGGGAGGAATAGGGAGGCTTATAGGTATGCGGGACGGTGGTGGGATAGGGTTTTGTTTAGTGTTTTGGAGGATGAGTGGGGGGTGTTGAAGGTTAGGAAGGAGTTGATGAGGGGGGAGGAGTGGGGTGGTGGTGGGGAGAGGGCGAGGGTGGATTGAGAGATGGACGGGTGGGTTTAAGTGTGGAGATGCATTGTTGTGCAATCGTGAAGCAAGGAATAGTATAGCAAAAAAGAGTGGATTCTAGAGGGTTGAATTGCGGGGAAAGACTTCTTCTTTGATAATATCTAAGCATGTCATGTCTGTGGCTATGGTCGTGTCCCCCTCTGAACATTTGTCTTCGGAGAACGGAGTTTGATTGCACCGAATGCTGACAACGAATACAAGAGGTTTGAATAACGGACTTTACGTACAATGAATGCTGAAGAATCAAAAACATATGGCTCGACAAAATGAGAAAGAAAGTAGAAGAGCCTCAACTCACCTCATGAAATCCTGTAATGCCCTTGCGCTCACCTTTGCCCCGTTCCAGAAAACAAGGCTGATACGAAGAATACTGCCGAAGCAAGCGAATCGTCGAACAATGGTGTCCATATCTCAAATCCGAGCTTCAAATGCACGAATTGACGAGACTCATACGCCCCGTGTTGCCGTTTTCGTCGGCGCGACCGCTGGGATCGGACGAGCTGCCTTGACTGCATTGCTCTCCAAGAGATTGCCGATCAAGCTATATATCATCGGCCGTGACGAGGCCAATCGCAGGTCATGGCTAGAGGAATTGCAACAGTCCAATCCCAAAGCCGAGATCAACTGGCTAGAGGGCCAGGTAACGCTACTCGCTGAGGTGAAGCGGTTGTGTCTGAAGATTAAGAGTCACGAGGAGAGTATCGACCTTCTCTTCCTCTCAGCGGGGTTTCTTCCCTTTGATGGGCGGCACGGTATGTATGATCCTCCAATGGCATTTGACCAAGATCCCAATCCAGAGAGTACAGTTGGCTCAAAACCCCGTAGAGACCTCCGAGGGCTTCGAAACGTCTCTGGCCCTCTTGTACTGGAGTCGCATTCTTTCCATCCATCATCTGTTGCCTCTTCTGATCATGTCGTCTTCCACACGTCCAAAGTATAGCCCCCGAATTATAAACATTCTAGGTACAGGCTTCGAATCCGCCGATATTCCCCTCGATGATCTCGACCTTCGCAATCCACAGAACTTCAGCTTTCAGGGAGTTGTAAAGCAAGCCGGCACGCTCACCACACTCGCAATGACACACCTAGCGGCAGAACCTGCCAACCGGAATATTGTATTCATTCACAATCACCCGGGCGAGGTGAAGACTGAAATCCTGAGGAATGGTTGGGGTGTGAAGCCTGCGGGGATGCCGGTGTCTGCGAAGACTGGTATGAATCCAGAGATGTCTGGTGAGAGGAGTTTGTATTTGATATCGAGTGCGCAATTCAGTGGGAAGGGAGCGTCGTTGCTGAAGGATGTGGCAGGCGGCTTGACGGTATCGAAGACGGACAGCGGTGCATTATTCTTGGTCGACGAGAAGATCGAGTGTATACAGCAAGATGAGGTGCTTGGAAAGCTGGAGTTGAGGAATGCGAAGGAGACGGTCTGGCGGAAGATGCAAGAGATGTTAGCACCATATCTTTGAGGAAGGTCTTTAGGAATGGAGCGACTCTGGTCTCAACCCTGTCCCCAAGCTTCCTGTTATTCAGCCTTCTATGCACTAAGAGATGTGAAAGCCGTTTAGTAACCACGAAACAAAGCCCAACTGCCGTGCAGACCCCGAAGCCTGATCTTAGATACTGGCGTCTGTTGTGTGTGAAGTTGCAAATACCCTACGGCAGACTCTCTCAGCTCAGGCTTCTAGCACCTCCGTCGGAAGCCAAGCCACGGAGATCACGTGCACATCTCTACCAATGAAGCGCATCGCTTCTCGTCTCCAACGTTCCTCGTTCCCTGCACCAGATATTCATGCAAGCCATTATTTATATCTTCACAGCCACTGCGCCTTCTTGAAGGTCGTGGGGCTCTGCTATGAAGGTGGGTCACACCTCTTGTTTTAGCCCCTTCTGTCCCCTTTCTAATTTCCTGTCCTTCACTCCAATTCACTCTCGCATCTCAAAATCCTGCTCCCACGCTGAAGCTGTGATCTCTATTGTTGAACATCTGATCGTTGAGAATTCGAGCATTTCCTTGTCATTCAGTGCAGTTCGTCTCTTCTTATTATAGGTCTCAAGTCTTGCACCGATGTCGCGAACCTTCTCGCATGGCTCCCAATTCCCGGGAAGCCTCAGCCTCCCCTTCAGACGGTTTTGGCGGATCGAGATAAACCTTATTTCGTCAGACCATGCCATCTAACAGGAGCCACTATGTAGCCTGTGCGGGTTGCGAAAGCTGCCAAAGGGCCAAATCTTACATTTGAAATCGAGCATCAAACCCCCTGGCATCCCAATGTGGCATCCGATAATTACGAACTTCATGCCGAACAAACCCGCCGCCGGGCTCCTGACTCAAGTACGGCCATTATGAAGTCCATGCAGCCCTATAATCTCATCAGAATCATCTAAGCCAAGTTGAATTCACTCTTTTACTTCGGCATTTCTTTACGACGTCCACCGGTCTTTTCCGGTATGTGAGATGAGCGAATTCTATGATCCTGCTGTTGCAATACCTACGCTGGTCGGAAGTTTGTTATCTTGTATATCTTCAGGGTTGATTTTTGTTTGCTATATTGTCCTTCCACAGATACCCCACTTCCGACATGTTCTCATTCTCAATCTTGCCGGCGCAGGTACCATGCATCTTCTCCTCCCTAATACCACAAATTGCTAACCTAGGTAGACTTCTTTAATGCTTTAAACAACTCCATATCGGGAATATATTTATTTGCCAAAGGTCGTCTATCACCAGGGCCATTGTGTACGGCAAATGGCTTCTTTGGCCAAATGACAGTTCAAGGAACTGATTTTTCAATCTTGCTGATTGCTTTCGCGACGGTCTTTGCTTTGCGGGGCAGACATCCAGCGATCTCAAACGTTTCATGGAAAAGCAAGCTTTTGGTTACACTTTGCGTATGGTTTGTGCCAGTCACCACAGGTAAGATCACATCGCGCAGCTTGAACACTCACGCCAAAATGCTAACATCATCCAACAGCACTCACCGGCGTTGGTCTTCAAGCCTATCGCCCCGTTTCAGGCAACTGGTGTTGGATTTCCCAATCCAAACCCGTGCTCCGCTACGCTCTGAACCACGGCTGGCGCTTCGCAATCATCTTCGTAACCATCTCCCTCTACGTATACCTCTACTTCTACTTCCGCTCTCAATTCCACGAAATTCGCGACCTCTCACAAACGCGTCCTCCTCAGCTCGCGCTCAACAAACTGCGACCCATTGGCGAAGACGCGGAACTGACGATCGATTCATACCCTATCAATACGAAATTCCCTTACCCGGATCCGAATGAGGTTTACAGGCAAACGGGGTTCCGAGACGGCGATGACGATTTTGATTTCGCTCTGCGCAGGAAGGAAACTTTGGAGAGGGCTATTGGGAGTCGGAGCGATAATGTACCAATCTCATCTTCCAAAGCTCTCACGAACATAACATCATACGCGCAATCGCTCTCCTCGCCCTCCAGCATTACGCCGTTCTCATACTCTCACACTGCGTCACTTGAGCGCAAACAACACGAGATCCGGAAAACGTTACTTCTCAACGCATACCCTATCGCGTACGTCATCCTCTGGATCCCAGGAATCGCGAACAGGGTTTTGGAGTTGAGTGGTGGACAGAGTAGGGTTCTGAACATATTGCAGAGTTCGACGCAGTTTGTTGGATTGGCGAATGCGGTTACGTACGGATATAATGAAGGGATCAAGAGACAGGCAGGCGCCTGGTGGGAGAGGCGAAAGCATGGGCCTGGGAGCACCTTTGGAGGAAATGAGAGTTGGCCGAACTCAAGGGATGGGAGTATGTAATTGACTGGAATGGACCAGATTGAATCGATGGATATTGAAGCAAGAGATCTTAGAGGTCCAAGATTTTTAGCTTTCCCACGTGAAAGTCAGCCTCCGACGTCACCAATGACATTTTCAGCCGCTTTCCTGTCTGCCAGGCCCTTGAATGTCAGCTTCGAAAAAGGAGCATGCCCGGGCCTTGCTATGATCGCAACGCAGCTCAGTTGTTGGTCAGCTTGATATAGAGGATGTACCGAATACTGTGAACGTGAAAGTCGTTCAGTAATCACGAAACTAACACCCAATTGCCGTGCAGACCCCGAAGCCTGATCTCAGATGCCGGCGATTGTTGTGCTTTGCTGTTGTGGATTGGTTGGTGAAGTGAACAATACCCCGCGAATGCTGGTGCGGGCAGGGGCAAAGAGGCTATCCGCGCTTCAAGTGCCCCGCGGACAAGCACCATGCCACTTAGATGCCCTCCAAACTCCGATAGCCTCCTTCTCGCGTGAAGATTTCAACCATCTTCGTCAACGTTTGTCGAGCTATCGATGAAAATGCGCCCACGGTCTGATAAGTCGTGGAACTGAGGACAGAGAGGCTATGCGAGATACATCGAGCAAGTGTCGCATATGCTGAGATGAAAGTCGTCGTTGAGTTCTGTTGCTTGCGTTGATATTTCCTGCGATTTTGAGAGCATTCAGAAAATCTTGCACGTGCAAGCCTGAGCCAAGAAGAGCCCCTGCCCGCAGTTGCGGAGGGACACCTGCAGCTCCGCACGTTCGGGAATCGCGACCCTGGTGCGCTCCAGATGGAGTAAGCAAGATCTTTCAGTTCGAGCTCGAGCTTCATGATGAATCTGATACGTGCTTGCAACGATGCTCAATTTTGAGAATACCGTCACAGCTCCTACGACCGTACGGTAACATCAAGCAAGTATGCTTTATCATCACATCTGCATTGCTTCTCGTTGCGTTTGTATAAAGATCTCCATCATGTCCTCTCTATTCAGTCCATCATCATTCAAACAACCTCATCAATACATCAACGCAACCAGCACTTTGAATTCGCAGCTTCTCGACATCCACCATAGTCTCCCAACAGCAGCCGGAAACATTATACACCAGTTTGAGCCACCCTAAGTTTTCATCGATTTCCCGCAATATCTCTGTCACAGCCACAAGTTCTCAGCATCTGCTCCCATGGCGGACATCATTCGAGAAGCGCCTCTGGGCCACGTCCTCCGTCTGCTATCTAGCAATCGACTCTTTCAGTACCCAGAAGAGCGAGCTGATTTCGTCCTCCCTGCACAATATGTCGCTCAACTCAATGCTAGCGATGAGAAGCAGCAACCAATCTCACGCACACCAACCTCGACTTCCTCATCAGATGCGGAAACTGATCTCGAAAGTCTCGGCATGTCCCGAACCAAGAGCAGAGCAGAGACCATGCCATACAGCAACGAGCGATTCGAAGCAGAGCAACAACTAGCACTCGAGCGCACGAAGACCATTCCTATTGTGCCGAAGAAGACGAGCGATGGAATCATCCTCGTCGACTGGTACACTACCGATGACCCCGCCAACCCTCAGAATTGGTCCAGCGGCAAGAGAGCTTTCGTCACATTTGTAATGTGTGCCTACACTTGGGTTGTTTATACCGGATCATCTATCTATGCTGCCAGTGAGGGAGGTGTCATGGAGCAGTTCACTGTCAACCCCACCGAAGCTGTCCTGCCCTTGTCCCTCTACGTCTTAGCGTATGGTGTCGGACCTCTTATCTTTGCTCCTCTCAGCGAGATTCCTATCATCGGACGGAACTCTATCTACTACTTGACATTCATCTTGTTCTTCGCCTTGTCATTCCCGACCGCTGTCGTCGATAACTTTGCCGGCCTCTTAGTTTTGCGATTTCTCCAAGGATTCTTTGGTAGCCCAGCTCTGGCAAATGCGGGGGCAACTTTCTCCGACATGTACTCGCTGTTGTACGTGCCGTATACACTCTCTTGGTGGGTATTTGCAGCATGGGGAGGACCGGCTCTTGGGCCTTTGATGGCTGGTTTTGCAGTCTCGGCCGAGAACTGGAGGTGGTCGCTTTGGGAAATCGTCTGGATGGCAGCACCAATGCTCATCATTCTCCTCACCGTCACACCAGAGACCTCGACGCCAAACATCCTACTCAGACGCGCCCAACGACTTCGAAAGCTCACCGGAGACTCTCGACTCCAAGCTCAAAGTGAGATCGATCAACGTCATCTTACCGTCACTGGTATTGCTATCGACGCACTTATCAAACCCATCGAGATCACCATCAAAGACCCAGCAATCTTCTTCGTCAACGTCTACACTGCGCTATTTTATGGGATCTATTACACGTTCTTCGAAGTGTTTCCTCTCGTCTTTCCTCCTATGTATGGCTTCAACCTCGGAGAAATCGGCCTCGCATTCCTCGCCTGCCAAGTCGGAGCAACCCTAGGTGTGATCATCTACTTCTCCTACTTGCATTGGTACATGATACCCGATAACATCAAAAACGGTCTCCGACAACAAGAACATCGCCTTGTGCCCGCAATCTGTGGTTCTTTTCTCCTCCCCACCGGTCTCTTCCTATTCGCCTGGACATCGAGACCAGATATTCACTGGATCGTACCCCTCATCGGTGTCGTAATCTTCGTCCTCGGCACTTTCCTCATTCTTCAAAGTATCTTCGTTTATGTCCCGCTTTCCTATCCGAAGTACGCTGCTTCGTTGTTCGCTGGCAACGATTTGTGTCGGTCTGCAATGGCTGCGGGGTCGATTATGTACGCACGACCCCTCTTCATCAACCTAGGCATTGGAAAGGGCGTCAGTGTCCTCGCTGGATTGAGCACGTTGGGGATCTTTGGCATGGTCGCTATTTACCTCACGGGTGCGAAGCTGAGAGCTAGATCTAAGTTTGCGCAATCTTAGATGGACATCTTCGTTCGCTCCTGAAATTGCCGTGTCGAACACCATGAAATGGTGAACGACGTACAGTATCTTGAATTAAGGTCTTGGTTTTTGTACATTTTGCGTTCCTTGCTTGCTTTTCTGTTTCAGATCCTTCTCATTTGGAGATACCTTGTATTAGTACGCTGCTTTCTTGCTTTGGGTTGCTGGCGTTTTCGATACTGCGTCAATAGAGAAAACTTAGAGTTTAGAGAGTAATAGAAAGTTGAATAACTAGAAATAATATAATGCATGCCCTTCTACACAACTCTTGGACTGCTCGTTGTGCAGCAGCTACCAGTCCCCTGACTTCAAGCTACATAGTTTGAGTATGGACGCAGACTCTAGACTCCAGATCAAACTAAGTCTCTGTCCAAAATGCTTCACAACATTCGATTGTTTTCAACATCGGCGTTCACTGAGAAGTGCGATGGCGGGGCAAGGATTACCCCGCACTTAACGAGTAAACACGTCGCTAAGTTTCTAGGCTTTAACAGCTATAATTATAGGCTTTATTCGCTAAATTTTCGGGCTACGATCACTAAAACAATGGCACAGCTTACGCTAGCTGAACTAAACCTTTTCATTCTCTCGCCACAACTTCATTCAAAGTGCATAAAATTCAGCGAATCTGGTATTACTATTACTATTTATCTCCCTCATCTTCTCATACTCAAAAGCTCATGCCCATCACTAAAACTATCCGCACCCTGCGAAGCCCTCTTTCCCCCATCCAGGCCATCCACAAGTTCAATCCCCCACCTCGTATCCCCATGACTGCCTTGGAAGTACCCAATAACCGCCTTCGTATCCTCGCTCCCCGGCTGCGTATATCCCGATCCCTTTGCATTTTCCGCAAGGAGTTGATTCTGCTCTACCATTGCTCGAAGCTTTGGACTGTCATACACCAATGCTAGAACAGATGCTAGAGAATCGACGTCTCTTGGTAAGGTCTTAAAATAATTGTGGTCGACGAGGAAGATGACGACGGTGATGAAAGCTAGACAGACGAGGATACCTAGACAGATTGCTACTGCCGCGATGGACATGTCCAATCTATACGCTGGTTTCGAAAGAGTTGCTCGCACCACATTGCTGACATTTGCTGAACTATTCGAGTCCTGGTATGCTGAAATCCCTTTCAGATCTGCGTTTACAATAGGACCCAGATCTCCCGGAAGACTGTAATTCAAGAGCTGATAGGCGCGCCCACCTCCACTTGCTGAATTCTCAGCGACAAAATGTTGAAAAAAGGTCGTGAAGACTGAGCTTGCGCTAGTCTCCAGTATAGAAGGGTCCAACAATGCCGAGATGTTTCCATTCAAAGAAGTCCAAATAGCGTAGGACATCAAGTCGGCATTGAGACCGGGCATCTTGATGCTGTACATGCGATCATGGAGGGGCTCGTCCTCATAGCCCCATCTCGAAGTGGATACGAAGCGTTGGGAGTCTGCCGCACCAAGCATTGCATCCATGAACAGATAACCATAACTAGATGATGTTAGACGTAGCCTCTTAGCAAGGGTCCTCGACATCAAGCCTTACCTGACTGTTATGTTCACCGTCCAGCCCACATGGTATAATCCCAATGGTTGGACTGTTCCATTGGCACCCGGTGTGGTATTATGCTTGAGGTAGTAGTCGCTCCAGGCAGGCTGATGCGCTTCCGGTTGCTCCAGTAGTTCGAAATCAACAACAGATTCATCCTCTTGTTTCACTGTCACTTCCGCTCTGGAAGACTCAATCACGGGCTGACAAGTCAGCACATTCACCTCCGGTATCTCTGACCAAAGAAATGGCCCCGAGGTCTGATTGACCTGCGTCCATTGCCATGGAAAAGGCTTACCCACGACCCACTTGACTGTGATGTTTCGTGAAAGTGAGCCGCGGCCGTCCACAGTTTCGTCTTGAGCACCATGTCCAGGATGACTTAGTATCAGGTCCTCTGCAACTCCCAGAGGTGCCCAATAACCGAGAGCTGTGAGGCCAGGTTCGCCATCGGTCTCGTTTGCACAGCATTGGACTCTCGATGGATTTGAGAAGAAGGTACTTGCTGATCCGGTCGAGGTATTTGTATCGGAGGACAACCAGAAATACGTTTCCACCTCGCCTCCAAAGAAAGAACCAAGTTCGTATCCTTTCTTGTATTTTCTTGCGGTATCATCAACTGAAGAAAGATTCCAAACAGAACTATTTGTCAAGTCCCATGTATAGAGCCAGTTGCTCACGTTTCTCATGTCAACCGGTTGGCACTCCAGTCTGCCTCGCAAGCCAAACGTCTCGAGAGTGATATTTGCGGACTCATTCGGGATAGAAGCATCTGAAGCACTGGGTGTTGTCACAGATGAGCTGCTCACGTTGATAGGTGTGAAGCTCCAGTCGGATTGTGTCCAGGGAAGATTTGCTCCAGCGTACGAAAGCTCGTTGACAGCTCCATACATCCAGCTTAGGAACACTTCACTATCTCCATATAACTGAGATAGTATCGAGTAATCTTCAGGGTCCCCAGAATCAGGATCGTCTGGAACAGGGACATTGAAAACCTGAGGAACATCGCGCAGCATTAAGGTTCGAGGCAATTCAACATTGCTCTGTCGGCTCCCAATATTCCGTTGCCACAAGGCAGACATGCTGACGGTAACTATTCATGGTCAAACACGGAGCATCAAATTCGCCAAAAGGTTGACTTACAGACATCCACAAGTGCTGCACCGATACAAACAAATGCCAACAACCAGTGGCGATGGCGGGCTGCTTTCCATACTGAATACACTGGCGGAAGGGTATTATAGGACAAGGCTGGTCCAGCAGAGAGAGCAACAGGCCGTTTTGCCATACTGACATACGGCTGCACTCGCTTGAAAGTACTTTCAAGTCCTCTCCACCAGAATCTGACACCCACTGCGACAAGAGTCGGGATTATTGAATACGGCGCCAGCGAAGTGACGTAAAGATTCTTGAAGGTGATCGAATGCGAATACACTAGACCGGTTTCATAGAGTCCAGGTATTCGAGACTTTGCAAACAGAACGCTCAAGGCGGTTATCAAAGATGCAAGTGCTAGAATGAGGGACAAGCCACCCCATCCCTTGAGGACGAACGGACGCCAATCCTTCGAGTACGCCTTGGCAGGCGGCGGTGGGAAAGCTTTCGAAGCTGGAAGCAGTCAGTCGATGAGCTCGTATAAAAGCACACTCCATCCCCTAGTATTGCCTGGACTTTCTGTCTGAGATCTCTTAAAAGAAAAGCAGCCAGGAATTCCTGGTGAGGCTAGCTGCTGAAAGAATTTGACGCGTACGAAGGTCAGAAAGGTGACATACAATCTTGTTCCATGCCTCTATCGTCAACCATGAGACTCCCACGATCTAGAGCAAAGGTCAAGGCTTCCAATTTCTTCCTAATCAGAACATCAGGTAAGCGATCGAGACCTCGAAAGTGAGAGGAAGTCGCCTCAAGCTTCAGAAGTGAGGTTACCGCCGCAGCTGGTCCGGGATCCCGATCTAAGTTCAACGGTCGACGTGAAAGTCTGGAGTGATAGAAAACCAGAGCAGTCAGGATGGAAGTGCCCAGAAGGATAACCGCTAGAGTTGCCCCGATTCCGAAACTTGCAACGATCCTCTGTTTACTTTTTGTTGTCGACCCGAGTAGAGAGGGCGAGGTCACTGGCGTGCTTTTCCCGTATGCAGCAAGTACTGACTCCCCGAAGAAGCGTTGTGCTACCTGCTGAGCTTTCATGACGATCTCTTGATCATCAAGCATGGCGTCGACGTCGTAACCATACATGGCAGCAAGTGGAAGTGCTGGACCGACGTAGGATCTTCCTTGTCCACTTACGTTGAGTTTGTCCATCCAGTAATTGCTGAAAAAAGCGTCGTCGAACATTGTAAAATTGAGGTGAGCTGAAGGCACAGTACTGGTGCTTTTGTTGAACAATTTTTCGTTGAGTCCAAGTGATGTGTTGAGGCTTGAGACGGCAACATCGACACTCAAGTTAGCTGAAAAATAGTTTGTGTTGCATAAATAGCTGCGAAGTCGGAACCCAGTGGTGTTCGTTATGATTGTAGTGCCGTTGATGTAGTAATCTTCATTGCTATATGTTACATTAAAAGGTGTGTTGATGCCCAGAATGTAGCGGCCCTGGCATTCTTGGGATACGTTCGTCAATGAAGTTTGGTTGTATTGACTCGTCATCATGCTTGTTGAGAAATCCGATGCGGAAATCGCAGTACTGACCCACCAGGCGCCGGCCTCCTTGATCGGGTAATACGTTGGTAGAGACTCGGTATACGTTGGGGCGCTTTCGAGTGGATTGGGCGTTGGAGCTGCCCCAACCGCAACTTCGACTCCCACCGTGCAGCCGTCTTCGGATGAGAGCTGAAAGGATGTTTGAGCTAGGTTGTTTAAGGTCATTGGCATACAATCCAGCTGGACTTGGAGAACAGGCGTGTTTGCAGTCCAGTTCTGAGGGGTTTCGGGCACTGTCGCTCCTAAGGGTGCTTCGCTTAACGTTGATGTCCAAAAAGGAGTGATGGTGTGGTTGTCGGTCAGCCAGACAGAAGTACTCAGATTCAAGACCAACGCTGAGACGGTTTTGAAGTATGTCTCATCATCTGGGCTGATTGGCAGCGTGGCATTCTGTATCGATTGAAAGGTCCTGAAAGTTGATCTTTCTGACATAGGAGTCAACTCGGAAGATAGAAATGCTGCTGATAGCGGGGAGAGGACGAAAGATCCGACAATGTTCATGATCGCTGCATAGAACAATGTCTGGCTCAGTAGACCACCATTCTTCTTGCGGCTCAAGGCATCGATTGGATCGTTCCACCAGGATCGAGATGTCGCCAAGACAGTGGTTGCCGCATTTCCTGGGCAAGGACTCGACAACCGGGCGAAAACCTCTGTTCGACGAACATCTTCCAACAACAAAGTCTCCAAGATGACAAAGAGGACAGCGACGAGTGTTGGCGTGAACCTCCAGCCAAAAAGCAATATAGAGCTGCCATTATCATCACCTAGTCCACTCCGAGACCATGATAACCAAGTTAAGAGGATGATTATGACGGCGAGAGCTGTCGAGATGATACCAAGAATGAGTAGGTAGCTCAATCGTAACGTATACGGAATCCAATCATGTGATACAAGAGTTTGATCGATAGCATATGGCGATTCTTTCACAGGCGTGTGTGAAAGGGTCTCATAGGTTGTTGACGTGATATCCAGGGCAGAAACCTTCAAAGTTGAGATCGTGGCATCTTTGCTCTCTAGGGGAGATGCTCCCGTGATTCCAGAAGCCGGACTGTGAATGAATGGCTCATTCTCAGGTCCATCAAAGTTGGGACTCCAGATCGTTGCATCATTCGAGGATATAGCGCTCACTCGATCACTGTGAGATTCGAAACTCGAGGGTAATGGGCGTCGTTTGACACGGTAACCATCCATGACACGGCAGCTGTTTATGATAGCGGAGTCGATGACGACACTAGCAGCAATAGCTCATGCATTGGTCCTGGATATGATTGATGGAAATCAAGAGTCAAGTCTTCGAAAGGTTTTGTCGTTGAGTATGAGAAGGATTGAAGGAGGCGCATATAAGCTTTGGATCAAACTTGGAGCCTCATGCTGTGCCGCAACAGCCTCACCCAGGGACTGCATGAGGCAGAGACAATCATTGGTGTGTTGAACCCGATTGCACAGCCTCAACGTTTTCGCCCAATCGTGAAACCCAAAAACTTCACCGCTGCAGTAAGCATGCACTATGGAACGAAAATAGAATCCAGGATGTGGCGCCATTTGAGCGTCAAGATCAGCACAAATGAGAAATGCTCACACCATATAGTGCTCCGGTATCAGATTGACTTGTAACTTCACGAGGCCATTCCACTTTTCACAAGTGTGTCTGCTCAAAATTCTGAGCAGTCGTCCCACTTTCAGGGCATTCGTGACCCCGCACCTCGCTTGACACACTGGAATTGTAACCATCGAGCCCTGAAAACAATCTGACTTCGACGGAAGAATAAAATACTTTTCGATTTACATGTCAGATATTTCCAATACAGGCGAACTTTCACATACGGCCGAATGTGTACACAGAATGCCAAAGTTACGAAGTCAATAATAAAAGCCGAACAGTAAAAGGAGGCAGGAGAACTTTCGCTCGCTTAACTCGACTCTCCCTGAATTTGAACTTTGGGAACAATTTACATCGAAGGAACATGATTCCAAAATCGAATGTTGCGAACTAGACTCTCTGATAAAGTGATAGTGATCGCTCTGCATCATATAAAATTATGATGAAGCTCTGTCTCACGATGCTGCTTATTGGTCACGTGTAAGTTACTCGATCCCCTTCCGATTCGAAATTTCCTCCCAACTGATTCAAGATGAATGGAAAATACAAAACTGGACCACCTCGATTTTTAGGATTCCGTTTTAATATTTAGAAGCAAATTCGAGGGAAAAAGAATAAGGAAGTTCAATTGATTCGCGTGTCGTGAAGGTCACCGCCAATCTTCGCTTCCACCACAAAAAAAAAAGAAACATACAACAGTAGGGATTCGCTGGTGGTCACCCACCCAACTACTAGTCTACCGATCTGAGGCTTATGTATGGCAGAGCGGACGGGATGCCCAGTTTTCCTCAGTCTATGGTCGTATGTTGCAGTTAATCTCACTATTTTACATTATATAACCTGGTCTTCTTTAGTTTACGGTCCTTCACAATCAATCGTAGATCAATGATTGGTTTTCCGAACCCCAAGACCAAGAGTTTTCGTTACCGCTTCTCGATGAGACTCACTAATCGAGGACGCACAAGCTCGAGCACCGAGCTGCAGAACAAATCTGCAGGTACAGCTCTTACGTCGTCATCTTCACCCCCCATTGCTCCTTCAGCTCCTCATGCCTCCTTTGCAAGCGCTCGGCACGCTCGAAACGACTTCCTCTCAACCTTGTGTTTATAACAAGCTTTCTTCCCTGTCAGAGCTACGTAAAACATGCAACCCCGATCTGATCTGCGATCCAAATTACCCAAACAGGCAAGTACCTACTAACCACCCCCAATCTTACTTTACCATCCTGCCAATGAGTACCAACAACCAACCACTTGAATAATGGAAACAGAGCAGTGAGAAGGATTGAATTGGGCTGCAGGAGGTATGTTCCATCGAGCGTACATAAATACAATGGCTGGAGCTCCTCCCTTCGACGTCCTTGATCGCCTACCACACGCTCACCAGATTCTCATATCATGACTGACAGCGCGACAGTCATCGCGTTGATAGTCTCTCTTTTTGCGCTCTTCGTGTCTTTCCTACAGCTGATCGGTCAAATATTCGGCACAGCAGACGGCTACCGACGCTGCAGAAGACCCTTCATCGAGCCCTAGTGCATTTTCACTAGAGGTCATTGGCTGTGGTCAGAGTTTCGGTATGAAACATTCTACACAACGCCCGAGATTCTACTCGTAGAGAACTCGGCATCGACTGGGACACCGACAGCCAACCATCTCTGGGGATTGGACTTGCCGCATTTCAATGCGCGCTCGAAACGTGTGCAACTTCGCAAAGATCCAACTTTTCTGACGGTCCACTGCAAAGAAGCCGAGAAACTACACAATCTTCCATGGAGAGAACGGCTACCACGAATATGTCAGAATCTACTCAAGGGAATCAAGCGCTATACTTGTCTGCTATTCTATTCCGGTGATGTTGAAGAGGATGAGGAAGACAGAGGAGAAACCGCCGAACTTGTTGTTTCTAGGATACAGCTGTTGAGAGAGCTCCACGACCTATATCGTGAGTACGACTTGGAAAAGAAATGTCAGTGTTTTTCTCAGGCCGACCGCAAGGAGAAGTGGGAAGTCCAGCGAAAATCCCATTCTTCTGCTCACGAGACGTCTGTCGCCGTTCGGCATCGCAGGTACTCCTAGGACCTTATTCCTCAGGGCATCAACCAACCACTAGCAACTGCACGCGTCAGTGATGTAGTGATACTCGCACTGCCCCTTGAGATGGAATGGCGCGAGCTCAAGCCTCAAGACTCGAAAATGTACGCCGATGGCAATGGCTACAGCATCCGCTCCTTGGATATTAAAGCAGCTGGATGGGTGCTGGCTTTCGAGAAATTCAGAGTACGTTCGTCAGGCGGACTTTCGCCAGATCCAGAGACCACAGGGCATCCTCTTTATATCCCTAGCTCCATAGTAGACGCCATGGCCTGTGGTGTGCTATCTGCTTGCCCAAGGTTGGTACGAAGACGAATCGAGACGAATGATCCAGCGAACGAGAAGTCAACCGCGAAGTCTGAACAGAGTGCTGAACCGAGTCGCTTCATCTTGATTGACAAAGAATGCATAGTTCGCGTTAAAATCCCATTGGGCTTCCTTAACGTGCCTAATACGATATGGGGCGGTGGTAGTGACCTGGTAAGTCCCACCTTCTCGGAGCAATATTTTCTCTATTGCGCTGTCTTGCGAGTCTTGAAACATTCAATTACTCCTGCCAATGTCCCGCTACTCCTGGAACTCTCTCAAATGTCCGAAAGAAGCATACTAATTCCGAGATTTTGGGAAACAGGGTCTCCCTGCAATTGCACCCGAACGCCGACTTGGGGCTTGGTTAAGACCATGGCGACGAACCGCGTTCAACGATCTGATCTTCCTAATTACGCCATTCCTGCCAGTCGATGGTGTGCCTCCGATCAGAGCGCTGTTCAACGGATTCTGCGGCATGCAGGCCATGAGTGTTTTCAACTACTTCGAAGCTCGTACGACTCTGATCATGCGCATTGAGAAGCGCTGTCAACTGCTTCTGGACTCAAAGTCTGTGTCGCAACTGGATCCCGACGAGAGAGATCTCATAGATGTCCATGATAAACCCCAGAGTCTCGAGCGAGACCGGGGAGGAGACTTCTATATGAAGACGCTCGGAAGCCCCGCAGCTGTTGGCTATGGTTGAGCCGGGGAGGGGCTCAATCAAGAAAGGTGACTTGACTTGACTTGATCAAATTTCGCAAGGAGAAGCACGACAAACGACAGATTACTTCGAAAACCTGCAAAGTTCGACAAACTTAGCTTCAAAAAGGTGCTAAATGCTCACGTTACCATGGCTGCGAAGGCTTCGATTGAGATGCGAGGAGATTGGGACAAGACCAACGGTGGAAAACGACGAGGAATGGAGGAAACTCTATCCAGGCAAAACACCATACACGGCGCGTAGTCATCGTGCTCCCTGGGATCTTGGTGTTCGGGAACTTTTTGCCATTTCGTGGAGGTATGTCGATTACGTTGAGAGAAGAGACTTGCATCAACATTTGCAGGGGAAGTTTGACTGCAAGCTGTCGTCGATAAAGCTCGAAGCCGTTTGGTGGCATTTGATGCTTCGCGGTGTCGTGCAGTTGATGGCTGTGAAGTTTGAGGATAGCAAAGTTGTTTTGTCGTATATTTATGGTGATAACACGACAGTGTATTTTACATGATAGCAATTTTTTGATTTCCCCTATTATCGTTGGATTGTTAGTTTGCTTTATTTCGAGGAAATTTTCCAATGCCCGTATTATCTGGTTCGGCGTACTTCGACACCCTTATTTGGGTATTTGGGCACCCTAACGTGGTCGTATTTACTTTCGATTTTGAGGTTGAAGTATGACCCAAATGTCAGGAAGTCGACACTTACTAAATCCGGGTCAAGCATTTGTACTACGGATCACGATAAACGGGAGCCTCTACCTAGGACCTCGTTCTACAGAAAGCTCAGTCGCTTATTAGTCTTACGCACATTGGAAATGAGACATGGCTCAGCTGTACTTTCTCCTGCCATGTCAAATAATCGATCTGATTTCATGCTCTATTTGGAGACCAAACTAGATAAATGGAGAATTTGCAAGGTATTCAACCCCCACTATCTACAAAAGATCAGGAATTGCTAATTATCGGTGCTGTGCCTAATCCGAAATTCTCATTCGAAACTTCTGAATGTTTCCCCGGAGTGAGCGCTGTACCTCCGTACTCGAAGCTTAGCGGAACGATCTATCCTAGGTCGCAGCTAAGCTTTTAACCCACGTTCTCCCTTTCCCCGCATCGGGTATATAGATCCTCAAAGAAATCATCATCGATCTGCGGAATTTTAGTGTTTCTCAACGTGGGCATCTTTGTAACTCGCTGCTTTGAATCCCGAACTACGTTCGTTCGGGAGGAATTATCCCGTTCGACTAGGTTTACTTGGAGTGTTTCTTGACTCTCGCCTCTATTCTTCCTACTCATGACATAAACTCTGGCAAAAATGGGGGCACTACCAGATTAAATGCTTCATCCCCTTTCAGTCTCACTGGAGGATCATGGTAAGCTAATCATTCCCCCGCATACCCCTCCATCCCCAAATTTCCGCCAAGTAAATAAAAGGACATCCATCTTGTTTCTGCGACATCATATCACAAATATTCGCTTTAAATCATTATGAAGCCTGGATTGTATCAGTGGTTGATCGGTTGCTTTGCAGCGCTGGGATCATTTCTTTTCGGATTCGATCTTGGAGTTATTGCTGAGGTTGTAGCTTCTGATTCATTCAAGGCTTTGTTTTTGCAGAAAGATGCCGACTCGAGGTCTGGGACTGTGGTGGCCCTGTTTACAGGTGGCTGTTTCGTAGGAGGTAAGATATCTCTGCCCATTGTAACACTTCGCTCTCAGTCTTCCATCTAAATATTAGCGGCATGCTAGATGACTGACGTAAATTTTTAGCTCTCGGAGCAGGCTTCTCGGATAGACTTGGTCGAAGAGGGACAATACTTATGGCGTGTTGTATCTTCGTCGTTGGTGGTGTTATTCAGACTGCTGGAGTGGCTATTGCTATGCTATATGTAGGCAGACTCATTGCCGGTATTGGAGTCGGTTTTCTGACTGTGAGTGGGATAATCTCCTCTCATCAAGTTTGAATTAACTCGAAGGCAGATGATCATTCCCATCTACCAAGCAGAGATCTCCCATCGCAAACTCAGGGGTAGAGTCACTAGTCTACAGCAACTCTTCAATGCTCTTGGTCAGATCTTCGCTACATGGACGGGATACGGATGCTACATGACTTGGACAGGAACTGGGGATAGCCGCGAATGGAGGATACCTCTCGCAATTCAGATCATCCCGGCACTCTTCCTCGGGGGCTTGGTCTATCTGTTCCCTGAATCTCCACGATGTATGCGTTGGGCGAGAACCCATGTCCTATTTTGTACTGTCTCGTGACTTTCTAACGAGAAGATGTCCCACTTTCCCCTGAAACAGTATTTATCGAGCGATTGCTGACTTCCCCGATACCTAGGGCTGTGCGATCATGATTACGCTGATCAAGGACTCAAGAATCTCGCCCAATTACACTCTCATGGCGATACAACGGATCCTTATGTCGTCGCGGAGTTCAAGCTCATTCAGGCGCAAATTGCGGTTGAGCACGCTCAGGAGTCAAAGACATATCTAGATCTTTTCAGAGGCTGGCCGAATCTCCGTCGCACGATTCTTGTGATGATGATACAAGCCGAATGCCGTAAATCATCCACATCCAAGATCTAGACAGCTCAACAGTCACAATCTGACAAATTAAACAGAAATGACAGGTGTCTCAGCGATCCAATACTTCTCCCCCCAAATCTTCGCCCAAATCGGAATTCCCAGTACGTGAACTTTTGCCTTTTATTTCAAGAGACGAGCTCTTCGCCAGAACTATGAACTCGGCTCCTCAGCTCCTCGACTCCCAAACCATACTTCATATCTCATACTGATTTATCTATAGCTGGCACGACCCTCCTCCTCCAAGCCGTGAATGCCATAATAGCCTTTCTAGGCACTGCCGTATGCATCTCAATCATCGACAAAGTAGGCCGCCGACCCATGGAAATCTGGGGCGCTGGAATAATGTGCATAACATTCATCATCAACGCCTCCCTCATCAAGATCTATCCCGCGACCTCCACCAACACTGGAGCACATTGGTCGTTCATCACCATGACATGGGTTTTCAACTTCGTGTTCTTCATCACGAGCGGTCCCCTTTCCTGGGCAATCCCAGCTGAGCTTTTCGGCACAGCGCTTCGCACGAAAGGTGTCTCATGGGGAGCGATGACGAGCTTTGCATTTAATACCAGTATGTATAAATCCCGCCCTGATTCTACCAGATTGTAGGAAATTGAGCTTCCGAAGAGTTCGGCTCCTCGACTCCTCAGTATCCTTTGAAACTACTTATTAACTTCTTGTAGTGATTGGACAGGTTACTCCAATTGCAATTACGGCGATTGGTTGGCGATTCTATGTCATTTTTATTATTTGTAATGCGGTGAATGGGGTGTTTTTCTGGGCATTCTTGCCGGAGACTAAAGGGTTGAATTTGGAGGATATGGATGAGTTGTTTCGTGACTCTCCAACTTTTGTCCCCGGCTCCAAGTGGCAACCTAGCTCGCATATTGATGCTGATGCTGAGACTATAGCGGAGCAGGAGGCGAGATTGGGGTTAGGGAATGGGAAGGCTGGTTGGGATGAAAGCATGCAGATAAGTGAGCATGATGAAAATGGTAAGGGTGGGGATTTGGATTAAGTTTGGTTATTTTGAAGAATTCTGAGACTGTTGATAGAGAGAGCTTAGAGGTAGGAGTTGGGCTGGGTTATGAACACAGAAAGCCACCTACTTCTCCTGGTAAATGTTGCTGGTAGAGAATCTTATACTCGAGCGCTTTGGCTGCAATTTTCATAGTATCTTCGAGCAAAATGTTTTTGGCAAGGCCTGTTTGCCAATGTCTCCGTCTTCGCCCTTGGTTCTCTCACCTTCCTCTTCCCGAGCTGGCTGCCTTGATTATCTCGGTGGAGTGTCTCGCACGCTGTCCTTGTATCAGTAAGGGTCTGTCTGCGACGTGCGTGGAGTGAGTGCCGTGTTAATAAGTTGATGTTAATCTAGACAGCGCATTTCTCGAGCGATCTTTGTGCGGATCGTGCCCAGAAGTTTTCTATGAGAATGATAGTACTGGTCTGGGAAAGATTCAATTTGCTAACACTACCACTACGGACATGAGTTTGTACGTATAAAACAAGCCTGCCTTCTCGGAATCGCGTTTCCAATCGAATTTCATAATAACAGTTTAATGTTCACCGAGTTACCCATAATTGTAAACATCTAACCTTCAGCTTTGCCTTTGAAAATCCTTCGTCAGTATCAGGAGTAGCTTGATGAAGAATGTCCGAGTCATTGCGTGTATTTCTGAACACGTCATCGGCCCATAATAAGTCGATTTCTTCAAGCGTAAAATCTTTTGCTAAAATTGAAAAAGGCACTAAGTCAGCTCAAGTTTCAACGATACTGTCTCAATGTCTCGTATCTGTCATACTTACTTTCGACGACGAATATCTACGATAAGGCTGTTATGACACCTCTACCAAGACAGAACCAGATGTAAATGAGAGCGCCGACTTTGGGATTGCTGGCAGCCTGTCCGCCAAAGTAAACGGCTAGGAAGGCTACGAACCAAAAGACCAGGTTCGAGCCGGCCTGTACTTGACTTCTATACTGGAGAGGAAGGATCTCAACGGCGTATAGAAATGCTAAAAAGTTCGTGAATAACCATTAATCCTACATCGTACTGAGGAAAAGGAGAATAGAACGTACCTAACCAAATCCAGCTGGCGCCATTGATAATATTGAAAAGGATAAGTACTACCACAGAACCCCACTGAGTGCTCTTCGAAGGATTCTTGTTGTTTGCGAGTCCAGTATAAATGCACATGAGTGTAGTGAGAGCCTTGAAAAGCGAAGTTGGTCAGTACTTTATACTCTTCTACGGGTCTGCTTCCTGTCAGACATACCGTTCCGCCCCAGCAAAGCATCAAGCGTCTTCCAATCAGGGGTAGAATAACAAAACTGAGAGCCATTCCGATGGGTATGGCGGTATTGATAGCAGCCAGCGCTAAAGTTACCTGATCTCCCTGAATTCCAACGCCTTGGAGCAGAGCCTGTCCGTAAAATGTGATCAATTGGGCTCCGAAAAAGGGGCCTGCGATATTGATGAGGATAGAGATCCTAAGATGTACGGGTCGTTAGCAAGATGACGAAAAAGCAAAAGTACACGAGCAAAAGGAAGCTAACCAGATGCGTCGCAAGTTCTTGGTTGGACTACCGTCACCTGTGAAAAGAACCTTCAGAGTCAGTCGCTTCGTCTGCTCACGCTCTAGCGCGATGGAGGTCAGGATGTCCCCTTTGACTTGGATGAAGCGTCCATCTGTCTCGTCACAATCGATCGGGCGTTTTATGGCGTTGTCAGCCTCTCCTTCCCGGCCACTGGCAAGCAACCACCTAATACAATATCAGTAATAGTCCATGAGTGGGCGTAATTGTAAGATCTACAAAGGACATGTGGGAGGGAAATGATCCAAAACATAAATGTAGGTAGATTTGTAACACACACCTCGGAGAATCAGGACAACCATAAACCAAAATAAGACTTATGACCAGAAAAAGTGCCTGCATTGCCATGCGTCATGGTTTGGCGCCTTCAGCATAGCATAATCAAACCATGTAGCGACTGAGATACCGCCAATTCCCCAAAGCACCATGATCATCGTATCAACTGTCCGTAGTTTTCCCACAACACTGGACTCTTGCAAATATATCGGAGTGGTTGCAGCTAGGGCTGATATGAGTTAGTAAATATCTCGTCGTCGAAAAATGAGGGTATATGTATGTCCCCTTGTGAGCCACACTTACGCCCATTCGCGATACCATGAATGACTCTTCCGACTAAAATCTGGACGGCACTATATCAAGAGTAAGTGATTAGTAGAATCTCCTCGAGAGATATGAAGAGAGAAGGCTTTAATTCACGAATAAGCTGTGGTCTGCAGGATGACTCCGACTATTGCGATCCAGCAGCATAAAATGACTGTTCTCCGTCTTCCAAGGCGCCAACTTAAAGGAGCAACGACAGCAAGGCCAAGCACATCCCCGAGTAGAATACCGGCAGCAATGAAGGTGATGTATCTCGAGTCCGACGGATTGCCAATTGCGTCCAAGAAGGGTTGGCCAGGACACCACCAATTACACCTTCACAGCGACAAAACAAACAGTGTCAGCCGGATGCCAGGAACATTCTCTTTGGGCGAGGACAGAACTCCTTATCTCTGAGACTGTCGGGACGCACACATACGCCATCGGGAACATGAGGCTGTCGCAAGGGCACAGCACAACCCCTGAGAATTTCTTGGCGTGGTATTTCAAGGCAGGACCCTGTAGAGCCTGACTATGTGCATGACAGATAAGAGCGATCCTGATCGGAACAGCATGGGAATAAATTTATTCCGTGCAAAACTCGGATGAATCACAGCTGCAAGATTGTCGATTCTATGAATCTAGGACAATAAAGTGGCTCTAGCTACATAACGTGTTATTCACGAGGCGTCTTCTGGATGTATATGAGGTGTTGCCAAGTTCGCTGGCTGGGATCCATAACGGCCATTCTGCTGTAAAGTATCGGCTTCAAGCACTCTAGAGCACTGCGGCTCTACCGAGTACCACTGCACTCGATCAGAGCCTGAGGTTTGAAACGGAATGATGACGGCCCTAGAATCTGTGCCACGGGAAGTCACTCCCGCGATGAGTTACACAGTAGAAAGGCACATCACTTATCTTAAATTTCAAGCATACCCTGTGCGACTCTATCTCTGCCATGAGAGGTCTCTCAAGCTATGACTTACAGAGTGTTGGTTGAGAACAATACTACTCAAGCGGAGTTGAATTTTCTGGAGAACACACCTCAAAACTTGGTAGACTCATCTTCTTTGACTTGCAATGTAGCTACTATCTTGCCTAATACGTCTGGTTATCGTCCATTCTGATCTCCCGGTGGACTATCAACAAACTGAAAGCTTCCATCTCTGGTCGTGTAATGTGATGGAGCCGATTCTGGAAATACATGTATCTAAAAAAAGCACCTTCCTCGCTCACAGCTTCCAAATACGCTCTCCTTCAGGAGCCCCAATAATCCCGGCATTGAGCGTCACTCCGTGAAGACTATAATATGCCACGAGTTGGATGACGTGCAGAGTCTGTTCCTTTCCCAATATAGCATTAGCCCGCTCCCATAGGTCCTACTCCAAAGGCTTGCCACCCTTGACCAACCGAATAGCCAAGTCGAAAGCCACGCCCTCCTTTTCACCCAGATCTGCAGGCTTCTCCCCTTGTGTGATCTTTCTCATCTGCTCTTCCGTCAATAATTCCTTGCCCACAGCGATTCTCGAGTGTGAGTAGATAAGGAAGCCCCCAAAAGACCCAGTGTAGTGCCCCTGAGTTGCCAAGATTGCAACCTCGGTTACTGCTGGCTCCAACGCCGGGAGATTCAAGACCTCATTGTTCAAGCGCATCGTGTGTTTTGAATACTCTGGAGTATACATCATGATGGAGAGAGGCCCCAGAAGCCCGCCATCTTTTCCTTGTAAGGTGAATCTACAAATTTCTTAGTATTTGTTTGTCTCGCCAAGTGTATGCAGACACTAACGAAGATCCAAAGCCATTGCGTATCTTCTCTGTCATATCATTGTGGAAAACCCGCTGCTCGGGGGTCAACTTCTCTGGAGGTATTGCAGGATAGCGCGGTCCCGACATGTTGAGAAAGAGAAAAAAGTCCACATTCCCCAGAAAAGAGAAGTCAAGGCCTATTCTTACACACAAAAGGCGGGACCAAAGTTTTTCCAACGAGAGTTTACCACCCACGTTAAATCTTATCAGAAACTATCATTAACTGTCGGCTGCTTGTCAGTCGCGGCCCGCGCACGACGGTGTTGTCCGCGTTGGCTCAACCCATCGGGTGCCGCCCATTGACCCAGGTCCGCATCGTAAATGGGGGTTTGATAGGATGCCGTCTTCCGACAGCACACGATCCGGAAGACACAAAGACACGAAAAGAAGCAATGCCTCCTCCGAAATAGGGTTGCAAGGCCTGAATGACCCTGCTCTAGGCAATCAAAGAGTTCAAGATCATGTTGCCCATGGACGCTTCCCTTCCAGTGCCCTTGTCGATAGCGCTGGTGGCTTCGTGGCTGTTGTATACCTATTTCAAGCCAAAGTCACGCTACCATCCTGGACCTACGGGATTGCCAATTATTGGAAGCCTGCTTGAAATCAATAACGAGAGACCTTGGATTACCTATGGAGAATGGGCCACGCAATACGGTGAGTCCCACGATCCATAAGACAACAAACCCATCGGTAACCAATGCTTACGATTCTCTGCAGGCGACATTGTTATGTACTGGGTGATGGGGAAGCCTGTGATCTTGCTGGGAAAGGTGGAACACGCACATAATCTAATACAGAAGCGAATGATGAATTACGGAGACCGTCCCGAGTTAGTTGTGGCACAGGAGCTTGTTACTCAGAACGGATGGTATGTTGGCACGGCGAGAACAAAACACGACACGCATAGAAAGCAACGGAGGATACTTGGCGAACGTCTTCGCGCGAGCACGCTGCGAGACTGGGCACACCCTGTGGAGATCCCCGAACTGCATCTCTTTCTTCAGCGTCTCACCCAACATCCTGAGCGATTCGTTAGAATTATCAAGTGCTTCACAGTTAATGTCATGTTAAACACAACGTTTACTCACAGATCAATGCCCAGCCTAGACAATCCTCTCATCTCTCGCATCAACGAGGCTACGGATCACCAATTCACCTCACAAGTACAGAGGCGATTTTGGGTGGATTATTTACCATTCTTGAAGCATCTCCCAACATAGCTACCCAGCATGGGCTGAAAGAAACAGGGACTCCAATGGCGAGAGGAGATGGATACGCTCTACCGCGAGCTGTGGGATGCTGCGAAAATGCGGACTGGGGAGGACGGAGAAAGACCTCCATCTCTCGTAGAGTCCCTGCTCAAGACTTAAATGCACCAGATCACCGAAGCCGAGGGCGCAACGATTAGCGCAGCTATGGTCGACACTGGAACGGACACACTGACTGGCACAACAGTAGTCTTGTGAGTAGAACATTATCAACAAAAACTGACGTTTCTTGGCTGATTGACGGCTAGCATGATTATCTTCATGTGCTTACCCCACACTTTGAAAAAGGCACAGGCAATAGTCGACGGAGCAGTCGGAAGAGATCGGCTGCCGAACTTTGACGACCTCGGACGAATCCCTTACATCACTGCTATGATTCGCGAAGCTTTCCGTTGGCGTACAGTCGCTCCAGTAGCGATTCCGCATGCCGTGGTTGCAGACGACGTCTACGACGGCTACTTTATTCCCAAAGGTGCAACTGTGTTTGCATTGTCGCAACATATTTACGAAGACGAGGAGCTCTATCCGGACCATGAGGAATTCAAGCCAGAAAGATTCCTAGACGATCATGGACAACTGAACACCCTGCCCCATGCTGGCTTTGGCTTGTGAGCTTGAAATCTTGCTCGCTATGAATCCGAACCTCATCACTAATGCAGATTCTTATAGTGGAAGCCGCAAATGCCTCGGTCAGCACTTTGCTGAGCAAACTTTGTTCATTTGTAAGTTTCCGGCCTCGAACAGAGCTTGAAAGTGTGAAGTCATCACTGACAACAGTTCTGGAATTCAGTGATCTCAAGTTTCGTGTGGGCTTTCGATATAACAGCTCCTGTTGATGGCAAGGGACAAAAGATTCCGCCAAGTTTGGACCCTATGGACTGGGGTGCTTTCATAGCCTCGTAAGTATACTTTCCTGCCGGTTCAAGTCTGCAACCTACCTGTGACTAATTTGTTCGAAGACCGCCACCGATGGATTTTCAAGCCGTTATTACTCCACGTTCCCAAGCTGCAGTTGACGTAATTAACCGTGCAGTCGAAGGGGATAAGTAATTGAAATATATACTATACCCGGATCGGAGATACAAAGCTTCTTTTATACGACCGCATGGAATGGAATTCGAACTTTGGACTTCTTAGTGAAAGCAGAGAGCCGGCTCTGTCTGCGGGTGTACTTTCTCTTAATGTCTTAACTACAATTGGTGCACGTGATAAGGAGATCGTGGATCTGGGGTAGATTAGTTTCCCCCCACATAGTTCCGTCTGTGTCACAGGTTTCAGGTATATATCGTTGAACGGAATCTGTCATGAAATTTGACTATGCAGGTCAGTATTTACTGCAGAGCTTTCTTCTCCAACCAAGCCTTGAACAGATGTAATGCCTCCACTGGCTTGTCCCACGGCACCATATGTCCGGCTCCATGAATTCTCACATATCTCAACAGGCCGCTCTCCCACCATAAGCCACCGCTCCAGGCTTGCTTGTTGTTTTCCTGCTGATAACGGAAGTCAGGCATGCCGTTCCACTTGAGTGATCCGAAGACTCGTTCATTGCCCACAAAGTTACAAATCCAGTCGTAAGTACCGACATAGATGAGGACCCGAATTCCTGAATGAAGCAGAGCAGCAACGTAAGGTCGGGTGTCGATGATGTAGTCATTGACTTTGCTGAATTCTTCGCCAACCTTATTGCTACACCCCTGGAATTGTGGTGCTTCCGGGTCAACTCCGAATGCGTTGCGGACTTTATCGGTTCGCAAGAACTTGGTGACTGAGTTTATGATAGGGTAACACAGGTACCCGTCGCAAGGCTTACTGATGTCGTAATAGTTTCGTCCAGACCTGACATACGGCATGTCAAGCTCCTCGCCGCAAAATTCGGCTGAAGCCTGGCAAATGAGAGGGTCCGGGTAGTCGTGGCATGCTGACAGTAAGTATTCGCATCTGCCCACCGCTTCAGACATCCGACTGCAGACGGTTTCGTCGAGAAGAGGACCAATTCCAGTGACGTTGGTGCATGAGATATCGTAAGAAGAGCTTCCTTGCTTGGCATCACTGAAGATGCCATTTCCAATGAGAACGGACTCGAGCGGAATTTGCTCATCGGGGGTAGCGATCTTGTTCATTTCGTTGATGTGTTCCGCAAAGACTGGGATGTAGTGTCCTCCGTAACTTTCCCCAGCAATTGAGAAAGGTAGCGACTTTGACTCGGGAAATGCTTTGTACCAAAGTCTCCTAAATCTGAGTCAGCATGCTTCTTCGTACACTTCGTTAGATTCAAATATTCCAGTGGTGCTGAGCCATGCATGTGCCTGAAAGTGACTGTCGGCTGCAAAATCTACCAACAATAAAGAGTAGGGAAGAATACTCCGAGAAGATGGGCTTCTTACATGAATGCATAGATGTCCTCGCTTGCTGCAAAAGTACCTCCTTGACCACCAGGAGCAGAATGGTTCGTTGAGTAGGAAAATCCAACTCCAATTGGCTGGTCAAGGAAAAATACATTTGCTGCATTGATCCAGCTGTCGGGATTCTCTCTAGCCGAGTCCCCTCCTTCATTCACAGTACACGGGCCCAGTTCCATAAATAGACCCATCACTACAACATGTCAGCATGGGGTTTCAGAAGGTTGCTTCGGAGTCGAGGAACCGAGCTCTTTGAGCGCTCAAGACATGTTCCAAGAGCTCGACTCTCTACGAAATGGCAGATTCAGGACAGGAAGTATACATACTACTCGAACACCCAGGCCCTCCATTGAGCCATAGAACTAAGGGATCTGAGGCTGTATTCGTTCGCGACTCGAAGTAGGCAAAGTAAAAGTGCTTGGGCCCTGATTTCAGATATCCTGCACCCCACGAACTTAAGTTAGTTTAATTCATTCATGCAATCTGGGGAGTACGGACTCTCGAGACAAGGGTGTAAGAAACAAGACAGAAAACTGGGGGTTTACCCGTGTAACCCGACGTCGCTCCTGGGCATACATCAGCTAAGCTGGGCTGATCTCCTTTGACCAAAGGTTCAATGGAGTTATGGGCGTTGATTATGAGACTATGTTCTGGGTGAGACTCGTGAGTGAGGACCCTGACTGGAGAGTCCCCAAAGGGTGTGGAAGATAGCTCAGAGGATGATCCAGCCCCAAATGCTATGGGTGTCTGGGACAAGAAGGAAGCTGATGTGCTTAAAGCAAGGGCGAGCAACGGAACGAACAGCCGAATCATCTTGGACGCGTTTGAATGCGAAATGTATAATCGCCGGCGATTACTGTTGCTGTACGTCGAAAGAAGGCACGAATGGAGAGGTTGGTGATAAGGAGAGATGATTTTACGATAACGGGATGGCTGAAACACCTCCAACGCTAGCCTGTATCTGATCTAGCTGATGCGAGTCAGCGGCCGCGTCAAAGACCCAGGCAGGTGCGGAGGTACGTGACAGCAGCGGTGCTGACCGAAGGATCGGATAAGATTACAAGATTCTTCATACTGCCGCATCGGGTTGAACTCGACTCTAGACCGTATTCCTTTCGGAGGATATGTCTCGGGTGGCTTGTGTTTGTGGCTGAGGCTGGGTGCAGCAGCTGAACCTAATCTGGGCATCGTCGGCCGCCACCACAGTCAGCCGGAGTAAGCTGAAAAACAAACAAGCTTCATAATCTTCAACTCTCGGATTCTTGGATTCTTGGATTCCTTCCCATTGTCAGCCCTACGACTTCAGAATATAACCAGCACACTCGCCCTTCTCACAGTCACCATGCCTTCATCAGGGTCCTATAATGCGCTACCCCAGACGCCAAGAATGTATCCACCATCAGACCCAAGCAGTATACCGGGCTTCGAAGTTCGAAAGAAGATAGAAGAGGAGGCAATCACGAGGCAAAACCACGTATTTACACCTCAAGACTCGCAGCAAAGACGAGATCTAATAATAGATAACAGGCCCTCAAATCCAAAATCCGACGTCTCCGTTTCTTCGCCCGCTTCTTCGCAACTGCCCTCGCAGTCCCCACTCTGATTCTGGAAACGCAGACACTCACTACCTTCTACTCTACCCACAACACTATTCGTGATGGGCGTGGTCCTTGGGCCAAACAAACTTCTCTTTGGCCAGCTATCATGCTGGTATCCGCCTCAGGTGTTACTGTACTGCTTGGGTTGTTGATACTCGCGGCTTATACCTGGGGCTCCGTCCGCTCAGCCAATAAAGTGAATACGATGCAAACGACCGTCACCGTGGTGGTAGAACTTGTGCATATTGGACTTTGGATTGCGGTGAGTGTGCTGTATCGAGAGGGCAAGAACGGAAAGGATCTCTGGGGGTGGGCTTGCAGCGGGGCGGCGGACAAGATTCAGAAGAATTTTGAAGGGGTGGTGGACTTCAATAAAGTGTGCAACAGAGGAGTGAGTTCTCTTTCCCTTTCCCCCTCCTTTCCTTTTGCAATGCCAAGTATTGATGCCGTGGTATCGCAGACTGCGAATTGGGTGCTCAGCATCGCCAATGCGGGGTTTACGATCTTTAATCTTTCGATTTGGTATTGGGTATTGAAGAGAAGGAGTTATGCGAAAGTGCAGGAGCAGATCTCGGAGAGAAGATTGCTGGACAGAACAGACTTCTGAGGTATCACGTGCATCACTGTATAATGTGGCGCTTGACACTTGGACGAAAGCAGACGAGTATGCATTGACAAAAAGCAAATGCAAAATTCATTCAGGTCCTTGCTCTCACGTTCAAACGGTAGTACTTGCGAAGACAACTCGTTTTCGCGAGAGGATTCTTATTTCAAACCGAATTTGATTGATGCCAAGGAGATGTCAGAACTCAAGTCTACCAAACCTCTTTTGGAGGAGCTTATAGCATCAGGTGCGGGGTTACCAGAAGATCCCGAAGATCGTAAGACCGCATCATGGGGAGCCGGGAGTGGTCCTAAGCTACCAACGGTAGATAATCGGCGTAGTATTGTAAGTCTCTGAACAGTATGAGTCGTCTTGGCGCTGATGCAGAGACTCGACACACAGGGGACCGATCCTGTAAATGATAACCTCACTGATGCCTTCGTGCTCCGATATTCTTACAACTGGGACCCTGCCACGCATCATCCTACTCAGTGAATTTAATGATCGATCAGAGCCTCCACGAGAATACGGTCAAGTGTCCACGAGAATGTCAAGGGAAATGGCCGGACATACCAAGGCAGTATGTCTCCACCACTTCGGGAACCAGATTGAGAGCCGAATTTGACTGAATCTCAGAATACAACCTACCAAATGACGATGTAAGTACAACGTCACGGAGGAAATGATTCGAGTCTAATCTAACCTCGCATGCTATTTGACAGCAAGAAATAGAGAGAGACTAGGTGCGTTGCAAGCCTGTCGAGTCCTTCTCAAATTAATGATTGATGTGATGAAAGGACTTCAACACACTTTATTTAACATTATTCTTGATGAGAAAATCTTTCTGGCGCCAATTCGTCTTAATCCACGCAATGTCCTTGATCTTGCAACTGGTAACATTCCACATCAATGTCTAATGCACTCCATGCTAGTCCTCGAATAGGAATTGGTATTGGGCAATTGAATTTGGTAAGTCATTCACTGGTGTTTTCAGGTTTTGACTGACATCTCACAGCAAAGCTATTCTCATCAGCTCAAGTCGTTGGGACAAATCTGAGTCCAATCCAGCTACTCAAGTATTACCCCGCTAGACAACCCCGCCAACACCCCACTCACGAGAAAACAGCAATCCGCCAAATTGAAGTTTCCAAATCGAAGATGCAGAGGACGAATTGAGATTCGTCGAGAAGTTCGACTACATTCACGGTCGCGCTCTTCTCTCTTGCTTCAACGATCCAAGCACGTGATCAACGAAGCCTTCAAATCCCTCGCCCCGGGCGGCCATCTCGAACTCCGAGATGCGGTATTTCCCTTCGAATACATCAGCGAGCTACCCTTACATTCAGGCCTGTATCGCCGGAACAATCTGTGTATCGAGGGATCCACAAAAATTGGACGACCGTGGATGAATGTTGTCAACTACAAGCGCTGGATGGAGGAGCTAGGGTTCAAGGATGTAGTCGAAAAGACGTTCTACTGGCCAACGAGCATGTGAGTCGAAGGGAGATATTACCAACCGGTTGCGGCGTATTTCCAGGCGCATATTTTGAATGGAATTGAGGGCATGAGTTCGAAGGTGATTGGGTCGTTATGCTGGACTGCTGATGAGATTCGTGCTTTCATCGTTGGGGTGAAGAAAGATCTTCAGAATACCTCTATCACTTCTGACTTGTTTATGTGAGTCTTCTTTTGTCGAAGTCGTTCTTTTCCTTTCCCCAGAGACGTTCGTTATTCAGTCCTCCTACCACAAAATCCATCAGCCTGCAATCCTCATCTAAATAAGCCAACGAATTCTTGGCAGTTGCCAGCTCCGAAATATCTCTCATCACAACCTGCGACGCATCCCACTTCGTACCTGTCTCTCTCCCCGCCTCCTCCCAAAGCTTCGTCCAGCTCCCCTCATCATGCAACCCCATCGTAAGACCACCTTTCTCATAGCACACAAACCCCGCACCAACGGCCCCAGCATGGAATCCAACCACCATACTGCCGGACTTTAATAAAGGGATAATGGAGCGTAGGGCAGCGAGTTGCGTGGCCCAGTCCCATTGATGGAATACCTTGGAGATGTAGATTGCGTCAACTGTGCTGTTGAGAGCTGTTAAATCCTGACTAGGGTGCAGGATGTCTGCTTCGATGAAGTGGGCTTGGAAAGTCTGGCGGTCTTCAAACATGTCGTAGCCTACGTCCCGGTGGTTTGCGATATCTACTGCGTAGAGATTATTCGTTGGTGCTCCGTCGAAGGCCTGTCCGTGATGAGCCTCTAACCATCAGAAACGAACGTTTTAATAACTTCGTTGCTCACCAATCTTCTCATGTCATGCCCAATAAATCCCCCTATCTCCAGAAGCCTCTCTCAGGCCTTCAACTTCTTGAGCATTTCAGGATAGGCAGGACTCGTCGTTATCAAAGGCTTCAAGAATAGCCCTTGCCCGATACATGGGTAAGAACGAATTGCCTATGCTTTATTTCTCTTGGTTACAGCTTGTCAGACACCATATTGGGCATTTTGAAGAGAAGAAGGTGTGGAACGCACCATCTCATACACCAGGAGAATAATCTTCTCGTCTGGAACTTTGCTATACGCAGTGAGGAACTTCCGAAACTGTATGATATTATTAGTTGAATGCATCTCTAGATTATTCACTGAGGAATGAAGCTGTACAGGAAGAAGGGATGGATTAACTACCTCGGGAGTTACTTCCTCGTCGATATTATTGTAGTACCAGAATATACTCTTTCCGTCTTTTCCATGAGGATACTTCGGTTCGGATTCGTTGCCTGTCATCTTCAATATCGTGATAATTCCACATCACCTGAGAGAACGAGGTTTTGAAGCACTTGAATGGCATTGAGAAGCTCTCTAAGGAGAAGCAAAAAGGGTTAGACCAGAGGTGATGTGGTGAGAAATAAGCTTCATGCATGTCAAGTGTTAGCAGAGTGCAGTAACCAGTTGAAGCAAAGCAGATGGTGTAAAATACTTAGATCTGTAAGCGATAAGCGGGGAATACCTATGTACTGTTTTCTCGCGTTAAGCAGCCAATTAATTCATTCGGATCGCAAACGTCTGAAGGTTGAAATTTTCGTAGTTGAGAAACGCATGATTTCGTTTTCCTGCAGAAGCAGACCCCTGGCTTTTGGGGAATGACAGCTATTTGCCGAAAAGAACGAGAAGTTGATCATGCCCAGTTCTGGATCCCAGTTCACTCCACACGTGGTGCCTTGATGGGCGCGTAGAACAACATTTCATGTCCCCTAAAACCGGAGATCTTCGTTGACAACGCACAATAAAGGGTCTGTCCATCTCATTCTCACACCTGCCTTTCAACCACTTCTTGAACTCCTTCACAAAAAATACCTCGACCGCTGCCTTGAAAGATCTGTTTATACGGTTAAAATATGAATGTTCCCGAGGCAGAAATATTTCCCTTGCTCAAAGGCAAGGTCGCAATTGTGACTGGTGGCTCTCAAGGCATGGGGAAAGCAACCGCTTCGGTATTCTTGAGGGCTGGTGCAAAGGTTGTCATTGGTGACGTGAAGGAGAAAGAGGGGAATGAGACCGTGGCCGAGCTGTCACAACACGGCGATATCCTCTTCGTCCGAACCGACATCTCCAAATCGGAGGAAGTTCGAAATCTTGTTGCCCAGACAGTAGCAAGATTTAGAAAGCTGGACGTGGCCATCAACAATGCAGCTCTCACACCGGACAGCACACCGTTGATTGACTTCGACGAGACATATTGGAGTAAACTCATGGATATCAACTTGACGGGGACAGCCCTGTGTTGCAAATGGGAGATGCAGCAGATTATCAAGCAAGGTTCAAAGGGTTCTATTGTCAACATTGCTTCCATCAACGCATTTAAGACACTGCCAAATATGCCAGCATATACGGCGGCAAAACACGCTCTGATCGGTTTGACAAAGCATGCTGCCATGGAGGGCGGGCCAAAGGGTATTCGTGTCAACGCTATTGCTCCAGGTGCCATATTCGTAAGTCCTTATTCACCGTGTTGGTGCGCTGGAAGATGGGCTAATACATACTAGAGTGACATGGCGGTATCCGCGTTGAAGATCATTGGTTCAACCGTGGAGGAGTTCGCCCCAACCGTGAGTTATCTGAATCGATTCGGCATGGCACACGAGGTTGCTCATGGCTCGCTCTGGCTCTCTTCGGATTCTGCTTCGTACATCACAGGAGTTTGTCTACCTATCGATGGTGGTTGTTTGGCAAAGTAATTTCGTGTCCCTTTGACTGCGAGAGAAGATCAAGTAGCACGGTCGAGTAGAATTCTATAAGGGGACAGAGAATACCAAATCTAGGACATCAAATCCTCGTCGAGAATGCCCATCGTCTGCTGATTCTCATAAAACAACTCACCCAAGCGCTGATGCTGAGAATGCAACCCATACACCCCATCACCTTCAAAACTCGTCTCCACTCCGAAAGATGCAAGGTCGAGCATACTCAGATAATCCGTTGAGTCGACGCTTGCCTGGTTCATAGTATTTGATGAAGCATTTGACCTGATATACAGCCGTGCAACCTGGCAGAGGACGCGAAACAATTGATATAGACCTGCGGCCGAGTCTGAAGGTGAGGTTGCAGGCTGCAAGGATTCTGTGAACTTTTCTAAGCGTGA